>OW679197.1:171657760-172193876 GCA_940337035.1 Agriotes lineatus | reverse complement strand
GTTAAAAAGTACTTGAAAATTACTTTTTGAAAATAATTAATTACTACATTCAATTACTCAATTACTTTTGTGTAATTAAATTACTCTAAAGTATTTAAATTACTTTAAAAATATTTGAATTATCTGTGGTAATTGAAATTACTCGAGGTAATTGAATTACTTTGTGGTATTTCAATTACTGAATTACTGATCTCGATTGGGTGCCAAATCTCCAGAACGCAAAAAATAAGATAAGTTACATATTAAGCAAACCGCAATACGGTATTCCCCGCGCAATAAAAGCCTAATTTATCTGGCGAGTCGAAAATAGCAACTACTGCATTTTGTACGACGCGTCACGAGCAGTGTTGCCAGATTTGGGGACAAGTTCTTCATTCTAGGGGATCTGAAGAGGCTGTTAACAACAAACTTTAGTAAAATGTGATTAGCGACTTTTCTAGGGTTTTTACGTACAATTTGGAGGGAATATTAGGGTTAACATTATTGAATCAATTTAATTCTTTTGAAGGTATCGAACTTTAATAGTGGTTTATTGTTTGTTTTTAACTCGGTAATCTGATCGCGGATACTATGCGTCAGATTTACTCCTGAAAATTCCCTTATCATCGCTTCAGAAGGAATGATGTTTATGTCATGTATTTGCCATTATTAATCGCTGTGAATCCAAACCGCAGCCTTTGCAATACTTAGCAAAGTCGACAAATAAAGTTCTGTTGACCGCCGATTAGGTTTGGATTTTGGACTCTTAATTTACTTTTTTATGGTGTGAAGTACCGGCTCGTTTGAAAATTTTGTTCGTATTTGGTTATTTTTTTAAGTGAACTTATAAAACAGACGTTCACTGGATCGAAAATAAGACTATCCAAAAGGGTTCTAGTTTCCTCACAAAAAACATCTATTTTACCGATTTAGAGATAAAATCACCTAATTTACATTTTTTTAACAACGTAAGTAAAACATTTTGTCATTACACAATTAAAATTATCGTTATTTAAAAATATCTTTTACGTTTCGCTAAGTCATTGTTAGCTTCATCAGAAACATTGGTTTAAAATGTAGGACAAAGGGACAATTACTATAACAATCTGTAAAATATAGGTACATGTTAGTGTTTGTACTTGTAAAAGAATACGTATTCTCAATTATGTCAATTTACCTGTCTTTTGTTTTCAAAAAGTTTAAGTAGTTGGAATGGTAACATCTTTTATTGTTGATACGATCTCGTTAGATAAAACATTCTTAGTTTTCATAGTTTGTAGCTGTTGTATCTGTACAAATTCTTATTTCAATCAGCGGTTTTCAACTAGGTTTATCAGTCACCTATCAACTTTCAACAGTCCCTAATCAACACCAAATTGACATTTTGTTTTAAAATTTCAAGTTACCTAATACATTTTTTATAGCTATTTGTATTACTCTGTATCATTCCCTCCCGCGGATGTAGTTTAATTCTTTAGCGTTAGCGAGAACAGTACATAATCAATTGTAATCATGCAAGGGAGAAAATTACGTTTTAGTGCAGAGTTATACATTCAACACTTTTATATTTTTTGATGTGGTAATCTCTTGTATTCAGCTGCATTAAAAATATTTAAATATGAAAACCAGGAGGTTAGTTGATTTATTATTAATTACATTGCTTCCCGTCTCTAATGGCAACGGTAGTCAGTGTATTATATTTCCTCCCACTGCCATTGGAAACCGACCAGGGAACCAAACGTATATTTTCGGGAAACCCCTAACAGGCGACAAAAAATGTTACTTTCGTATATAGGGGTAAAAAATATTTTCTAACTGAGCCAACAAAAAATACTAAAGTTGCGTCAATTGAATCACCACGTAGTGTTCTACAAAATCTAAATAGAAATTTGATGTCAAACAATTTAAAAATCCAATGCTCTACCCTGTATACTTAGGTAAGTTACATATTTTCGTCATTCAGCTTCATGTTAGGCGTATTTAATAGTACATTGTTCTACACGTTAAAAAAAGTGAGAGTTTTTCAACGTTTAATTTACGAGCGAGCGATGCAAAACGATTGGATTAATTTATTACGAACATGGAAAAATTACTTTTATAACATATTCAGCGTGCTATTTTTTCTAATATAATTACAAAATGTAGCCAAAATAAAATTCGACATTTCTTCATATTCAAAAAAAAAATTTTTTTTTAAATCGGCAGTGAAGAACCTCGAAATCGTCAAATAAAATACGAGAAATGGGCAGTGAAGTAATCATTGTTTTACGACTTTTTGTAGGCGGCTGGATGATAGGTAAACGTGAACCGACGTCAACATAACCTACAAAAGTTGGTTAAAATGTTGTAATTTCGCGATTTAAAAAAATAACGTACCCCACGGCACTGGAAGTTTTTTTTATCCCTCATGTAGGGCCTACAGGCCTCGGCAACTAAATCCTCAATCGTGATAAAAAGCTCAACTTCAGTGATAACCTATGTGGAAACTAATATAAAAAAAATATATACATTTGAACTGTCAAGTCCCTATACCTTCTTACTGAAGGGACTTTGTACTAAGGTATATTAGGTTTAATCGGTTTATTATATATAATCTAAGGAATCTATGCAAAATCGGCGTGGCATTTTTTTGGGGACACCCTGTATAATTGTTATTCTTGAATTTATTTATTTACTTACATCTTACATCAAAACAAACTAAAAACTTTTGGTTTTGGTGAACGGTTCAGGTAGCTACAAGATTTAATTATCAAAAAACTTCAAAAGTGAAAGAGTATGTAGGTTACTATTGCTAACAAAACATAAAAATTAAGCATTTTTAGATTACGATTACGAATCGTCACAACACTAATGATAGTTGCAACTTGTAAGAAGGTTCTACTAAATAAAACTACGTATATGACAATAATTTTTATTGAAAGTAATTGAAAAAGTAATTGATGTTCAATTACAATTTAGTACTAAGTAATTGGTAATTGAATTACTATTTCCTGTGAGTAATTGAATCTCTGGTAATTAAACTACTGCATTGGGCGGTAATTGGTAATTAGTAATTAATTACTTTTTAAAAGTAATTTGCCCAGCTCTGCGGCAACGCATATACAACGGTTGCTGAATTTTAACTGATGATTGACACTCCTGCAAAAATGGAGTTTTCTGCCTGTTTCGAAAAGTGATTTCAGAGAATGTAATTATAAACAGAAGTTATTTTTTTCATAACTAACAATTAACAGAACAGACCTCATTAATCAATTAAATGGAGCGATATAAAAAATCCGACCCAAATGTTTTCACGTACAATTGCCCCCAATGTAGTACAATATTGATTGGCTTATCACCTGTGATTTCTGATTTAAAGATTTGACGAAACATTCTTAAAATATGATAACCACAGCAATACTTACATTGATAATGAAATAATAATTGTAAAGTTTGTTCCACTATTGCATTAGTACTTAGTATGAATAAATTCTTTTTAATGATACACCTTAAATCCATTTGATGGGAAATTGTATTTATAACTAGATTGATATTCTGCTTTATTGTTGCTAATGTACTGAATATGCTAAGACAAGTAATCACCAAATTGTTGCAATAGAAGTATTTGATCCCTATTGGTAATATAAAGTAGAATAATTATACTAATTAAACTCGATTTTAGTATTTCAGAGAAATAATTAGATAATTTTTACTACGTTGATATATTTTTTACAGACATCTGTATAAAGAAAGTCATTTATCATTCATTAATTTATTATCTTTAATCGCTTTAATCTTCCATTAATAAGTACCTGCCATCACCAGGATATAACATTGATAGTAAACAGTTATGAAGTACTTCCCGGTAACGTCAGAAATAGTAATGATTTTATATAGAGCAACACGTCTTATGCACATGTGATGTTCATGCACTATTATAAAAGTGCCAATTATGGATAATCACATCAAATCCTAAACTGATCTGTCTAGTAGATAGCTATAGGTACAAGGTTATAACCAAATTGTGATTAAAAATGTCAGATGAAATATCAACACTGTGAAGTATCAAAATGATAACAAATCACTCAACATTTTAAAGTGTTTAAAAGATAAAGTATTGAAGTAGCATACTAATTATAATATCTATATTAGTAAAGCACTCTCATAATTATTATTGTCCTTTAATTCTCCATATGTTTCTCTTTACCTATGTATCAGATTTGAATGGGGTTATTTAAAAAAGTTTTGTCGAAAATCGCGTCTAAAATTTGGTGAGTGGTCAAGCTATGACGCTTCGAGAAAATAAAACAAACTAGAGATTACCATTGAAAACAACTGTAAATATTAGTTCAAGTTGTTTTCATCCATTAATGTTGTAATTACTACGTACGTATGAAATTTTGATGGTGTTGCACAAGTAATTGCCGAAAAACGTGATAAAACCAAAATTAGAACACAATAAAAATAGTTTTATTAAGTAGCACAAATAATATATATACTTATTTAATAAATCGCTCAAAATGTCCACCGTTTTGTGCAACGCACGCCTCTAACCTCTTTCGGAGTTCTTGGTTTGCTACTCTGCTTATCTTATCGGGCGACAATTAGGTACATACTAGACTGCTTTAATTTTCGCAGTCCTCTAGATTTTAAGGAGGATGTGCATAATACTGCCCTATAAAGTTGGCAGTATAAAAAAATCTAAAGGAAAAGTGTTTCCCCTTAATATGCATTCCTCCGGTATGTTTAGTTTCATACTAGATAACAAATAATAACAGTACGCAAATGTCCTCGTTATTAAGATGACAAGAATAGGGCGATCAAATAAACTTCAGCTCTAGTTACCCACGAAAGTTTTGAAATGGCTTTGATTAATTCAAACAAATAAATGGATGTATTGCATTTATGAACTGTCAATACTACCAATTGGTAGTTCTGGGTTAATCACAGACATACTCTCAACTTGCAACGCCTGCTCTAATCTGAAATGTATTTGATGGCCCGATAGTTATTTGCGTCACAATTTCGGTAATGGTATACTGTACAAGTTGGGAAAAGTGTAGTTTCTCCGGGCAAGGCCCGAGCCTTCTAATCGAGGTGATGTTCAATTTGCTATTATTTCACGTACTGTAAGGAAATGCCAAAATTTTTGATATAAAAATATCAAAGATCATATAATTTGTGTATTTAAAAATTAAAATTAAAATGGTAGGTAAGCGTTAGGGACTTATTAATCATAGTAACAATATGCTTGGTTAGGTTATATAAATAAACAGCCACCACAAAATGTGAAATCGGCTTCCAAAGGTTATAATAGGCAATGGACTTGGAAGAAGAATGTGATGTGCCTGATGATATTCTGGCCATGGCTTCTAAAGCCACCATAAATTTACTGCCAGCAAAGTAAAAGTCAGCGTACTGCAAATGTTGATGCTGGATTCAACGGGAGTCAATTCTTGGATGATCTGAAGACCTACGTTCCTGCAGAGGGTCAATCTAGCTACCACTATGCTTCTAAGGCTGCGCTTATGCTAACGGAGCTGAATCGATTGTAGATTTGAGGTGGCTCCACGGAATGAAGGACGGAGCCAGCGATTCTGGTGAGAAGCTGTTCGAAACCTTCTCCGCATGCTTAACAATACAGATAATCCTTAGCTCGGCAAATTGGAACGTTTTGCTGGGACGCAGTGTGGTCAGCTAAAAATAGCAGCCCCGAACCCCAAGAGGATAAAAAAGAAGAAGAAAACGGAAAAAACTGAATCAACAAAAATACCCATTAGAAACAGAAACTAATTGAGGTAAAATGTACGTACAGTTACGGCAAAAAAAGTGGGACAACTCTTATAACAAATTTTGCTTTAGTTTAGTTGTTATTGTTGCATTTAAAAATTTACTGAAACAGTTTTAGAAATTTCATCAATTTGTCAATGATACCTTTTTTTTTTTTAGTTTATTTTATGCCAGTTCAACAAAGTACATTGTTATTCATAGCATTGTTAACGTTACACGTAATTTAGAGAATGGCGTATTATGATGACACTTAACACATCAAATCAAGTTCGAATAGATTCACATATTATTGTTCATGGGGTTAGATGTCTTCTTCGTCGGCGGAGGTGGTAGCGTAAATGTCCTGAGGCAGCTTACGCTGTAGTCTTCTGTGGATATTTTTTTGGCCTAGCCTATAATGAGCAGCCCCTTCGCAGTTGTTTATTGTTTGTAAGAATTTTTTGGTAGTTTTGCTTAAAAATGCTACAAGTTAATATTGTTCGTAAAGCAAGAATAATTGCGAAAAAAACTGTTCCACATTTTTTAACGTAACTGGACCAGTTATAATAATTATTGAACTGCCTTACAATAATCAATAAACTGGTGTGGTTAAATTTACTAATCTTGGAAAACTATTGCAATATAATTAAATACTGAATTAATTATGCGTAACTCTTTCAGGAGGTTCTTTGAATTAGAAAATCCTTAAGCCTTGAAGAGCATACAATAAATTTCGTTGCTGGACGCAGGCAAGATGAAATTTTTGAAATCTGAGCAATCCCAAGAAGTAAAAAATGGCTTTTTTGTATGTTTTGAATATTTCTTAGTTCTAGTAGAATAGATACGAAATTCTACAACAGTTCAAGTTTGAATTTTGGTTAACTATGAAAAGCGCTTAGGCACTCTGCACATCTTCGAAGCTTCATAAGTTGCATACCTTCTCAGGTGTTATAATTAATAATTAAGAACTTTAGTAGCAAGTGACAGTGGAATGCTACAAACGTCATCAACAAGGATATACTATTAAAACTGTTTACGCCCATTGGTGTATGCAGTCGGTGACAGCGATTACCTTACAAGACATTTCCCCGATCGGCTAAAACGCCGAATCCGTACGTGGTCGGCGTTTTGGGCGGGGTTCGTACTTGCGTTCTAGAACACTTTGCCAAATGGCCTCGGCCAAAGTGCCCAATCGATGTGCAGTCGGCGTTTTGGGAAAAATACAAATTTTGATTTGTATTCGGCTTCGGCGCCATGTCCAAGAACGACGTGACGTCAGTTGGCGTCGTACGGCGTTTTTAGGCACGGTAGGCGCTGGGCATTCGGCGTTTTGTTCCCGACCCTTTTGAGTCAGTGTCACACAGATTGACGCAAAACCTGATGTCGAATTTGACATAGACTGATAGTCTAAGAACTGGTGACATTTTTTAGTGATCATTTAGTTAAGGCCTATTTTTTGAGAGAATGTTGCTGGAGGCATGTATAAGTGCCATCTGTAAGGATTCTCCTCGATAGCGGTATCAGAGGGAGGCAGAACACCCCCAATTTTCACTGTCAGTATATATCAAATTCGAGGTTAGCAGGTTAGGTT
The DNA here is from genome assembly GCA_940337035.1 of Agriotes lineatus. NCBI lineage: Eukaryota > Metazoa > Arthropoda > Insecta > Coleoptera > Elateridae > Agriotes > Agriotes lineatus. Next base: position 172,186,558 of record OW679197.1, on the reverse strand, counting down.
TTGCGTCATTTTTGACAAAAACTGACGGAAAATCTAACCTGCTAAACTTGAATTTGACATAGACGTACAGTGCCACCAACCTATTATTCATACGTTTCAATTTCCACAGCCGCCCCTTATGGACTTGTCAATGTAAATTTATGTCAAATTTGAGGTCAGCAGGTTAGGTTTTCCGTCATTTTTGACACAGACTGACGCAAAATCTAACCTACTAACCTCGAATTTGACATATACTTATAGTGAAAATTAGGGGTGTTCTGCCCTCCGATACCGCTATCAAGGATAATCCTTACAAGTGACACTTATACATGCCTCCAGCAACATTCTCTCAAAAAATAGGTCTCAACTAAACGATCACTGAAAAATGTCACCAGCTCTCCCACTATGATGGTGCAATCAACAATACACTTCAGTACTGTCAAACGTGTAACACAAATACGGCATTTTGAAAGCAAATTATTTGGGATAATTATTTATAATCAAAATGGTTCTTCTTTTTGTCCAGAAAACAAAAAAATGTTATACGATACACAGTCGATATTCGCATTTATGATCCTGCTACTTCACGTGTCTCGCCCTGACGGGCTCTGCGTGATGTACTAGCTCGTACATAAATTCTTAGCTACCGACCTAATGCCGTAAATAGCTACTCTGCGCTACCAACCTATTACTTCCTTTTACAATAAAGGAAGTATTGGATTTACCTTAAAAATTCAAAATTGTGTTTTCAACAGATCTTCACGTTATAGAGTCCCCTGAACCCAACAACATGTTTTTGTTCATTGGTCTGTCTGCCATTTTGTGTGTCTGTGTGTGTATGAATAGAATATCTCAAAAACGAAACGAGGTATGACGTGAAAACTTCATATATAAGTTTTGTGTTTTATCTAGATGCGACAGCAAGCTTTTGAAGAAAATCGCATAACCGGAAGTATGGTGTTTACTCTTGTGATTTCTCAGTTTTCTTTTGATTTTGTCAAAAACGGCTTTAACGATATTTTTCAAACTTCACATTTTCATTATATTTTTAATATATTACCCTAAAATTGCATTTTTAAGAATCGACATGCGTAAAGTCACTAGATGATCACGTGACTCCGAATGGGTATAAATATGACTATAGCTATTTTTAGATATAAACAAATGTTAAGTAGTATCGTAAAAATATCAGACTCATAAATTAAAGATCTATTTAAAGATTAAACTACCACTCTTAGATATCATAACGGCAGCAATCTTTAATAATATCAATTTTAGAGTACGCTTCAATACCCACGAAAATAGTACCTATTACTAGATTATATTTAAAAACGCATCTCCAGCACATGTGATGATCATGAACAGACGTGAAATTACTAATTACATATATTTACATCAAACCTTGAACTTGTTAAGGACGAGAGAGTTTAAAAATCTGCAGATAATTTTAAACTGATATAGATATTAGATTACTATAAGTAGCGTGAAGTATAATAATTCCACCACTTCACCCAACAATTATTTTGTCCTTTAGATTTAGAATATAAGGAAATTAAGTATCTATGTACCTAAAGTCAACTAGCAGTTTATAAGCAAATATGTATTGAAAAATTAAATGGCTGGAGCATACCTCTCAAAATGTAACTATGTTCTTATAATAATAGTTTTTTAACTATCGAAATCTCTTGAAATTTTAATATAGGCTACGTAGTTGTCTCTTACAGGTTAGCCCTGTTCAATCCTGAGTATAAAGCGATTTAAATTCTACTTATAAACTTTTTTCACAGCTTTATTTTTTCTCAAAGATGTTGTGTATTTCATCAGTACATGGTCCCTTAAACGTTGAAAAAGAAGGTTCTTACTTATGCAGACGGTAGAACCTACATGCCGAATTCCAAGTGTGTAATGTTGACCTAAACAAATAAAGAAAATCGTATTAAACAAACTCGAAACAAACGCGTGATCATGAGAAACCAAACGCGATACAAACACATGACCGTGAATAAAAAACACGTGATCATCGGTAATCAAACACGAAACAAACATGTGATCGTGGATAAACTGACATGATACAAACACGTAATCATGGATAAACAAACACACGATAGTGCTTATATGAACACGTGATAGATAAAAAAATCATTTGAATAGTAATAGCTGCTGACACGCTTATTGCCATATATCTAATACTTACTATATTGCTAGCGGCTATGAGTGGGAAACTGACCGATGAAGTGAGACACACAACCAACTCCTTCATGTATACGGTGAGCTGTGCGCAAGCGCGGCGGCGTCGTCCGCCCAATGGGGAAGTGGTCAAGTTTAAAATTCGCTTCTAAAGGCGGAGTTCGAATTCTCACGCATGCGCACGAGACGCGTTATACTATAAGTGAGACTATGTCGGCGCCGTAATGTTTTCTGAAGTTTCCAGGCCCTACCAGCAATATATGTGTATTATATATATGCTTATTGCAACTGCAAATTGATAATGCAATCGCAGGTAATTATAATGGCGGTGCAGCCAGCTGTTGTCCACATTTTTAACAGTGGCATGGTACTTTAAAATAGCTAACATAAGTTCAACAATGTTGCTTAAATGTAAACATAGGTACTAAAATATGTTACACCAGAATATGTAAATTTTATTAAATGGCTACTCAATTATTACATGTGAGCAAATGAACTGTTTTATGAATAATGTGTTGGTGACACCGTAAGTCGGGGTAAGTAGGTTAGGTATTGCGTCAGTTTGTGTCAAAACTGACGGAAAACCTAATCTGCTAACCTCGAATTTGACTTACAGTGCCACCAACATATTATTCATACAACAAATATTTCAAAGACAAGCTTGATTTTATTTTCATTTGCTCACGTGTTAGTATACCTATTCCTAATGAATTATAGTAGCATTTTTACTTCCTTTTACGATAAAGGAAGTATTGGATTCACTCCAAAAATTCGAACCCCTGAACCCAAAAAACATGTTTTTGTTCATTGGTCTGTCTGTCTGTCTGTGCATCTGTCTGTCCGTAAACAGAATATCTCAAAAACGAAAAGAGGTATGGCGTTGAAACTTCATATATGAGTTTTGTGTATTATCTAGATGCGACAGCAAGCTTTTGAAGAAAATCACGTAACCGGAAGTATGGTGTTTACTCTTGCGTTTTTCAGTTTTTTTCGATTTTTGTAAAAACGGCTCTAACGATTTGTTTCAAACTTTTTATTAGATTGTTAATGTGTATTGATGTGAGATAGGTGCATGCATACACTAAAAATTCCATAAGCCGCGGTTTTAAACGGTCTAATTCTAGTAAGCCTAGCAGAGTTACTAACGATCTAATATGTAAATTAAATATGCATTCATTAAATTGTAGTACTGAATTACACTCAAGCTTTTTTTATCGAAGTAAACTTAACAATTATTATTCGAGTTTCCCTGCCTTTAGACAATTCAACTAAAAAACTGCCAGAAAAAGTTACTCGTCCTTCCGACTCGAAATTTTTTCAGAGGCAGTTTTTGTTGTTAAATTGCCAAGCAACGAAATTCTCATTAATATGTCAAGTTTACTTCCACAAAAAAAACTCTCGTGTAATTATAAGTGAATACCTCTAAAATGGTTTTTTTTTGTTTTGTTTTCCTAAGTTTTTATTAACTCCTATTTTAAATAGAACACCCGGTATATTATTACAGTTTTAAATTCAGCTTTAAATGTTAGAGAAAATTTGTTTCTTGAACTAGCGCTTTATTTTGTACGGTTTCTGTAGAATTTGTAATTTTTGAAAATTAATGACAAATGCTTAAAAATTAAAAATTAAATATTTGGCTAATTATGAGATCACTGTAAAAGGAAGTCGTGTGCGTGTATCACACCAGATTTTAATAGTATAAAACATGTACAACACCTAAGAAACTCTAGAATATATTTTCTTGCGTGGACTTTTACTTTATCTATTGGTTTAGTAGAATTATAAATGATCAGCAATAAGAAAACCTAAGCTGCGATGAAAACAAACATCGTTTAAAAATTACCTTAAATAGTTCTAACCAGAGCGAAATAAACTAATTAAATTCAAACAAGGCAGATTGTATTGCCAATTTACTAATAAACATTCTTAAAAACGGAAATCAATTTACGAAAATTCTTCACCTTATTATAAGAGAAGTGAAACTGAATGAAATACTGATACCGTCATTTACTGTTATCAAAATACCTAAATAAAATAAGAGAGGAGGTGCAAGCGCTTTATCGATACTTCCGCATAGTGTTCAGATGCAGTGCTTTCTGCTATCCGCTTTTTGGGACGCCCGCTCCTTATGACACATTAATTTATTCTTCGTAATCTGTTAAAACGGTGCTTTTAATGTGGGCACATAAAACGCCTATAATGTGGGATTTCATAATTAAAAAAAAAAAACTTTCGGTACCCAGTTTCGAACTCGTGACCTTAAGTTCAGCTGCACATTTCTATACCATTACACCACCGTGCTCTGTTGTTACTCGACCGCTTAACGGATATTACTGACATAACGAATTGGAATAAACAAACACATACGCAGAAAAACGATCAATCTCGCCTAAAAGATTTTCAGCCCTTTACATTAATATTCTACACGAACTGGCGTAGAAGTCAGCCGATAGGTCATGTCGTTCTCGAGATTTACATTTATCCTGAGGAATAACTGCACTAAACTGCATTTTCCGACGTTCCTCTAACACCAAAGCGATTGCTGTCTTCATAAAAATAATGAAGTTTCAGGAGATGTTTCATATAATTTTAATTTGGTCGCGATTGATTGAGCGGCTGCGGTAAAAATGCTCGGACCCGAAAGTAATACTTCGGCAGATCGTGTCCTCATGAAGGACTTTTAGGTTAGAATTACAGAAGCATCACAGATAGGAAACAGAAATCAGTATAATTGACCAGCCCTACATAAAAAAGATCAGCGTTTGGCTCTACCTCCTGGGTGGTGTGGAAACGAGTTACAACATGAGATGATATAAGTATATCATACCCATTAAGGAAGCAGACGTGGCCTTACAAAATATAATGCAAAAAACTATGTAAATGCATTTGATAATAATAGATATTTATGTCGAAATTACTCTGCACATATCACTTAGCCCACATTTAAGGAGACAGGTGCAAAAAAACGCTCTACTGCTGCATGATTTGCTAAAGTTTGGCGCGCTATATCTTGAAAACTATTGATCTGACGAAAAAAATGCATAGAACATATTTTATGTACAATATTATGCTCTTCAATTTTTTAATTTACTTTTTTCTTTTTCTTGGGACCAATAGGAACGGAGCATTTGCAAAAAACTGATTTTGAGCGCCATCATTCCAAGATGTTGGCGCGAGCGGTCTTCCCCAAGGTCGGAAACTCAGGGTTATAATCAAGACAGTAAATTTTACGATCCTACCAAATTTCATCTTCTTACGACCTTTAGGGTGGTAAACTACCCATTGCCTAATATATAACGGGAGCACCCTGATTTGGTGTAACTGAAAAGCATTCGACTTTCCAACAAACGTTCAGGTACCTAATCCGTCATCTTGACGTGGAATTTATAATTTTACCTAACGCCGCTTCCAATCTGAATTCACCTTTCAGTGAGTGCAGCAAAAACCCAACCTCAAGCACAAAGCAAAAAAAAACTACGTCATAGAAAGTTACAGTACAATGAGAACGCACTCTTAAGGCACAACACATATGCGATACGTGTCGTACTAAAAATGTAACATGATGAATTTATATTATTTTATACGGCACGGAAACAAATTTATGGCACGACACGTTTTTACGCAACACACTATACCACATGCATGTACTATATGCCGAAAATATATAGCATTACACACTTTTAGTGGCAAGTGCGTACTCTTGCGGTGCCGGTGGCATGTTGTGTATTGCGTATGGGTGCTACCCTAATGGTCTATTTAGTTCTGATTCTGGTGCATACATTCGAAAATAGATGCAAAATTGACTTGCTCTCTAACTGTGAAACTAAACAATGACTCTTTCCAAACGTTTCACTTCGACGATTTATATCGTTAACCCACAGGTTATTATTATTATTATTATTACTACTACTACTACTACAACTGTCACACTTCATTTTTAACAGAATTGAATTTAGCAGAAGAAAACAGCTTGATGTCAGGTGTCCTGCCGTGTGCTGTAGTGTGTTCCTACACTTCACTACTGTGCCGTGCTGATAGTCAGTTCCCAGCTTTAGACAGGACCTCGGAGGCTTACCGCAAGCTTACCTGGCTCATTCACCATCCCACGGGGGTTGGTGAATGAGCCAGGTATACGGAATGTAAAAAATGGGGTCTTCAAAATAGTAGTATTGAAGGAGACATATTATTTAAATAATCATTAGACAAACGAATGTATTGAATGGTTGTTAGGTACGTGTGGTGAAGGCTGCGATGAGGAGTACAATTATTAAACTATCCACGCAAAAGCACGAGAATTTCCAGACTTGAACGCGTTTCAGATGAAAATATTAGGAGATGGACAAATGCGGGATAGAGTGGAGAACACTTATCGAAGATGCCGAAGGACAGAAGACCCGGAAGAGTATTTCAGTGAAAACTGTCAGGCAAAAGATAGAATAGATCACGCAGATCCTGGAATGAAGTGATCAGATAGGCAGTGCTAGACTGAAATTTCGAGGAAGAACAGATTATATACGCAGCGGCATGGCGAAAAGTAACAGGAATTCGACATTACTTAGCTATATTGTGATATGCATCATATTGTATGTTACATACCCAAAATATATTTTCGGCGAGAATTCGTTCTGTCTCCTACGCTTTTTAATATGTAAGGAGAGTGAATAATTGGAATAACTACAGAAAACTGGAATGGTGCTGTCACGCATGCAAAAGAATCAGGAAGCTGTCGAACCTAAGATATGCCGATGACACCACAATTTTAGCAAATACAGAAGATGAAGTCATGTAACTTCCCTCACGTGTAGAAAAATGTGCAGAGTTATGTAAAATATTGCTGCTCGAAGATGGTGATCAGAGTCAGCTTTTCACCAAAATAATTTACGAACTTTTCAGATGTGGCTAGTAAAAATATAGTAGTTTGTATACCAAGGCACTGAAGTTTAGCTTTTTATCACGAATGTGAATTTAGTTGCCGAGGCTCGTAGGGCAAAGGTAAAAAAACCACATGAGTGTTAAAGGAAACTTCAGTACCGAAGAGTACATTATGTTTTATTTGAAATCGAGAAATCGTGAAATTACAATATTTGTAGGTTATGTTAACGTCGGTTGACGTTTATCTGTCACCTCGCCACCTACAAAAAAGTCGTAAAATAATGGATTACTTTACTGCCGATTTCAAATAATAGTAGATTATGTTATTGGGAGTAAAAGTGATACTTTATGTGGCGAAGCTGAAGTTTATTTAACCGAACGTCAGTGAGGCAAATAATTCAGCTAAGCTACATAAAGTCACTTTTATTCCGAATAGCATATACTATTTTATCCGCAAACGCATTCAGATGAATTTCATTAATATAAATTTTAAAAAAAGGATGCATCGGCCGGGAATCGAACCCGGACCACCCGCGTGACAGGCGAGCACTCTACCACTACGCCAACCTAGGTTTTTTAAATAAGGCGCTACTATAATGATATATGAACATACTGAATCACCCGAGCTAATAGCGCACGGCCACAGCAGCTGTCACGCCATAACTCACGGCGACAGATGCTCCACTGCGCTGCCAACACGATAACACTCTTTGTGCTGGATTATTGAAAAATTTTGTCCAGTTCATTCTGTGAAGTAACAATACGGATTCTGTTTTCATAATTTATAAAAATTCTTCCGTCAGAAGTCCACACATTTTTTGTTGAGCACTTATTAACCGCATTTTTGAGGATGTTTCTAGTAAGCCACATAAAGTCACTTTTACTCCGAATGACTTATACTATTTTATCCGCAAACGTATTCAGGTAAATTTCATTAATATAAATTTTAAAAAAAGGATGCATCGGCTGGGAATCGAACCCAGGCCACCCGCGTGACAGGCGAGCACTGTGCTCCTGCGCCAACCTCTGTTGTTCAAATAACGCGCTACTGTAATGATATATGAACATACTGAATCACCCGAGCTAATAGCACACGGCCACAGCAGCTGTCACACCATAACCCACGGCTACAGATGTTCCGATCCGCTGCTTAGGGGTTTATTTAAATTAAAACTTTTTCGTACTTTTTTTGAAAATAAAAACCGGCCTACGATCTAAGTCGAAAAATTAGCAAAATTTTAAGCCATCATACAATTTAATCGGTCCAGTATCTTCGGAGGAGATAGCGAACAAACATAGAAATAAAGAAAGAGAGCAAGGATTTTGTGTGCTTAGGCAGATAAAGTACGCAAAAGTCGCTATTTTATCTGCTTAGGCAGATAAAGTGACACTTTTACCTTGTCAATAAAGACACATAAGTTGTCACTTTTTTGACGTTTGCGGATAAAAGTAATTTATTTTGAATAGAGGAGACTAATTACATCAGCAAAACTAAACTGAAGGGACTCTTGCTTTCCCCGTTGCAAGTTACAGCTGCGAAACTTAGCCCAATAATACAAAATGCCACTAACACCATGAGTGGCACACAAAATACACAATTTAATTCTCATTGATATCAATCAACGTCTATTGTCCACAGTATAAAAGCGTTGTTTAAAGGCGCGATGGTACGAGGGGAGTTTTTACGTTATCTACCTAGCTATGAAAACAACGAGTTAGAGAACAAACAAAATTTTATTTTTCAACGTAAAAACCATTAACACTAACACACTTATTCCAAAGTTTTTCTAATAACGCTATGCTCTCGAAAAAAAATGTGTTGGTAATTCTGCAAAATACGACTTTCCAACTCGTCATTGGATTCAAAGCGACGCCCTTTCAAGTGTTTTTTTTTAGTTTTGGAAAGAGGTAATAGTCAGTGGGGGCGAGGTCGGGACTGTAAGGTGATTGTTAGAATTCTTCAAAGCCGCATTCATTGACTGCTGCTTGAACAATTTGTGCTTTATGTACTCTGCAGTTGTCGTGCAGAAGCAGAGTTTTCTGAGCATGATTGTGGGGTCAAGCTCTTGATTGTGTCTTTTTAGACATTCCCCGTTATTGTAGTCTCTTTTGGCATATACTCAATTAAGAGAATGGGATAAAGCAGTCAAATTCTCCTCGCAAATGTGTCGTCTGAAGAGTTTTTGTTCAGGACTTAGCAGCTTGGGAATCCATCGCGCCGACACTTTGCAAATTTTCGTTTAGAATTTTGAAAACATTCGTTTCTGATATTCCTATTTCTCTATAACTAAAATTTTTACTCGGCGGTCAGTCAACACCAAATTTTCAACTTTGTTGATGATTTTTTCAGTTCGTGCTTCCAAAGGACTTCCACACTTTGGATCATCATGAATGGATTCCTTGTCTCATTTGAACTGCTTGCACCAATATTTGACCTGAAAATAGGACCGGCTATTTTTCCATACACTGCCACCATTCTCACGTGAATATTCTTTCGATAGAAATTTTATGACGCTTCAGTGTTCAAGTTTTAAATCACTCATGTTCACTTCGTTAAATTGACATAAAAATGGCAAATGGTAAGCGATTAAAACCAAACTTCAAGACGACAGTATAAAATGTCACAGAAACTTGACATAAGAAAGATGTCCCGATAGCATATTGTTTTCATAGCTTGGTAGATAACATTTAAAACACCACTCGTATAAAAAAAATATGTATACAAGGAACGTTGATGGAAAGAGCACAGAAAGTTGCTCACCAAACAAACCTATTAATCAACTCAAAAGTCTCTCGGTCTCACAATAGCAGAAATAATGTGAGCGACTGAAGAGCGAACAGCAAGCTAAATTCCTCAATGCATAATGATAAACAAATAACGTCTGTATAAGAAGTAAATATTCACTGAATGCGTAGTATAAGGATTGGCTATTACTAACCATTCATTGAAATATTTAAAAAATATATTATAAGTATACACCGTGTTCGATTTTATTGAAAATACACATCTGTCAAATAATTCAAATAGACCAATGACAATGTGGCGTTGTTTTCAGCCAATAAAAACGAATTATATCGACATAACCGCTAGTGGTTTCAAGCGGCATAACTTTTCTATATAACCACTAGTGATCATGGGGACATAATTTTTTGACATTTTCAATGTGATGACAATTACTATAATTTTTAGTTTTGGTTGCTCCTATGGAAACGAACTCACAGCAATCCAAATTTCACGTAAAAATTTGCTCTCAAAATGAATTTTTACAGTTATATTCGTTGAATTTTCCCTCGAATGCCATTCTTAGTCAAAGTTAAGTAGAATATTTTTGCAGTGTCCATTGCGCTTAGGTTCGATTAGGACGAGTCCTAATCCTAAGCGCAATGGACATTCGTGATACCACAGCAAAAATATTCGACATAACTTTGACTACTCATGGTATTATAAGTGAATTATTATTACTACGAGGAGTGTGTATTAACAGTAGTTGTTCCTTGGACGTTTTAATTTTGTTAGGTGACGAAATTCCCAATAAGCAGCATGACCGGTTACTTCAGTTACAATAATCATAACAATATATTCACTACTGAATAAATTGTATATTCACTACTGAATAAATTGTATGTCAGTTGGTATATCTATATTTTAAAGAAATATTGAAATTGAAAATTTGAACTGCATAACGTTGAGATTTTTGCTTATCTATACAAATATGAGTCTTTCTTCTAGTACACTAGCAGGACAAGTAGGTACATTCATACTGCACTGTAATCTAAAATTGTCGTTACAAATTAGCATCTCTCTTACCGATGGCTATATACAAAATCCATGACGTTATGCGCACTCTTATTATGTGTGACTAAAAATTACTAATTTAATCACTAAAGTGGCTTAATTATAAAAGTAATCTTGCTATCAAATAGATCTTGCTAAATACGAAGACAAGAGAGGTTTTTAAGATAACGTACATTAGTTCTACTATATATACCCCTGAAAAACAATTGTAAACTCAGTAGCTACTTAGCAGTACCACAAAATGAAACTTTCAGTGATTATTGCTGTGCTGGGTATTATTACTCTGTGTAATTCTCAGAAAGATCCACATTGGTGGGGCAACAGAAACACTATTATACATCTGTTCGAATGGAAATGGAGAGACATTGCTGATGAATGTGAACGGTTCCTACAATACAACGGCTATGCAGGCGTCCAGGTAAAAGGTACTGATATATGTTTAACAACAGTTTTTCATCTTTTTTTTATAGATCTCTCCTCCTAACGAAAATATACTGGTTAACAATCGTCCATGGTGGGAAAGGTATCAACCCATCAGTTACAAGATAAACACACGCTCAGGAGGTGAAGCCGCCTTTTTGGACATGACCAAGAGATGCAATGCAGTAGGAATTAGGTATAGTCCTTACGTTAGAAATCATAGGAATTCACATATTACATAAAATATGTTGTTTTCTCCAGGATATATGCAGACGCTGTAATTAATCACATGTCTGCTGGATCATCTAATCCTGTTGGAACTGCTGGTAGTACAGCAGATCCTAACAATAAACAATATCCTGCCGTTCCTTATGGACCAACAGATTTCCATACAAGTTGTGGTATAACTAATTATAACGATGCAGCCAATGTCAGGAATTGTGAACTATCTGGTTTGAAGGATTTAAATCAAGTACGTCACAATAATTAGCATCCTGCAATAGAAACATTACTTTAAAATTTATAGGGAAAAGACTACGTCCGTTCAAAGATTGTCGAATATTTAAATCATCTTGTGGATTTGGGTGTAGCAGGTTTTCGTGTTGATGCAGCTAAACATATGTGGCCAGCAGATATGGCTGCAATATTCAACAGCGTCAAGAACTTAAATACAGATTTTGGTTTTGCTGCAAATTCTCGACCTTTCGTATATCAAGAAGTCATCGATTTAGGTAACACATTACCATTGTTACTAAAATAAGTTATATTTTATGATTGACGTTTATAGGAGGAGAGGCAGTGAAGGGAAGTGAATATACACACATTGGAACAGTAACTGAATTCAAACACAGTTCACAAATTGGAAGAGTATTTAGAGGATTAGATAAACTTGCATATCTATCAAACTGGGGGACAGGCTGGGGTTTCTTAGAAAGTCATAATTCCTTTATTTTCATTGATAACCATGACAACCAAAGAGGTCACGGCGCCGGAGGTGCTAATATTCTTACATTCAAAAATGCTAAACGGTACAAAATGGCAACCGCTTTCATGTTGGCATATCCATATGGAATTACGCAGATCATGTCCAGCTATTCCTTTGACGATACCGACCAAGGTAATCATACTTTATATTTTATTTTAATAAAACTGGTACAAATAACATTATTATAGGTCCGCCAAAAGATGGCAATGGAAATATAATATCACCAAGTATTAATTCTGATGGCACCTGTGGTAATGGATGGGTTTGCGAACACAGATGGAGACAAATGTTTAATATGGTTGGTTTCAAAAATGCAGTTTCCGGCACTAATTTAAATGACTGGTGGTCAAATGGGGATCAACAAATAGCTTTCTGCCGTGGTGGCAAAGGTTTTATAGCATTTACCAATTCAGGAAATTTACAACAAACTTTACAAACCTGTCTACCTGCCGGAACTTACTGTGACGTAATAAGTGGTGGGCTGAATAGTAATGGTGCGTGCACTGGAAAAACTGTCCAAGTGGGAGGAGATGGTAAAGGATACATTGAAATCTTGGCAAATGAAAGTGATGGTGTCTTAGCCATCCACGTTAATGCTAAGCAATATCTTAAATCAAAATTGTAAACATAATCGTTTCTGAATAGTTTTCTCTTGTGACATTCTTTAAGATAATTTTGTCAAGCATCGATTATAATCACTGTATGTTATATTGCATTGTAAAAATATATGAGTATATTGCTTATTTGCGAATTATTATTTGGAATTATCAAAGATTTTTTTTAAAACAATTATGCTCGTATTTCATACTCTATGTAAATCCCAAACATTACTTTATTAGAATCTTTAAAATTTATCTTTAAATAATAATTATTACTTTTATATCTGGACATAAAATATTTCATCCAATTCCAAAAACGAAATATGATTTACTATATAATAATTAATATATCATCAGTAACATTATTTCAAAATACAAAGAGGCACCATTAAATAATGTAAAAAAGATGAGGCGGTGCAAGCTCTTTATCTCTACTCCCATACGCTGTTGGTATGGAGCGGTGTTTGCCATGTTTTCTTTTGGACGTCTTGCCTAAGACATATTCAGTCTTTGTAATTTGTTGAAATGGTGGTATGGCCAATATTATATTATATACATGATGTTACCGCTAATTACCGATACTCTGGTGGTAAAGGGGGGGGGGGGCGGTAAGCAAGAGCGGCCGGCTTCTCAGCCAGAGGAGGGCGTGGGTTAAAATCAGAGACTCGAAGCTTTAGCTGAAAATAAAATAAATGGGCGCCAGGTAGCAGATAACCCAGCTCTTTGCTAATCGCACATATAGGCATACGATAAGATGCGCTACCAAACACTTCCTGAAAAAGAGGTACGCAAGGGAGCATAAATAAAATTCACTGGCCTCGTAACGATTCAGTATAATAAGCAAATAGTAAATAATAAGCAAATAGTAAATAGGAATCCACAAGTATTTTACACAACAATTACTACGGAATATTCCACACAATATCTCAATAAGGAGACCATATCACGGTTCAAAAAAAAATATCAACGGTGGCTTGAGGCTAAACTCACCACAGTACAGCCAGTTACATATACAAGGGCATCAAGCGAAGTTAGCGGGCGGGCCCAGAATTAATAAAATTTCACACAATATGTATATAGTGCTAATTAACAGTATTAAAAAAAAAGATTACAAGACTGATATTAAATTTGGCCAAATGCATTACTAAATAAGCACTTAAAAGGAGCTCGAAAGCATCGTGGCTCCGGCGTAATGATTAAATTGAAAGGTAAATTTAGTAGGTAGGTTGAATTTAACTGAACACCCTGTATGCAAGGTTCCTCTCGTAATTAAATAATGATCAAATCAGATTAACATCGCCGCGGACCGACAAGATCTTGCGATGGTTCCACGAAGCGATTTCGCGAACAATGCAATGTACTCTGCATTAAAACGGCCGAGGTGCGAGCATTAACAATAATTGCTTGCAAAGCTGGGCAAGTAGTCTAATTCAACGGTGTAATAAATAATACTTAAAATCTGAAAGGATTAACCTTCGTGCACTTGGCTTCACAATGCGGATTTAATACCGTTACACAATAGCCCGAGTTCGAATACAACGCAATTCCGATAAAACTATTCCGAATTCAGAGGTACTTTCGCCTAAATGACCTAATCGGCTATTTACTGTGCAAACGAACTACAGCTAAAACTGATTTGCTGAAGGCAAAATCAATCATGTTCACGTAGGTGAGTTCATAGCTTAAAAAAAAAACACACAATATAACAAACGAGTCTATCGAGCACCTTGCAGCGCTGCCACGCAAACGGCCCAAGGGGGGCACCTGATTCCCGAGAGTTCGAAACGGAAATATTAAACTGACAGACCTTTGGCAGTGGACTTCTCTTCCGCTGCAGATGTTAAAAACAGGGGAGGCCTAAGGACTACGGGGAGGCCAAGCCATCACCAGGTAGCTGAGAGGGGGGCGGCACAGTCAGCGAAACTCATCACCAGGCTGGTGGCTACGTTTAGCTCGGTAGCCTCGCTTCCAACGAGCGAAATTCGACAGACATGCTACCGTCGAGTAAAAGCTGAAAGGCAAATAGCCATGGAGGTACACCGAATAAGTCCAAATTATTCACCTTACCCGTTTCAGGTTTCTACGGCTGTTCAACGCCAAAGTGAAAGCATGTGCCTTGCTAGAGCGGAATCCCCAAACAATATTCGGGCTGGAATTCGCCAAAAATACAACTCACAAAGCCCAATTCCGAACTTCCATGGAGTTCAGGACACAAAACGGCACAATTCCAAATTAGGATGCTAACGAAAAATCCTGGTTAAGGTACGCCATCAAAACGTAAATTTCGAAGCACCTAGCTCTTGCAGCACAGGATGGCGGAATGGCAAGATGGTTTCCAAAAACTGATAAGCCCAAAAATCAAATTTTGGAAGAATGGGAAAATGCATGAGGTGAAGCCTACACTGCAGGGGCATTTGGACCCATAATATCGACCGGCTTACTTACCTTGCAATAAAACTGTCAGACGATCTGAATGCTCAAAGATAATGCAGGGAAAATCATACCTGAAGAAAGACATGGTAATAAGTTAATTTTAACCGAGATTAGGGCAAATAATTAGGCGCATAGCTAAAAATGAATTTTGAACCGTAACAATGAACGCACCATAATATGCAACGACTTCGGTTGAATAATTGGCAGCTCTTATTTTTTATTAAGGTTGGATTACATATTTTACACTTTTCTGCTAAATACTTGGAAAGTAAGATAATATTTGAATTGAACACACTAAAGCGACAAGGAAAACTTTAGCATTTACACTTTGGCTCTAGTATTAACAGGGAAGCCTATATTTTAGCAATAACAATTTAACATAAAATTTCCTATGTTGCGCAATCAGCGTATACACATGGTATAGATTTTAGTAACCGCAAACATTAATTGTGGTGTCATTGTTGAGATAGACTCAACGATTGCCCAGTTTCATAAGATACTTTATTAGAAGAGAAAGCAAAAAAGCAAGAGGGAAAACTGTTGTGCAAGAATAAGAAAGGATCGGAAGAAAGAAAGCTAAATTTATAGTACAGAGTTGCCACGATTTTGAAATGAGCGCTTTTCGCATGGAAGGGAAAGGGTAGTGACCTTCGTCTTGATTGAGATTATTGGGGTCTTTGTAAACTCCAACAGTTTTGCGAATATTTCTGTTAAAAAAGAATGGAGATTTCAGATAGTAGAAATTTCATCAAAAATGATCTTATGATCGGTATTGCGTTGGTGATCGGTATTGCGTTGGTGATCGGCAATGCTGATGATGAAACGAGACCCAGACAACGCTGGTGTTCAGAAATGCGGGTTTTTTATGAACATCCTATTCAGCAATATGTTCAAGATTACAGCACCAAGAGACAGCACCTTTTTATGACATGGTGTTTAATTTATCATTAGGTGAAGAAAGTATCTGTGAGATCTTGCTCGGAGGTTTTCACATCGTTTTGTTTTCGAAGAAACTTCTCTATGCGATCAGTGACTTGGATATACAAAAGAGGGACTATATTGCTGTGGAATAATCGGTTCTTGGAAGTTTAGCAATATAACAGTTGTTTCTAAGAGTTTTTCGAACATGGTTTAGTTCAGCGTAGATGTTACCAGATTGGGATATGGAAACAGCACGGTGTTCCAGCTTTGAAAATTATATGAGTCAAAGAATATGATTTTTAATAGCGTATTACGTACGAAACATTTCTTAATTTTGATAAAAAGAGATTCTTTAAACTTTTAAACATATGATATAACTAGCTGTTACACGCGACTTCGTTCGCGAGAGGTTTGTTATTGGTGTATTAAATAATGACTAATTATTTTCTGTCATCCCATCTCATCCCATCCCACCCTATCCCCGTCACCGTCCCCGTCCCTATCTCCGTCCTCGTCTCCGTACCGTCCCATCCCGTCCCCTCCCCTTCCAACCCATCCCTTCCCTTCTCTTTCCGTCCCGTCCCGTTTCGTCCTGCCCCGTCCCTCTAGTCCCTTCTCAACCCGTTCCTTCCCTTCCCGTCCCGTCCCGTCCCGTGCCTTCCCTTATGTCATTTCCACCGTCTTGGTCTTAAAAATAAATGCCATTTTCGCAATCAACGTCCCAAAAAACCTCAATAACGACACCCATATCGTATTTTAGACTTATTTACCCCATTTCACCTCATAAGGGGTTGATTTTCGAAAAATTATTGTTTGCTTACTTGTTTTTAGGAGTACTTCTACGAAGTTTCAACTCGAAATGTCTATTTAATATTATTTCTCCATACAAAATTGGCACCCCCATTTTACCCCTCTGTGCAAAATTTTAGCTTTCTAGGTTCAAGGGTTTGGGCTGGGCGTTGATGACTGAGTGAGTGAGTCAGGACTTTCAGTTTTATATATATATATAGATAAATTGCATGACTTGTATTTGAAATCAAGTATTTAGGTACGTTTATTTCGTTTTTCGCATGTGAATTTGATATAAAAATAAACTTTTTAAAATTCTATATCATAATGATGACATTCCACTAATCATTTGAATTTCGAAATGACAGTTATTTTTGCACTGCAAAAATATAAAATTTTAATGAACAAATTGTAATAAAATTCAATAAATTTCATTTGTTATATATTATAATGGTCGCTCAAAACGTGGGGCAAAAGTGTGATTATTAGTCAGTTTGTTAGAACATAATTAAGTAAGTAATTGCGACATAAGTGTCAGGATAGGTAAAATAAAATAAATCACGTTTTGGAAAGTAAGAATTAGGTAATTGAGATCAAATAAAGGAACAGTTAATAATAATAAGTAAAGTTTTCTGATAAAGATTCATTGTTGAACAAAAATACAAGGATTTGCAAGTTGAAATAAGGTTTAATAAAAAGTAAATACGTTTTGAGTACAATTTAAAAATTTTTAAACTAAAATATGGCAGACAAAAGGGTTACAAGAAAAAGCAAGAAGACTGAAGAGGAAAAAGACGAAGGACAAGAAGAAATGGAAGTGGTAGAGAGTGGTGCTGAAGTTGAAGTGGAGGAAATAATACAAGGTGATCAGGTAAGATTACAAGAAGAATCAACAGAAAAACAAGATAATATTAAACAGTTAATGGTAATGATGCAACAAATGAGGAAGGATGCAGAGAAAAATCCTTTACAATGGTTTTGACTATATGATATTTAAATTCAAATTTGCATATATTATTTAAAATACTTCTGTAATTAATTTTTAAATTAAAATGTCAAACTGACAGCATCATCCCTGTAATCTGGGTAAGTACTTTATTTTTATAATGATTCTTTCTTAATATTAATTAATCACCTTTTATTTATTCAGATACCTTCAACTTAACCACTTACTTGGCACTGACATTTCCAAACTCCAAAAAAAAATGCGATACCTTTTGCAGTCCTATAGACGGCTCCGATTTCCAACTATTGACAGCATCTCCAGCACGCCTAAGTATTTATTGTATCTCCACCATCATGTATTTACACAACTACGAAAAATTTGATATAAAATGGATATAAAAATTTTGTTGTTTTTAATTTGTTATTCTAATAATTATCCCAATTTTTTATTGCTATCCTACACTACCATTATTCCTGCCTGCTACATGTTATAAATCAATTTGAATGGTGCTCACTTTATAAATTATTACAAATAGAATTTTATTCTGTCATATGCAACATTCAACTTTGTATTTATTGTTAATTTTTACTTCCTTTTACTATAAAGGAAGTATTGGATTCACCCCAAAAATTTGAAATCGAGTTTTCAACGGATCTTCACGTTTGAGAGTCCCCTGATCCCAAAAAACATATTTTTTTTCATTGGTCTGTCTGTCTGTGTGTGTGTCTGTGAATACCTCAAAAACGAAAAGAGGTATGGCGTTGAAACTTCATATATAAGTTTTGTGTACTATGTAGATGAGACAGCAAGCTTTTGAAGAAAATCGCATAACCGGAAGTAGGTGTTTACTCTTGTGATTTTTCAGTTTTTTTCGATTTTTCAAAAACGGCTCTAAAGATTTTTTTTAAACTTTACATTTTTACTACATTTTTAATGTGTATTGATGTGAAATAGGTGATTTTCCAGTTGAATACTTCTAAAATGGGTTTCTTTTGTTTTTTTCTCTATTTTTTTTATTAACTCCTATTTTAAATAAAACACCCGGTATATTATTACATTTACGAATTCACCTTAAAATTCTAGAGAAAATTTGTCTCTTCAACTAACGCTCTATTTTGTACCGTTTCTGTAGAATTTGTAATTTTTGAAAATTTTTGACAAATTTTTAAAAATTAAAAATGAAATTTTTCACTAATTATAAGATCACTGTAAAAGGAAGTTGTGTGAGTGTATCACACCAGATTTTTATTACCATCATCAAGTAGTACTCATTTTGAAATAACTTTCTTTTAAAATGTACTTTGAATCTTTGAGTTTCAATTATTATTCAATTAAATAAGCAATCATATTATCATAATTTTCCACATCTTATCGTTTCAGTATAATTACTGTATTGAACTTTTCATTTTTGATTCATGTAAATAAATAACTGTATTTAATGTAATACATGGCCTCTATATACCATAGCAATATGTTTATATCTTTAGCAACCAAGCTACTGCACTCCTAGATGTTTCGATATTTTATATATTTGGACACCGACAATAAAATTTTCAAGACTTGCAAACATTAAAAAATATAAATTAAGATTTTTAGGGATTCTAAAAACATCTTACGTAATACGTCGCAAAATGTATTTTTGGCACACAACGTGTTTTACACCTGGACCTGGCGGTCTCGGTGGACAATTTTATATTTAGTGCGAAAAACACTATCTTCTTGCAACTTACTAATAAATAGCTATTTTAAAATTCAGTATCATAATAATGACATTTCAGTTGTTATTAATTTCGAAATGGTAGTTATTTTTACATTAATACGAAAATATTCCATATTTCCGTACTAGTTCAAACATTAACCATGTGAAGAAATTGTAATAAAACTCAAAATTGATTTTAATTAATCCTGATTATATTTTGACATTTAAGGTCGCTTTTATATTAAAATTTAATATTTCGTATTTCTATATGCAACGCGAAGAAATAGTACACGGAACGCCTTAGAAAAGTGATTTTATTGAACTTGTATTACTGTTTAACTACTCGCTTACGCTCATTTCAAGCTAGCCATACTCGTTCAGTAAAACATCACTTTTCTAAACTAGTTCCGCAATGTACTATTTTATCACTGGTTGTGAAATATTTTCATTTCATAACTAACGGATGTCCCAAAGCTTTCGTTATCAAGCAGTCATTACATTTAGAAACGTTCATTTACTAATTTACGAATGCAGTCGGTGTCTCAGGTACCTAGTACTATGCATATGCATGCCTAGACCATGTCCATAACAAACAAACAAATAAAAAAAATGTTTACATTTAAATGTCAAAATTGATGTTTGGTTTCTAAGTAACTTATAGTTGCGATTTCCTGGCGTCGTAAACCTGATGCTGATTATGTTTTACGTATATTTGGCTTTTTAAAAGCTACTTTTAAACAAAATAGCGAATATGGTAAATCGTTGGAAAGCTCTTTTATAGTAGTTTTCTACTTTTTAATGAAACTCATATTGTTCCATTAAAAAAAGACATAGTTTTCAATTGCTTTAGTACTTTTGGTGCGATAGTTCGGACATGAGGAATTTTTAGAGCTGAGTGGAATTTGTTTTCGATTTCTTATTCGATTGTTATTGATTTTTCGTAAGTCGTGGCCTACCTTAGGTGAATATTTTTTTAAATTAAAAAAAAAATGAGTTTTAAAGTATTAGTTTAAGCATGCTATCATAAAGCATTTTAGCGCTGATTTCAAATATCTAAAAATATACAGGGCATTCCATTTTAAAAACCAAAGCCGTGTATGACTACGTACAAATAGAAGGCCATAGATTAAATTAGTTAACGACAATTAGGTTGTTTACCATCATTAAAAATAAAAAAGTTGTTTGGATATCTGTATTATTAACGAAGTTACCTGCTGTCTGGCGGTCTACAAACATCCTGTATGCATTTCGTATGAACAAGGTAGCATATTATCAATTGCACTTCGGAAAATATTACTTACGTAACTGTACATATTATACAGGCTCTCCAATTTATTATTTTTTATATTTGAAAAAACCACTTTTTCTGAATCAGAAAACACGGAGACGTATATTTCCGCAAAAATCTGTTCGAAAATGTTTATCATTACTATACTTTCTTTTAAAAAGGTTTTTTTAAGTAGTGTAAATTTCGTTGCTGAAAAAGTTGAGAATTTGTTCGCGGAGATCGCAGATCGTTTTGATTTTGCCAATACTGTAGTGTTATTTCAATATAATTTTTATAAATTATAATATGTCACAAATAATAGATTTAGAATGTGGACAATCTTTACATCTTACTGCTGTATATTTCAGAATAAGTTTTTTTTATTATTAGTGTAACAGTATAACAGTTATTAAATAGATAAATAACAATTATCAATTCAGCAAAATATAGCTATGGGACGGCTATATTGGTAAATTTATTATTGGGAAGCATACAGAATTAGTTAAGTTAGCAAAGTCGAGAAAAATTATTCAGTTAATCTCATCTTTTTGAAATATTCTGAAAAATCTGGTGTGATACACGCACACAACTTCCTTTTACAGTGATCTTATAATTAGCCAAAAATTTGATTTTAAATTTTTAAGCATTTGTCAAAAATTTTCCAAAATTACAAATTTTACAAAAACGGTACAAAATAGAGTGTTAGTTCAAGAGACAAATTTTCTCTAGAATTTTAAGCTGAATTCAAAAACCTAATAATATACCGGGTGTTCTATTTAAAATAGGAGTTAATACAAAAAAAAATAGAAAAAAAAACAAAAAAAACCCATTTTAGAAGTATTCAACTAGAAAATCACCTATCTCACATCAATACACATTAAAAATGTAATAAAAATGTAAAGTTTAAAAAAAATCGTTAAAGCCGTTTTTGAAAAAATCGAAAAAAACTGAAAAATCACAAGAGTAAACACCTACTTCCGGTTATGAGATTTTCTTCAAAAGCTTGCTGTCGCATCTACATAGTACACAAAACTTATATATGAAGTTTCAACGCCATACCTCTTTCCGTTTTTGAGATATTCTGTTCACAGGCACACAGACAGACCAATGAAAAAAAATGTTTTTTGGGATCAGGGGACTCTATAACGTGAAGATGTGTTGAACACTCAATTTCGAATTTTTGGGGTGAATCCAATACTTCGTTTATCGTAAAAGGAAGTAAAAATTAAAAATGCAATATTTTGTCAAATGTCAAATACTTCAATAACGTAAACGCTAAAACGAAAACAAAAGTGTGTATACTCGCTTTGGAACTAGGCGAGACATTAGATTTTAGAATAAAGGATAATTTCTTGTGCTTGAGTTGCCATTACTGGAATCTAGTTATACATTTAGTTTCACTTTGAAATGTCATACAGTAATCAAAGCATTAATCAATTGTAGGTTATGTCATAGATTTGTGGAAATATCAATATTATTTTGTTGAAATTCGTATCATATTATTTTATAATATTGCAATTACAATATATAAATACAATATGTAAGTGCTAGTTACATATCTTATGTGAAACTAAATCGTATCTAGCGATAACAGGTTTATATAGTTTAGAATAACAAATGGCAAATCATCGCCAAACTGAGAATTTGCACATTTTTCAATATTGTGTTGTGCTTTTGCTGTTGGATTTTTTGTTAGGTCTGTTTATTAAAGTTTAATGAGTCAATTTGATAATTTCAATTCAGAATCTTCATCAGAATCAAACGACTCTGCTAATGAAATTACCACAGGAGGAACGTCAACCACACGGTATGATTCACCTAATCACTCCTGATAAGAGATTTACAATTTTTTCACTTATCAGCATCCCATTTGCTCAAGACTTTTTCCCAAACCTGACTTTTTCTTTTACTGGCATTAAGTTTTATATAGTTTTTTACAGAATGCCGGTATAAGTTCAATATGGTTGTAAAATGTAAATGCAATCATAGGAAGGTATCCTTAGAACATTGATGTTAGAATGCTTTAGAAATTCGTCAATTTTATATTTTTTTGTCGCAATTATTTATGTTAGTTTAATTACATTCAAAGTTAATTTTATTTTTATACAACCAATCCTGGAGAGTTTTTGTTTAATATTTGAATTATTGATTAGTTTTTTTGAAAATGTGAACGCTGTTCTGTTAACTTTAAGTAACATGGTTTTTGATAGTTTCCAGTAGCAAGTAATTTTATTTATACGAATTTTATTTGTTGTTTGTTGTTCACAATACATTATGGACGTGTCGGGAAATACTTTTTGGACAATGACTTTCTACCGTCATAAAATACATAAGTCCTAGGTCACCAAAATTTAGTAGTAGCTTTTGGCGACTATGATCTTTCGATATGCCCACTGGCTCTGTGAATTTAAACGTAAATGGTATACGTTAGAAGATGAACCGGTGCTTCGGCGACCTGTTGTATCTGTTTGTGCTGAACATGTTAGAAAGAGCACTAGAAAAATTACACTATAACTCATAGAGAAATTCAACTAGAAATAGTATTTCTGCAATCAGTAGACCTCCCGCAACTTTAGTGTTCATAACCCAGAAGCTCAGCAGTAAAATTAAATTGGTCTCCCTCAGCTATCAACCTTTATGGGTTTTTTGCGTAGATACTGACTTTGGGGTATCACTTAATAGTAAGAGAGGACTTATAGCTGAGAAGTTGGTGAATTCCACATTATTGTTATCCAACGAACAAAAAACAAGCACTGGTAGAAATTTATGATAGAAAGTTCAATGCAGGATCTTCAAAACACGTGTTTAATATTGTTACGGTTGATGAACTTTGGATCTATAATTAGGGCTAAACCAAGTGTCTAGGTTTTTGAAAACGAGTCTTTGCTAACAACAATAATTATTCGCAAGTTAAAAAATAACTGCTGATTTATTCGGATACCGTGGTCTAGTTGCAGTCATTCCTTTTTATCATCTTAAAACTCTAACTTCTGAATGATATACAAAAGCTTGCTTTTCTCAAGCCTTTTGAAAAGCTGTATAATGATTGCCAAAAATCTAGATTGCGTGGTATTTAGTTATACCACTACAATGCAACTCTGCATATAGCTGCAAACACTTTAAATGGCTTCATGAATCTGGATCCTGCTGGTCAGTCACCCTCCATAGTTTCCAGATATTGAGATTTGTTCTTGTTTGTAAAGAGTAAATAAAGCATCCATGGTAAAATAATTCCCAACGCATATACAACGGTTGCTGAATTTTAACTGATGATTGACACCCCTGCAAAAATGGAGTTTTCTGCCTGTTTCGAAAAGTGGTTTCAGAGAATGTAATTATAAACAGAAGGTATTTTTTGTCATAACTAACAATTAACAGAACATACCTCATTAATCAATTAAATGGAGCGATATAAAAAAATCCGACCCAAATGTTTTCAAGTACAATTGCCCCCAATGTAGTACAATATTGATTGGCTTATCACCGGTCTGTGATTTCTGCTTTAAAGATTTGACGAAACATTCTTAAAATAAGATAACCACAGCAATACTTACATTGATAATGAAATAATAATTGTAAAGTTTGTTCCACTATTGCATTAGTACTTAGTATGAATAAATTCTTTTTAATGATACACCTTAAATCCATTTGATGATCATGCATTGATGGGAAATTGTATTTATAGCTAGATTGATATTCTGCTTTATTGTTGCTAATGTACTGAATATGCTAAGACAAGTAATCACCAAATTGTTGCAATAGAAGTATTTGATCGCTATTGGTAATATAAAGTAGAATAATTATACTAATTAAACTCGATTTTAGTATTTAAGAGAAATAATTAGATAATTTTTACTACGTTGATATTATTTTTTACAGACATCTGTATAAAGAAAGTCATTTATCATTCATTAATTTATTATCTTTAATCGCTTTAATCTTCCATTAATAAGTACGTGCCATAACATTGATAGTAAACAGTTATGAAGTACTTCCCGGTAACGTCAGAAATAGTAATGATTTTATATAGAGCAACACGTCTTATGCACATGTGATGTTCATGCACTATTATAAAAGTGCCAATTATGGATAATCACATCAAATCCTAAACTGATCTGTCTAGTAGATAGCTATTGGTACAAGGTTATAACCAAATTGTGATTAAAAATGTCAGATGAAATATCAACACTGTGAAGTATCAAAATGATAACAAATCACTCAATATTTTAGTATTTAAAAGATAAAGTATCGAAGTAGCATACTAATTATAATATCTATATTAGTAAAGCACTCTCATAATTATTATTGTCCTTTAATTCTCCATATTTTTCTCTTTACCTGTGTATCAGATTTGAATGGGGTTATTTAATAAAGTTTTGTCGAAAAACGCGTCTAAAATTTGGTGAGTGGTCAAGCTATGACGCTTAGAGAAAATAAAACAAACTAGAGATTACCATTGAAAACAACTGTAAATATTAGTTCAAGTTGCTTTCATCGATTAATGTTGTAATTACTATGTACGTATGAAATTTTGATGGTGTTGCACAAGTAATTGCCGAAAAACGTGATAAAACCAAAATTAGAACACAATGAAAATAGTTTTATTAAGTAGCACAAATAATATATATACCTATTTAATAAATCGCTCAAAATGTCCACCGTTTTCTGCAACGCACGCTGAAACAATAATGAAGCCGACCTGCGATTAATTAATAAAATTAAGCAATGGTAGTAAAAATCGCAGATCAACCCCCCTACAGTTTATACACCACGGCAGCTCTGAAAACTCTTTACTCACCGCGATGGCCCTAGCTAACTCAAATTTCGGCGGCCTTGGATCGTAGGTTCAAATCATCAGCTGTATACCCTGGAATGTCTTCAAAAAAGGAAAAGGAAATGGGCGCCAGAAATCAAAAGATTTCAAATAATAAGAGGAAATAAACTGCAAGTGACTAGCGTTTAATTAGTAAATAATAAAAAGTCTTGAAGTGTCAGTAGTAAATAATCAGGATAATTAAAATGCAAATAATGTGATAACAAAGTTGTGTACGTTAACTGAAGGTTGCGACACGCATAAAATCAAGAACCCCTTTTGGGTTATTTTAATAACTTTAACAACAAATTATTCCTGAAATAAGCTTATCACAGTCATTTAATAAATCCTTCTGTTTAAGCTATTGAAAATAAAAAAGCGTGACTGTACCTTTTACAGAGGGTTAATACTGTTATGATACACTATATTCTTTGATAATTTAAAAATGAATACTAAAGAAACAGTTTAGTCAAATAAATTTGGAAGTCAGATATAAGCAAATTAATGGATCTAAATACATGTTAAAGTATAATGAAATTAACTTTCTTATTATTGGTTAGTCAAATAATAGCATAATGATTGATTACTCAAACTTAATCTGTAATAAAAAAATTCTGAATAGGAATAAATACCAAGGTTACTACTAAAATGTATCTGTTATGATAATTAAAATAAAATATCTGTTTTGATTATATAAAAAAAATGTATATAGGAGGCAGCAAGAATCGTGTCTAGTAGTAATAATTTGTAATTTGTTTAATTAGTTACTAAAAAAAACAACTCAAAAATGTATACATAATTTGATATGGGTGTGATTTTCGAATAAAGAAACATTAATAAATGTTGTATAATTTGTAAAGGTTATGGTTGGTACAAATTATATGGGTTAAAAAGCAAAATCTTCGAGGTGGAAACATAAAATAAAATATTAAAAACAAGAAATAAAGGGACAAGCTTTGGTTAGTGAGGATATTATTGATAATACATTGGAAATGGAATACAAGCCACAAACAAGAGGTTAGTACGTGCAGCGAATTGTTTTTGGGAAACCTGTGGGTATCATTGAAGACGCAGGACCATCTAAAAAAAAAGACAAATACATATTTGGAACAAGATTTATGCTGACACTTACCAGAGAGGGATCGGAGCCGCAGTAATCCAGTACAGGAGCTAGGAGACTTGAAGTTGACAGCAGCAGGGGACAACGACAGGAATCCATTATAGGATGTGGAAGTTTTGAAGTGGATGGCAATAAGGTGATGCTGGGAGTTTACATTCATCGCAGGTGATGCAGTTTGGATAAGGACCCAGCAGGTGTTTGAGTGCAGTCGGAGTGAGGATCCAGTTTGGAAGGATTTTGGCAGTATTAACAAGCAAAGTGTTAAATCAGGTTTGTGTTTTAAAAGGTTAAATGAAACATTTATAAAGCTATAACTAGTAAGAAGGTATAAAAATATAAATTGAATTTCATACTTACATAAGAGATTGGTAAAAGAATTGCATATTAGATCTTATTGTAAAAACCTTGATATTCGTTCTGAATTTTGATTAATTTGACGTTAGGTGTCAATTTTTTGAAAGTCAATGAACTGGCAATTAAACAAAGAGAATTTGACAAGTCAATCATTGGGTTACTAGATATTGCGAACCACCTGAGAGAGTTTCATTAATAATATTGTAAAATACGGATTTGAATTGAAAGTTAAAAATAAAGGGCAAAATAGTAATACGATAATTTAAATAAATTTATCAGCTAGCATAACATAGCAATACACATCAAAATTGCAGCTTTACATACTGAGCATAATTAATTATAAGCATAAAAATTCAAATGTAAAAAGCAAGAGCATGTATGAAATTGAACATTACATGTTAATAATTGCGGAATGTGTGAATTTAAATTCCAAATAATTACGGGTTTAAAATGTATAAATGTAAAATCCAGGTATTGAAGATAAGTTGATATTTAATCCCGGAGTAGCACTAACTAACTTCGAAACATAAGCTGGACGTGAACGGCTACAACCATTGTTGAAATCGCCGTGGATGCGCCGAAAATTGCTGCGGAAGCATCCTCAAAAGGCAGCAAATACGCCGAACCCAGCAGGTGTCGAAAATGCGATAAGGCTAGGGCCTTGGCCTCCAAGATAAACTCGTGGTTAAAACTGGTAATTAAGAGCTAAGAAGAAAAAAATTAATTACTATGGGAATAACAAAACAGAAAAGTGCCATCGTACCTGATCATTATCAGCCCTTAGGAACACAAAGCTCATAGAAATCGGTTGAGCGCAAGTAATTTGACTTAATTAAAATCAAACTTCAGCCACGCCAAACACGGCGGGCCGAGGCGAGAACAGCAAGTGCTCGGACGAAAAATTCGCTTTCAAAAGAAGGCTCGCACTCTGATAAGAGTTCATCGCGCGAAAGAAAGAACTCGAACCAGGTACAAAATGCGCTGGTTTGGAAAATTGAAGAATTTGAAATGCAAAGGATTTATAATTCAAATAAAAATATACAGGTTAAGCCTGAAATAATTGGATAACTGGCGAAGCAATTAGGCGAAGCCAAAAAATTGATTCAACGCCTCTAACCTCTTTCGGAGTTATTGGTTTGCTACTCTGCTTATCTTATCGGGCGACAATTAGGTACATACTAGACTGCTTTAATTTTCGCAGTCCTCTAGATTTTAAGGAGGATGTGCATAATACTGCTCTCCAAAGTTGGCAGTATCAAAACTCTAAAGGAAAAGTTTTTCCTCTTAATATGCATTCCTCCGGTATGTTTACTTCCTTACTAGATAACAAATAATAACAGTACGCAAATGTCATCGTTATTAAGATGACAAGAATAGGGCGACCAAATAAACTTCAGCTCTAGTTACCCATGAAAGTTTTGAAATGTCTTTGATTAATTCAAACAAAAAAATGAACTGTCAATACTACCAATTGGTAGTTCTGGGTTAATCGCACGACATACTCTCAGCTTGCAAAGCCTGCTCTAATCTGAAATGTATTTGGTCACCCGATAGTTATTTGCGTCACAATTTCGGTAATGGTATACTGTACAACAAGTTGGGAAAAGTGTAGTTTCGCCGTGCAAGGCCCGAGCCTTCTAATCGAAGTGAAACATGTTCAACTTGCTATTATTTCACGTACTGTAAGGAAATGTCAACCTTTTTGATATAAAAATATCAAAGATCATATAATTTGTGTATTTAAAAATTTAAATTAAAATGGTATGTAAGCGTTAGGGACTTACCTATTAATCATAGTAACAATATACTTGGTTAGGTTATATAAATAAACAGCCACCACAAAATGTGAAATCGGCTTCCAAAGGTTATAATAGGCAATGGACTTGGAAGAAGAATGTGATGTGCCTGATGATATTCTGGCCTTGGCTTCTAAAGCCACCATAAATTTACTGTCAGCAAAGTAAAAGTCAGCGTACTGCAAATGTTGATGCTGGATTCAACGGGAGTCAATTCTTGGATGATCTGAGGACCTACGTTCCTGCAGAGGGTCAATCTAGCTACCACTATGCTGCTAAGGCTGCGCTTATGCTGAAGGAGCTGAATCGATTGTAGATTTGAGGTGGCTCCACGGAATGAGGGACGGAGCCAGCGATTCTGGTGAGAAGCTGTTCGAAACCTCCTAGGCATGCTTAACAATACAGATAATCCTTAGCAGCCCCGAACCCCAAGAGGATAAAAAAGAAGAAGAAAACGAAAAAAGCTGAATCGACAAAAATGCCCATTAGAAACAGAAACTAATTGAGGTAAAATGTACGTACAGTTACGGCAAAAAAAGTGGGACAACTCTTATAACAAATTTTGCTTTAACTTAGTTGTTATTGTTGACTTTAAAAATTTACTGAAACAGTTCTAGAAATTTCATCAATTTGTCAACGATACAGTTTTGCTTAAAAATGCCACAAGTTAATATTGTTCATCAAGCAAGAATAATTGCTAAAAAACTGTTTCACTTTTTTTTATCGTAACTGTACCAGTTATAATTATTGAACTGCCTTACAATAATCAATAAACCGGTGTGGTTAAATTTACTAATCTTGGAAAACTATTGCAATATAATTAAATACTGAATTAATTATGCTTAACTCTTTCAGTAGGTTCTTTGAATTAACGGGTGTTCATAAACAGTCGTCATCCCAGTTGCTTTGAAAAACAAAATGTTATGTCTTTGATTAATTCGTGCAACACAATGAAACGTCATTGAGTACTGTCATAGCGCATTTTTTCTCAATTTTAATAGACATACGTTTCTGAAGTCAAAACCTACTGGGATGACGACTGTTTATGAACACCCGTTAGAAAATCCTTAAGCCTTGAAGAGCATACAATCTATTTCGTCGCTGGACGCAGGCAAGATGAAATTTTTGAAATCTGAGCAATCCCAAGAAGTAACAAATGGCTTTTTTGTATGTTTTGAATATTTCTTAGTTCTAGTAGAATAGATACGTACTTGCGTTCTAGAACACTTTGCCGAATGGCCTCGGCCAAAGTGCCGAATCGATGTGCAGTCGACGTTTTGGGAAAAATACAAATTTTGATTTGTATTCGGCTCCGGCGCCATGTCCAAGAACGACGTGACGTCAGTTGGCGTCGTACGGCGTTTTAGGGCACGGTCGGCGCTGGGCATTCGGCGTTATACCATACACAGTCGATATTCGCATTTATGATCTTGCTACTTCACGTGTCTCGCCCTGACGGGCTCGTACATAAATTCTTAGCAACCGACCTAATGCCGTAAATAGCTACTCTGCGCTACCAACCTATTACTTCCTTTTACGATAAAGTATTGGATTTACCTTAAAAATTCGAAATTGAGTTTTCAACAGATCTTCACGTTATAGAGTCCCCTAAACCCAACAATATGTTTTTGTTCATTGGTTGTCTGCCATTCTGTGTGTCTGTGTGTGTATGAATAGAATATCTCAAAAACGAAACGAGGTATGACGTGGAAACTTCATATATAAGTTTTGTGTTTTATCTAGATGCGACAGCAAGCTTTTGAAGAAAATCGCATTACCGGAAGTATGGTGTTTACTCTTGTGATTTTTCAGTTTTCTTTTCATTTTATCAAAAACGGATTTAACGATATTTTTCAAACTTCAAATTTTCATTATATTTTTAATATATTACCCTAAAATTGCATTTTTAAGAATCGACATGCGTAAAGTCACTAGATTATCACGTGACTCCGAATGGGTATAAATATGACTATAGCTATTTTTAGATATAAACAAATGTTAAGTAGTATCGTAAAAATATCACTCATAAATTAAAGATCTATTTAAAGATTAAACTACCACTCTTAGATATGATAACGGCAGCAATCTTTAATGATATCAATTTTAGAGTGCGCTTCAATACCCACGAAAATAGTACATATTACTAGATTATATTTAAAATCGCATCTCCAGCACATGTGATGATCATGAACAGACGTGAAATTACTAATTACGTATATTTACATCAAACCTTGAACTAGTTAAGGACGAGAGAGGTTTAAAAATCTGCAGATAATTTTAAACTGATATTATAGATATTAGAGTACTATAAGTAGCGTGAAGTATAATAATTCCACCACTTCACCCAACAATTATTTTGTCCTTTAGAATATAAGGAAATTAAGTATCTATGTACCTAAAGTCAACTAGCAGTTTATAAGCAAATATGTATTGAAAAATTAAATGGCTGGAGCCTACCTCTCAAAATGTATCTATATCAGTGGCGTAACTATCATATGTGCAGGGGGTGCGAAGAACCTCGGCGCCGAATCTATATAGGCGCCGCGGTAGCGGAGTTTTTAGTGAAAATAAAAGTTTTCCTACAATAGTGGTTCAAAGCGGCAACAGACTATGATACGTAAGCGCCACTGGGTTCTTTTGAGTGCGCAGTCTTTTCTCCTTTTAAGTAGATTAGAAGTTCCAGCTCTAGTATGTGTTTGTGAATCTTAAGATTTCATAGTGCATAGTAACATACTATAAATTCAAAATTTTAAACCGCAAATTTCTGACGATTGCCTCAGATACAGAGGTCATAGAGAGTGCCAAATTACTTCAAACTACGTATGAAACTGATCTCGATAACGGCTACTAAAGCAAATTGTACAATTTCGATCTTCGGACGCAACTAGTATTAAATCTTGCTTATCAGTGAAGGAAGTGGGAGAAAAATGTCTGTCTAATCACACATCATTGGCTAGCTTTCCAGATTTGTATACAGCTTATATCCTATTTTTACATCCCGTCACTACAGCCTCCACTGAGAGATCTTTTTCTAAATTAAAAATTATTAAAAACTTTTTGCTAAGTAAGATGAGCCAAATACGCCTAAAGAGTTTTGCATTACTGAGTAACGAGAAAGTAAGAGCCAGTACTTTTGGTTTTATTCACTGATAGATATGTTAGCTTTAGCAAAGTCTCGCAAAAGAGAGTTTAATTAAAGTGCTATACCTACATATTTATATATCTATATATTTTATTTTTCTTGTGAATTATTTAAATTTGTATTCCTTTTACGTGGTTTTTGTTTTTGTATTTTCATATGTATTTTTATGTTTTATGTTATATTTTGCGAATGTTTGATGTAATGGTAAAACCCGTTCTACTTTATGGGTCGGAATCGTGGACGGTTACAGAACTGGTAAAGCAGAAATTGCAGGTGTTTGGTGACCAGTCATTATTTCGAACAAAGATCTTTGGGACCGAACAAATCAGGTGGACATTAACGTAGAAATTAGGAGAAGAAAATATGGATGGTTAGGGCATACGTTGCGAAAAAATTAAACTGAAATTTGCAGAAAAGTTTTGATTGGAACCTTTAGGGTTTCAGAAACAGAGAACGCCCACGAAAACCGTGGAAGAGAACTGTAAAACAAGAGACAGGAAAGACTATAGCACAACTGAGACTAATAGCAAAGGAAAATGACAACTAGAGAGAATATACGAATACCCAATGTCCCAATAGGGAATAATGGGATTATTATTATTATTATGTTATATTTAATAAAAGATTGAAACATCCAAATGTGTTTTATTTTGCAGTAAATATCCTTTCATGTTAAGAAAAGAGCTTATTAATTTTCTTTTAAATTTAAAGTGTTGCATGACCAAAAATTACCCCCCCCCTCTCTTTTTTCTGAAACCTCTTGTCTACAGCGGCTATAATTTATTCTTGCACACCGGCGCCAAACCGTCTTGTTACGCCACTGATCTATATTCTTATAATAATAGTTTTGTAACTATCGAAACCTCTTGAAATTTTAATATAGGCTACGCAGTTGTCTCTTACAGGTTAGCTCTGTTCAATCCTGAGTATAAAGCGATTTAAATTCTACTTATAAACTTTTTTCACAGCTTTATTTTTTCTCAAAGATGTTGTGTATTTCATCAGTACATGGTCCCTTAAACGTTGAAAAAGAAGGTTCTTACTTATGCAGACGGTAGAACCTACATGCCGAATTCCAAGTGTGTAATGTTGACCTAAACAAATAAAGAAAACGCAATCGTATTAAACAAACTCGAAACAAACGCGTGATCATGAGAAAACAAACGCGATACAAACACATGATCGTGAATAAAAAACACGTGATCATCGGTAATCAAACACGAAACAAACATGTGATCGTGGATAAACCAGTGGCGTAACTACCGAGGGGGCAAAGGGGGCAGCGGCCCCCGGGCCCTGAGGTTCAGGGGGCCCAACGGGCCTCCTGAAGTTTAAAGCCCGGCTGGCAGGTCCAAACTCGGTCCCGTATAAATTTTCAATGAGTCCGGGAAAAACACAAGAAACCCTCGGAGAAATCTAAAACATGTCAAAAAGTTATCTGTTCGGTATAAATTTAAAATAATAGTATATTATGTTATTCGGAGCAAAAGTATCTTTATGTGGCTCGGCTGTACTTATCTGCCTCGCAAGCTCGGCAGACAACCCGTCCAGCCTCGCCACATAAAATATTACTTTTGCTCCTAATAATAATAATAATAATGGTGAGGCACTAACACCCCATGAAGGAGCTTGGCCTGCAAGGCGGAAGGTTAGAGCTTCCGTATCCTCGCTCTCACACCCGGCTGTCGCGTGTCAAATTCATGACACGTGGTGATGTGGTGAGCACCACGCATTAGACAACCGCATTATTACCCCTTGTTCTTTCGAACGCAGGTTCCCAATTATTTAAAGCGACTGGGTAGGCCGCTCCTAATAACATTAAGGGCCGGTTGCAGAAAGCAATGTTAAGTCTGGTGTTAGCTAACGTCGCGTCAAAGTGAACAAAATCGCATCAAATTTTGTTTACTAATGTATTAGTTACCATAAACATTTCAGATTTGATTCGGTTTTGTTCACTTTGACGTCGCGTTAGCTAACACCAGACTTAACATCGCTTTCTGCAACCGGCCCATAGTATTTTTTCTTCAAACGTTTTTATAACAAATTATTTACAACTTTTTGAACAAAATTTGAAGAAAATTACTTGATTGTGACAGTTTAGCATCATCAATCCAGCAGTATAATGCCATATTTTACTGCCGTTTGAAGAAAAAATAATTTCTGTACACCCGATGCACCACGTCTTGCACGTGCACGTAGGTACTTCGCAGTCATCTCAGATTACTGATCTCTATTGAGGAGCAGAGAGCGAGAAATGTTCATATATCAGACATCATTACATCTTTTGCTAATCTGAAGTCTAGAAGATATCTTCTTGATTAGCAGATCAGCAGCTAAAGCAAAGTTATACTTTGAATTGTACCTCGAAATGTACGGAAGTACCGAATTGCGGAAATAATTATGTTTTTGTTTGTTCCTTTAGTGCGTAGGCTTACAGGATTTATATTTATTATTATTATTATTTTCAATAAAAAACGCGTATCTCGCTATTGTTCATTTTGCTTTGATGTTTCTGTTTATGAATTTAAAAAAATTATTGAAAAATGATAACCAAAAATGCTTTGGCAAGAATAGGACTTACACTTGGCAATTAAGGGGCCCGGTGAAGATCACGGCCCCCGGGCCCAAAATTTGAAATTACGCCACTGGGATAAACTGACATGATACAAACACGTAATCATGCATAAACAAACACACGATCGTGCTTATATGAACACGTGATAGATAAAAAAATTATTTGAATAGTAGTAGCTGCTGACACGTTTATTGCAACTGCAAATTGATAATGCAATCGCAGGTAATTATAATGGCGGTGCA
The DNA here is from genome assembly GCA_940337035.1 of Agriotes lineatus. Taxonomy (NCBI): domain Eukaryota; kingdom Metazoa; phylum Arthropoda; class Insecta; order Coleoptera; family Elateridae; genus Agriotes; species Agriotes lineatus. The sequence continues at coordinate 172,151,623 of OW679197.1, read as the reverse complement.
GCCAGCTGTTGTCCACATTTTTAACAGTGACATGGTACTAATAGGTACTAATAGCTAACATAAGTTCAACAATGTTGCTTAAATGTAAACATAGATAGTAAAATATGTTACACCAGAATATGTAAATTTTATTAAATGGCTACTCAATTATTACATGTGAGCAAATGAACTGTTTTATGAATAATGTGTTGGTGACACTGTAAGTCGGGGTAAGTAGGTTAGGTATTGCGTCAGTTTGTGTCAAAACTGACGGAAAACCTAACCTGCTAACCTCGAATTTGACATAGACTTACAGTGCCACCAACATATTATTTCAAAGACAAGCTTGATTTTATTTTCATTTGCTCACGTGTTAGTATACCTATTCATAATGAATTATAGTAGCATTTTTACTTCCTTATACGATCAAGGAAGTATTGGATTCACTCCAAAAATTGGAAATTGAGTTTTCAACAGATCTTCACGTTTTAGAGTCCCCTGAACCCAAAAAACATGTTTTTGTTCATTGGTCTGTCTGTCTGTCTGTGCATCTGTCTGTCCGTGAACAGAATATCTCAAAACGAAAAGAGGTATGGCGTTGAAACTTCATATATGAGTTTTGTGTATTATCTAGATGCGACAGCAAGCTTTTGAAGAAAATCACGTAACCGGAAGTATGGTGTTTACTCTTGCGTTTTTCAGTTTTTTCGATTATTGTAAAACCGGCTCTAACGATTTGTTTCAAACTTTTTATTAGATTTTGAATGTGTATTGATGTGAGATGGTGCATGCAGACACTAAAAATTCCATAAGCCGCGGTTTTAAACGGTCTAATTCTAGTAAGCCTAGCAGAGTTACTAATGATCTAATATGTAAATTAAATATGCATTCATTAAATTGTAGTACCGAATTACACTCAAGCTTTTTTTATCGAAGTAAACTTAACAATTATAATTCGAGTTTCCTTGCCTTTAGGCAATTCAACTCAAAAAACTGTCAGAAAAAGTTACTCGTCCTTCGGACTCGTAATTTTTTCAGAGGCAGTTTTTGTTGTTAAATTGCCAAGCAACGAAATTCTCATTAAAAGGTCAAGTTTACTTCCACAAAAAAAAACTCTCGTGTAATTATAAGTGAATACCTCTAAAATGGATTACTTTTGTTTTGTTTTCCTAGTTTTTTATTAACTCCTATTTTAAATAGAACACCCGGTATATTATTACAGTTTTAAATTCAGCTTAAAATGTTAGAGAAAATTTGTTTCTTGAACTAGCGCTTTATTTTGTACGGTTTCTGTAGAATTTGTAATTTTTGAAAATTATTGACAAATGCTTAAAAATTAAAAATTAAATATTTGGCTAATTATGAGATCACTGTAAAAGGAAGTCGTGTGCGTGTATCGCACCAGATTTTAATAGTATAAAACATGTACACCTAAGAAACTCTAGAATATATTTTCTTGCGGGGACTTTTACTTTATCTATTGGTTTAGTAGAATTATAAATGATCAGCAATAAGAAAACCTAAGCTGCGATGAAAGCAAACATCGTTTAAAAATTACCTTAAATAGTTCTATCCAGAGCGAAATAAACTAATTAAATTCAGACAAGGCAGATTGTATTGCCAATTTACTAATAAACATTCTTAAAAACGGTAATCAATTTACGAAAATTCTTCACCTTATTATAAGAGAAGTGAAACTGAATGAAATACTGATACCGTCATGTACTGTTATCAAAATACCTAAATAAAATAAGAGAGGAGGTGCAAGCGGTTTATCGATACTTCCGCATAGTGTTCAGATGCAGTGCTTTCTGCTATCCGCTTTTTGGGACGCCCGCTCCTTATGACACATTAATTTCTTCTTCGTAATCTGTTAAAACGGTGCTTTCAATGTGGGCACAGAAAACGCCTATAATGTGGGATTTCATAATAAAAAAAAAATACTTTCGGTACCCAGTTTCGAACTCGTGACCTTAAGTTCAGCTGCACATCTCTATACCATTACACCACCGTGCTCTGTAGTTACTCGACCGCTTAACGGCTATCACTGACGAATACGAATAAACAAACACATAAACAGAAAAACGATCAATCTCGCCTAAAAGATTTTCAGCCCTTTACATTAATATTCTACACGAACTGGCGTAGAAGTCAGTCGATAGGTCATGTCGTTCTCGAGATTTACATTCATCCTGAGGAACAACTGCACTAAACTGCATTTTCCGACGTTCCTCTAACACCAAAGCGGTTGCTGTCTTCATAAAAATAATGAAGTTTCAGGAGATGTTTCATATAATTTTGATTTGGTCGCGATTGATTGAGCGGCTGCGGTAAAAACGGTCGGACCCGAAAGTAATACTTCGGCAGATCGTGTCCTCATGAAGGGCTTTTAGGTTAGAATTACAGAAGCATCACAGATAGGAAACAGAAATCAGTATAATTGACCAGCCCTACATAAAAAAGATCAGCGTTTGGCTCTACCTCCTGGGTGGTGTGGAAACGAGTTACAAAATGAGATGATATAAGTATATCATACCCATTAAGGAAGCAGATGTGCCCTTACAAAACATAATGCAAAAAACTATGTAAATGCATTTGATAATAATAGATATTTATGTTGAAATTACTCTGCACTAGGGTTTCCAGTCCCGGGATCCGGTCCCGGGACAGTCCCGGGATTCTACCACAAAAACCGAGTCCCGGGACCACAGCCAGAACAGGAGACGTCCCGGGACCATGTCAACATGCGTGCGTATACTCGATATCAAAGAATTAGGACGGGTATTCACCGGCGTCCGGCGTACTGCTCATGCCTCTTGCATATTTTGCATTATTTGCATTTTGCGTGGGCAGGAGAGGTATCATTTTCGGTAGGTGAGAATTAAACCTGTGTGTTGTTTCAGCCACATTTGCATATATTCTTCGATTTATGTATTTGTCTGTTTTTTTTTGTTGGACTTAGACATGTGCGAAGAAGCTGAATAATTTATATTTTTGAGTTTTCAGTTTGTTCGTTATTTGTCTGCTAAAGCGTTACGATTAGAATGAATTCCGATTCGCAACCTACCTTTCTTCTACACTAAAAAAAAAACGATTTGAAGTCAATATGGCGACAATTTTATATATTGAAGATAAAACAATTGGCGAAATGTAAAGTTGGTTCCTACAAAATACAAATCAGAGGCAGCTTGGCGAAAGGATTACACAAACACTTTGCAGTTCTAACAAAAGCAAAAGATGAACAGCGACAGACATTTTTAGTACCAGAAGAAAACAATGCAGTGATAGACGAGCACCAATGCAAATTATCAGCACAGAAATACTTTATTTAACTTAAAAGACTAGTTTTTCTTTGGATATTGCATTCGGAAATTTCACCTGAACACTATTTCCCTTTCGGGACCATTTTCGGGATTTTCGGGACTAGTCCCGGGACTTGAAAATTAGCTCGTAAGTCCCGAAAACGCTTTTGGTCCCGGGACTTGGAAACCCTACTCTGCACATACCACTTAGCCCACATTTAAGGAGACAGGTGCAAAAAAACGCTCTACTGCTGCATTACCATGATTTGCTAAAGCTTGGCGCGCTATATCTTGAAAACTATTGATTTGACGGAAAAAATGCATAGAACATATTTTATGTACAATATTATGCTCTTCAATTTTTTAATTTACTCTTTTCTTTTTCTTGGGACCAATAGGAACGGAGACATTTGCAAAAAACTGATTTTGAGCGCCATCATTCCAAGATGTCGGCGCGAGCGGTCTTCCCCCAAGGTCGCAAACTCAGGGTTATGATCAAGACAGTAAATTTTACGATCCTACCAAATTTCATCTTCTTACGACCTTTAGGGTGGTAAACTACCCATTGCCTGAATTATAACGGGAGCACCCTGAGTTGGTGTAACTGAAAAGCATTCGACTTTCCAACAAACGTTCAGGTACCTAATCCGTCATCTTGACGTGGAATTTATAATTTTACCTAACACCTCTTCCAATCTGAATTCACCTTTTAGTGAGTGCAGCAAAAACCCAACCTCAAGCACAAAGCAAAAAAAAAACTACGCCATAGAAAGTTACAGTACAATGAGAACGCACTCTTAAGGCACAACACATATGCGATACGTGTCGTACTAAAAATGTAACATAATGAATTTATATTATTTTATACTGCACGGAAACAAATTTATGGCAAGACAAGTTTTTACGCAACACGCTATACCACATGCATGTACTATATGCCGAAAATAAATAGCATTACACACTTTTAGTGGCAAGTGCGTACTCTTGCGGTGCCGGTGGCATGTTGTGTGTTGCGTATGCGTGCTACCCTAATGCTCTATTTAGTTCTGATTCTGGTGCATACATTCGAAAATAGATGCAAAATTGTCTTGCTCTCTAACTGTGAAACTAAACAATGACACTTTCCAAACGTTTCACTTCGACGATTTATATCGTTAACCCACAGGTTATTATTATTATTATTATTATTATTTTCAATGTTTTGTATTTCACGATAGTTTACACTATCGGACTTTCCTCCTTCTGAAAAGACAATTCAGTCTAGCCCAGAGGGGTAAAAAATTTTCTGACAATATGGCACGTTTGCAGAATAGTAGCCTTTAGGATATTATGCTTTAAATTGTCAGGTAGATTTAATTTATTTAAGTTTTTTATAAAGTGGTTAGATACTACTCCTTCGACTGACACCACAAGGGGTACTATTGTGACTGTGGTGAGTTCCCAAATTCGCTTAATTTCTAATGCCAAGTTTTCGTATTTTGTCACCTTTTCCCGTTCAGTTTTTGTGACATTATTATTATTATTATTATTATTATTATTACTACTACAACTGTCACACTTCATTTTTAACAGAATTGAATTTAGCAGAAGAAAACAGCTTGATGTCAGGTGTCCTGCCGTGTGCTGTAGTGTGTTCCTACACTTCACTACTGTGCCGTGCTGATAGTCAGTTCCCAGCTTTAGACAGTTGAAAAGCGAATGAAAGAGAGACGCCCGGACCTCGGAGGCTTACCGCAAGCTTACCTGGCTCATTCACCATCCCACGGGGGGTGGTGAATGAGCCAGGTATACGGAATATAAAAAATGGGGTCTTCAAAATAGTAGAATAGAAGGAGACATATTATTTAAATAATCATTTGACAAACGAATGTATTGAATGGTTGTTAGGTACGTGCGGTGAAGGCTGCGATGAGGAGTACAATTTTGAACTATCCACGCAAAAGCACGAGAACATCCCGACTTGAACGCGTTTCCAATGAAAATATTAGGAGATGGACAAATGCGGGATAGAGTGGAGAAGCCTAAAATGGTTTGATCACTTAACGAAGATGCCGAAGGACAGAAGACCCGGAAGAGTATTTCAGTGAAAACTGTCAGGCAAAAGATATAATAGATCACGCAGATCCTAGAAGGAAATGATCAGATAGGCAGTGCTAGACTGAAATTTCGAGGAAGAACAGATTATATACGCAGCGGCATGGCGAAGAGTAACAGGAATTCGACATTACTTAGCTATATTGTGATATGTATTATATTGTATGTTACATACCCAAAATATATTTTCGGCGAGAATGCGTTCTGTCTCCTACGCTTTTTAATATGTAGGGAGAGTGGACAATTGGAAGAACTACAGAAAACTGGAATGGTGCTGTCACGCATGCAAAAGAATCAGGAAGCTGTCGAACCTAAGATATGCCGATGACACCACAATGTTAGCAAATACAGAAGATGAAGTCATGTAACTTCTCTCACGTGTAGAAAAATGTGCAGAGTTATGTAAAATATTGCTGATCGAAGATGGTGGTCAGAGTCAGCTTTTCACCAAAATAATTTACGAACTTTTCAGATGTGGCTAGTAAAAATATAGTAGTTTGTATACCAAGCCACTGAAGTTTAGCTTTTTATCACGAATGTGGATTTAGTCGCCGAGGCCCGTAGGGCAAAGGTAAAAAAACCACATGAGAGTTAAAAGGAATCTTCAGTACCGAGGAGTACATTATGTTTTATTTGAAATCGAGAAATCGTGAAATTACAATATTTGTAGGTTATGTTAACGTCGGTTGACGTTTATCTGTCGCCTCGCCACCTATAAAAAAGTTGTAAAATAATGGATTACTTTACTGCCGATTTCAAATAATAGTAGATTATGTTATTAGGACTAAAAGTGATAGTTTGTGTGGCGAAGCTGAAGTTTATTTAGCCGAACGTTAGTGAGGCAAATAATTCAGCTAAGCTACATAAAGTCACTTTTACTCCGAATAACATATACTATTTTATCCGCAAACGCATTCAGAAGAATTTCATTAATATAAATTTTAAAAAAAGGATGCATCGGCTGGGAATCGAACCCAGGCCACCCGCGTGACTGGCGAGCACTGTTCTCCTGCGCCAACCTCTGTTGTTCAAATAGCGCGCTACTGTAATGATATAATATGAACATACTGAATCACCCGAGCTAATAGCACACGGCCACAGCAGCTGTCACACCATAACCCACGGCTACAGATGTTCCAATCCGCTGCTTAGGGGTTTATTTAAATTAAAACTTTTTTGTACTTTTTTTGAAAATAAAAACTGGCCTACGATCTAAGTCGAAAAATTAGCAAAATTTTAAGCCATCATACAATTTAATCGGTCCAGTATCTTCGGAGGAGATAGCGAACAAACATAGAAATAAAGAAAGAGAGCAAGGATTTTGTGTGCTTAGGCAGATAAAGTACGCAAAAGTCGCTATTTTATCTGCTTAGGCAGATAACGTGACACTTTTACCTTGTCAATAAAGACACATAAGTTGTCACTTTTTTGACGTTTGCGGATAAAAGTAATTTATTTTGAATAGAGGAGACTAATTACATCAGCAAAACTAAACTGAAGGGACTCTTGGAAAGAGATAATAGTCAGTGGGGGCGAGGTCGGGACTGTAAGGTGATTGTTATAATTCTTCAAAGCCGCATTCATTGACTGCTGCTTGAACAATTTGTGCTTTATGTACTCTGCAGTTGTCGTGCAGAAGCAGAGTTTTCTGAGCATGATTGCGGGGTCAAGCTCTTGATGGTGTCTTTTTAGACATTCCCCGTTATTGTAGTCTCTTTTGGCATATACTCAATTAAGAGAATGGGATAAAGCAGTCAAATTCTCCTCGCAAATGTGTCGTCTGAAGAGTTTTTGTTCAGGACTTAGCAGCTTGGGAATCCATCGCGCCGACACTTTGCCTATTTCCAAATTTTCGTTTAGAATTTTGAAAACATTCGTTTCTGATATTCCTATTTCTCTATAACTAAAATTTTTACTCGACGGTCAGTCAACACCAAATTTTCAACTTTGTTGATGATTTCGTCAGTTCGTGCTTCCAAGGACTTCCACACTATGGATAATCATGAATGGATTCCTTGTCTCATTTGAACTGCTTGCACCAAGATTTGACCTGAAAATATGACAGGCTATTTTTCCATACACTGCCAAATAATTCAAATAGACCAATGACAATGTGGCGTTGTTTTCAGCCAATAAAAAAGAATTATATCGACATAACCGCTAGTGGTTTCAAGCGGCATAATTTTTCTATATAACCACTAGTGATCATGGGGACATAATTTTTTGACATTTTCAATGTGATGACAATTACTATAATTTTTAGTTTTGGTTGCTCCTATGGAAACGAACTCACAGCAATCCAAATTTCACGTAAAAATTTGCTCTCAAAATGAATTTTTACAGTTATATTCGTTGAAATTTCCCTCGAATGCATTCTTAGTCAAAGTTAAGTAGAATATTTTTGCAGTGTCCATTGCGCTTAGGTTCGATTAGGACGAGTCCTAATCCTAAACGCAATGGACATTCGTGATACCACGATAATCATAACAATATATTCACTACTGAATAAATTGTATGTCAGTTGGTATATCTATATTTTAAAGAAATATTGAAATTGAAAATTTGAACTGCATAACGTTGAGATTTTTGCTTATCTATACAAATATGAGTCTTTCTTCTAGTACACTAGCAGGACAAGTAGGTACATTCATACTGCACTGTAATCTAAAATTGTCGTTACAAATTAGCATCTCTCTTACCGATGGCTATACAAAAAAATCCATGACGTTATGCGCACTCTTACTATGTGTGACTAAAAATTACTAATTCAATCACTAAAGTGGCTTAATTATAAAAGTAATCTTGCTATCAAATAGATCTTGCTAAATACGAAGACAAGAGAGGTTTTTAAGATAACGTACATTAGTTCTACTATATATACCCCTGAAAAACAATTGTAAACTCAGTAGCTACTTCGCAATACCACAAAATGAAACTTTCAGTGATTATTGCTCTGCTGGGTATTATTACTCTGTGTAATTCTCAGAAAGATCCACATTGGTGGGGCAACAGAAACACTATTATACATCTGTTCGAGTGGAAATGGAGAGACATTGCTGATGAATGTGAACGGTTCCTACAATACAACGGCTATGCAGGCGTCCAGGTAAAAGGTACTGATATATGTTTAACAACAGTTTTTCATCTTTTTTTTATAGATCTCTCCTCCTAACGAAAATATACTGGTTAACAATCGTCCATGGTGGGAAAGGTATCAACCCATTAGTTACAAGATAAACACACGCTCAGGAGGTGAAGCCGCCTTTTTGGACATGACCAAGAGATGCAATGCAGTAGGAATTAGGTATAGTCCTTACGTTAGAAATCATAGGAATTCACATATTACATAATAGTATATTACACAACGAGAGCTGTAGGAAGCATATTACACGCGAGTTGGAAAAGTTACGCACAAGCCGCGTAGCGGCGCGTGTGTAATTCCACGAGCGTGTAACTGCTCTATAGCTCGAGTTGCGTACTATACTTTTTCTACGATCACACTCATTTCGTTAAACGAAAAAGAAATATTTTATTAACTGTCAAACTATCTGTCACACCATCTTAAAAATTAGGCGGCTGCAGTCACATCCCTACACCGCTTCGTACAAACAACAGAAGCTAACTGTAACGTAATAAAAAAAATTACGTGTTAGTCATTACGTAACACTGTTTGTAACAACGAATTTACTAATCAAGTAAACAGTGCTTAATGAGCAATTTACTAATAAAGGAGTAGAAAAAATATGTTGTTTTCTCCAGGATATATGCAGACGCTGTAATTAATCACATGTCTGCTGGATCATCTAATCCTGTTGGAACTGCTGGTAGTACAGCAGATCCTAATAATAAACAATATCCTGCTGTTCCTTATGGACCAACAGATTTCCATACAAGTTGTGGTATAACTAATTATAACGATGCAGCCAATGTCAGGAATTGTGAACTATCTGGTTTGAAGGATTTAAATCAAGTATGTCACAATAATTAGCATCCTGCAATATAAACATTACTTTAAAATTTATAGGGAAAAGACTACGTCCGATCAAAGATTGTAGAATATTTAAATCATCTTGTGGATTTGGGTGTAGCAGGTTTTCGTGTTGATGCAGCTAAACATATGTGGCCAGCAGATATGGCTGCAATATTCAACAGCGTCAAGAACTTAAATACAGATTTTGGTTTTGCTGCAAATTCTCGACCTTTTGTATATCAAGAAGTCATCGATTTAGGTAACACATTACCATTGTTACTAAAATAAGTTATATATTATAATGGACGTTTTTAGGAGGAGAGGCAGTGAAGGGAAGTGAATATACACACATTGGAACAGTAACTGAATTCAAACACAGTGCACAAATTGGAAGAGTATTTAGAGGATTAGATAAACTTGCATATCTATCAAACTGGGGGACAGGCTGGGGTTTCTTAGAAAGTCATAATTCCTTTATTTTCATTGATAACCATGACAACCAAAGAGGTCACGGCGCCGGAGGTGCTAATATTCTTACATTCAAAAATGCTAAACGGTACAAAATGGCAACCGCTTTCATGTTGGCATATCCATATGGAATTACGCAGATCATGTCCAGCTATTCCTTTGACGATACCGACCAAGGTAATCACACTTTATATTTTATTTTAAGAAAACTGGTACAAATAACATTATTATAGGTCCGCCAAAAGATGGCAATGGAAATATAATATCACCAAGTATTAATGCTGATGGCACCTGTGGTAATGGATGGGTTTGCGAACACAGATGGAGACAAATGTTTAATATGGTTGGTTTCAAAAATGCAGTTTCCGGCACTAATTTAAATGACTGGTGGTCAAATGGGGATCAACAAATAGCTTTCTGCCGTGGTGGCAAAGGTTTTATAGCATTTACCAATTCAGGAAATTTACAACAAACTTTACAAACATGTCTACCTGCCGGAACTTACTGTGACGTAATAAGTGGTGGGCCGAATAGTAATGGTGCGTGCACTGGAAAAACTGTCCAAGTGGGAGGAGATGGTAAAGGATACATTGAAATCTTGTCAAATGAAAGTGATGGTGTCTTAGCCATCCACGTTAATGCTAAGCAATATCTTAAATCAAAATTGTAAACATAATCGTTTCTGAATAGTTTTCTCTTGTGACATTCTTTAAGATAATTTTGTCAAGCATCGATTATAATCACTGTATGTTATTTTGCATTGTAAAATATATGAGTATATTGCATATTTGCTAATTATTGTTTGGAATTACCAAAGATTTTTTTAAAAACAATTATGCTCGTATTTCATACTCTATATAAATCTGAAACATTACTTTATTCAAATATTTAAAATTTATCTTTAAATAATAATTATTACATTTATATCTGGACATAAAATATTTCATTCAATTCCAAAAACGAAATATGATTTACTAAATAATAATTAATATATCATCAGTAACATTATTTCAAAATACAAAGAGGCACCATTAAATAATGTAAACAAGATGAGGCGGTGCCAGCTCTTTATCTCTACTACCACACGCTGTTGGTATGGAGCGGTGTTTGCCATGTTTTCTTTTGGACGTCTTGCCTAAGACATATTCAGTCTTTGTAATTTGTTGAAATGGTGGTATGGCCAATATTATATTATATACATGAACGCAAGTTAAGTTTTCTTCACGTGGAAAACACTTTTTAAAAATTATAACTTTATTTATAAAAAGCAAAAAATACGGAGTTTACAAAACGTCTTATTACTATGGGAGCGAATGCAGAACTAACTTCTAAAAGCTGCAGCTGAAAGCAATCGGAATATGCACATACAAAGGCTTATTATAACTTATCTACAGATATGTCCTATCTTAGCAGTGTAAGCTAGTCTAGGCATGGTGACTCCTCCCTTATCAGAGGGAATATTATATTTTAAAATATAATATTCTATATACATATAAAGTGAACTCAATTATCCGAAGTGGATTTACAATGTATCAATGGTATTGGATCGAGTTCAATATTATTATCATTTATTTGCTGTCTTAAGGGCAGTATGCTAAGTAATTTCTGAGCGATCGATATTCGTTTACAGTAGACGTAAATGACTGTACATATAGTAATTATTAATATTATAAGAACAATAATTAAAGAACTATAACTCATATGTTTATAACTAATGGAATCGATATTTTGCAGTGTCGATATTTCATTTGTTAATTTTGTTTGACTCTGAATGAGACTATGAACGTTGATAGGTGCCAAGTCGATTTTAGTTATATCGGTTTGGGTTGAAGCAGTAATTTGTAATTTGCCAATGGATGAAATTTGAATTTGTTTTTATTCTGTAGAAGATGATTCGAAAGTGGTTAGAAGTTCATTTTGGTTTATCAAAACGGAACAATCGTTTGTAACGTGAATTAGTATTGATCCAATAGCGGTTTTTCTGCTTAAGGAATTAGTGCACTTTATGTCGATAATAGTGTCATTGGGAGAACTGACAATCCACGTAGATGGATTTAACTTTATTATTTTGGTAGAGTATAAATTGAAAATAAACGGTTGACAGGTTTGATTGCTTTTGAAGGTTAATAACTGGGTTTCACATAGTTTGGAATTAGGTATTGCAAAGTGGTTGTCTTGCGAGCAAAAATAGTGAGAAACAGCAATTTGTTTACAACGGTTATTACCAACGGGAATGCTAAATTCGGTATTAAAAAGGAGAGTATTATAAGTTGGTATGATCATTTGAAAATACTCATTATTGAAGGCAGGAAACGGGATTAATTTGATATATTGATATTCCGAGAATGACTTTATGAGAGGGATTTCGTATATGAAAGTAAATGTAGTGTTTTTTTGGTAGGCTTTAATTTCGATTAAAGATTCATATAAATGTAAGTTTCCAGGTTTAACGGGGTAAGGTAATTTTAAAGTCCTTTTAATGGTCGTTTGTAATTCAAATAGGTTTTTCGATATGAGTTCTAAAGCAGATAAGAGATCATCATTGTCTATTAAAGATAAATGTAATTGTTGGTTTTGGGCGAAAGTCAGGGAGGTTTCCAGGTCTGTACAAGTTAAAATGAATAATTCCAAGGATTGAATTGACTGATCAAGAATGGCATAAGTAGAAAGTGTGCCTAAAATTTGATCATTATCTATTTTGGTGTTAAGGATTATTTTATTTAAATTTTCATTCAAGAGTTCTTGATTTTTTGCAAGATTTTTAATATTTGTATTGAAGGTATTAATTGTGTCGTTTAGGATTTGTGCTTGTTCTTGTAATACAGTTTTTTGGGTGTCTGAGGATTTAATTAATTTGTTGATAAGTTCGTCATATCGTCTGCCATCTTCTGCATTAAGGTTACCAGTGATAAATTTTATTATGTCGCCAAGTCCGTCTATTATCGCTCTTTTGGATCTGGTTTTAATGTGAATTTCGGGAAATAATTGTTTGATTAGTTGATCCGATTTATTTAAATATTGTTGTATTAGTAATAACTGGTTTTCATAATTGAAAGTGACTTCATGAGTGGTGGAGAGAGTATAAAGCGTAAATTGTTTATTCTTAAGCAAAGCAATAGTATTAAGCAGATTATTTTTAAGCGTATCGTAATTATATACTAATAGGGAGTAATCTATAGTTTTTATTAGAGTCCATGAGCTTTCTTTCATAAGAGCTCTTCCTTTGGTTAGGGGATATAACCCAGGGTTGTCGCGCAATTGTTGAATTGTCACGTCACTGTAGACGAAAGTCCAGGTGAGGGCGAAGAGGGTGAGTTTCCTGAAAATGGTATCAGGTCATTAGCGTGTCTTTTAATTGTCGTATGGTTGGGTTTATTTCGCAGATCGTAAGTGTCATGTTCATGCACTTTTTCTATTACGTACGGTCCTGCAAAACGTGGTTCTTTTTTATTTCGAGAATTTGTTTTGACATATACTCGATCGTTTACTTTAAAGGTATGCGTTTTACGGGATTTATTAATTCTGTCGTTTCGTTTTTCTTTTGTTTGGTTTTGTTTGTCTTGGAGGTCATTGTATAGGTGTTTCATTTTTTCCTTATGGTCGGTGACATAGTTTTCATAAAATGTTTTGTTATATTCAAGATCAAAGGGGTTTCGGCTCTCGGTATGACCGAATAAAATTTCAAAAGGAGTATAATTTAAATTCGAGTGAATGGAATGATTGTAGGCTGACATACAATATTGAATCTTTTTATTTTCGGGTATGTTTTCGAGTAATCGATAGTGTTCGAGAATTGTGGAATGAAGTCGTTCTACTACAGAGTTCGATTGGTGATTGTAAGGGGTTGTTACATGTAACTTAATTTTATGTAGATCTACAAAACTTTTTAGAGGTTGTTTATTGAATTCGCCATCGACGACTAGAGTATCTGGTGCGGTAAAAGTAGTTATGAAGTTAAATATTTTTTCTGTTACGTCTATAAGATTACTTGACTCTAAATGGTATGCTTGGGCGAATTTTGAGAAAGCATCTATTATAGTAAGGTATTTTTGTCCTCCTATCTGAAATATATCTGCGTGCAAAGTATGGAGTGGTCGATTCTGAGTAGGCGTTAAATTTAAAGGTTGCTTTATTGGTTGTCTATTGTACTTTTGTTTCTTGCAAATTTGGCAATTATCTATATAATTTTTAATATCGTTGGCGATTCCTTTCCAGAAATACTTTCGTTTTAAGTGTTCAATGGTTTCCGGGATTCCTCTGTGATTACTTTTATTTTCGTGATAATTTTGAATTTGGCTGATTCTTTCATCTTTATCTAAAATGTATGTAACTTGGGTGGTGCATCTAAAAAATTTGGGGGTGTTATTATTAGATATTGAAATAATGTAGTTAGAAAATTCTCTATATAAATCGTCCTTGGGAAAGTAACAATGGTAGTTCATTTTAGGCAAACAATGTTCGATTAATAATTCATTAAATTTATCATGCTTGTTGAATTGATTGATATAAATTTGTATCGATTGGTTTCCGTCGATATTTGTTGTCTTTATTCGTTTTGGTAGGGGTGTCAATATGAATTCGATTTGATGTGGAAAATGTTGAAGGGGTTTTCCACTTATGGGTATAGCAGGGGTTGATTCTTCTTGCGTGTGTACTGTATCTGATTCTGATATTTGCGGATTTTGGATATTTTGTTGTGATGTATTTTCGTCATTTTGCGTATCAATGTTAATAGTAGGGATGTCAAAGAGGTCAGTGAGGTTGGGCGTGTCCGGTCTATTTGGCACTACGCTACAATTATCGATATTGGGTTCTGGGGTATCAACTCTGTCAGAATTTTGCAGAATATTGTCTATGTCGTTCATGATTTCATCTGTTACGGTTAGGGGGTGAATTTCAACACGAGAAAGGGCGTCTGCTACTTTGTTTATTTTTCCGGGAAGATACTTAATTTCAAAATCAAATTCTTCCAGCTTTAATGACCAACGCGTTAATTTAGAATTCGGTTCCTTAAGGTTCCGTAGCCACACTAAGGGTCTGTGATCGGTAAAAAGTGTAAATTTAATTCCAAATAGGTACGGGCGAAATTGTTTAGTTGCCCAAACGATTGCTAAGAGTTCTCGCTCGATTGTTGAGTATTTTTGTTCCGTTTCATTTAAAGTTCTCGACGCGTAACAGATTGGTTTCTGATTTTGAGACAGAACGGCTCCTAATGCAAATTTAGATGCGTCTGTAGTAAGTTCAAATGTTTTTGTGAAGTCCGGGTATTGTAAAACTGGTTCATTAGTAAGAATTGTTTTGGTATGGTTAAAAGCTTTTATAAAGTCGGGGGTATGATGAACATGGTTATCCTTTTTTAAACATTGAGTTAAGGGTTTGGTTATCTTGGCAAAATCCTTAATAAATTTTCGATAGTAACCCAATAATCCTAAATAGCTCTTGATTTCAGTTTTTGATTTCGGTAAAGGAAAGTTTTGAATTGCCTGTATTTTCGAAGGGTCTGGTCGTATTCCGTTTGGTGTTATTATGTGTCCGAGGTATTTTACTGACTTGTGCAAGAATTCGGATTTATCCAACTGAATTTTTAGATTTGTAACACGGCATCTCTCGAAAATGCTTTTTAGTCGTGAAATGTGTTCTGTTAAGAAATTTGAATAGACAATTACGTCGTCTAGGTAGACAAGACATTGTGTAGGGGTGAGACCTGTAAGGGCGGTATTTATCATTCGTTGGAAGGCAGCTGGGGCATTTTTTAAACCGAAGGGTAAGCGTTTAAATTGAAAATGTCCCTCTTCTGTAGAAAAAGCGGTCTTTTCACGATCTTTGTCTTCAATTTCGATCTGGTGGAAACCAGAAGCTAAGTCTAACGTTGAAAAATAGTTAGCACGGCCTAAATTATCTAACACTGTTTCTATGTTGGGAATGGGGAACTTATCTTCAATTGTATTCTCGTTTAGCTTACGATAGTCGATAACTATCCGCCATTTCCTATTTCCGGAGGCGTCCAGCTTTTTGGGTACTATCCAAATCGGGAAATTATACGGACTTTCGGAGGGTTCAATAATGTCGTCCTCTAACATTTTGCCTATTTGATTTTTAACTTCTTCACGGTGCACGTGAGGATAGCGGTACGTTTTGGAAAAAATGGGAATTTCGTTTTTTGTTCTAATGTGGTGTTTCGTTAAATTTGTTGACGATAAGGGTATCTCTGGATGATGAAAAATTTCTTTATACTCGTGACATAAATTCGTTAATAGGGAATTCTCTTCAGCGTTTAGATGATCTGTACGTAAATTATCTTTTAAATTTTGCAAAAGTAATTTCTTCGTATGCTGTTTATGGGAATTTTGATTAATATGTTCGACATTATGGTTATTAATTTGAATATTGTCATTATCGTTAGTTTCTATATAATCTTCCAAATAAAGTGGATTATTAATTGTCAAAAGTTGTGGTTCGTCTGACGTATTAATAACAGTGGTACAAAAATAGTTGTTGTGTAAGCGGACTAAAGCAGACGGCATAGCCAAATCATTTGTAAAGTTGAGCTTGGGTGCAATTTTATTACCATTTTTACCTACTGCAGGTATTTTTATCACTTGTTCTGTTCTTGGGGGTATAGTATGCGCTACTAATGTATTTTTAGTGATTTCCGAAAAGTTTCCGGAGCAATTTCGTTTTTGTATTTCTTTTTCTGTTTGGATTTCGTTAAAATAAAAAGGAATTACTGTTTTTTCAGTTTGTAAGTGATTCCAACGGTAGTCAATGTTCGCGGGCAATTTTGCTAGTAAGTCCGAACCAATTAGACCTACGTATTCTGGGTGGAAGTTATAAAGATAGACTAAATGATCTCCTTCTTCATTGAAAAGACTGGGTAAAGGAATTTCTGCTACATATTGATGGTTTGTTTTGCCATGTGAAGTTATAATTTCGAATGGGTGTTCGTAAATGGATTCTGGAAAATGCTGGTAGACAAATACGGGGGATAATATTGTTTTGGAACTGCCAGTGTCTATTAAAAGTTTTTCGTTCGTTTTTGGACAATAATGAATGGTAGAGAAGATTTTGGATTTATCGAAAAGGATTCAAGCTGTTCTCCGAGGCACATATTGGAAAATTTGCGTCATATGTTGGGAAATTTACATTGAGTGTTTGTTCGTTCGCATCATCTGCTTGTTCGGATGACATACCTGGGAAGTTATCGTATTCGTCGGCATTAGTGTATCCTAGTTCGTTTTGAGAATAATCGGTTGTATTTTCTGGAATGTAGCCGAAATTTGGATCTAGCTCGTTCTCAAAAGAAACATCTGCATGATTTAGTTCTTCACAGTGAAAGTTTCTGGGTTGAGAACTTTGTTGGATGTAATTAGTACGTTGATTTTGATTGAAGTTTGGGTAAAAAGGTCTTTGGGGTGGATTGGTACGTTGACCTTGATGTGAGGCCGGTCTTTTCTTTATCGTACTTGTATCCATGGGTTCTGGGCGATTTTGGGGTACAAAGTTTCGTTTAGGGGCAAAAGCATTTTGACTAGGTCCTCCAAATCTTGGATTTCCAAAATTAGGATTCATCCCAAACTGTCGAGGTGGTAAATTAGGGTTAAAATTTTGTCTGAATTGAGTAGCTTGATTTTGTTGGCGAAACATAGCATTAGGGTTGTGATTAAAAGGGTATTGATAATTTTGGGAAGGTGGCATAAAATTTTGTTTTGGTTGGAAGGTTCTGTTCTGAAATGTTTGATTTACAGGTGTTAATCTTTGTTGCGGGTAGTTGTGACTAATTTTTTGAAAATACCGAATATCTAATTCCTCTTTTACATACGTTAGAGCCGTCTCAAGGTTTTGAGGCGCTCTACTACGAAGGAAACTGCCTAGGGGTTCTAAAAGTCCTCCAACATAGGTTTTTAGGGCTAACGATTTTGAATCTTCTAGTTTATAATTTTTAATAACTTGTACTTCCGGTCCTAGCGAAATTTTTGAGTTGAGAATAGCCAAAAGTGACCTAATCCTATTGTAGAAATCAATGGGTGATTCCTTTGGCGATTGTCTCATTCGAGTAAGATCAATACGAATGTTAAGTTCGGATCTTTGATCTCCAAAGTTACTAATTAGGGTTTGTTTCAGTTCATTCCATGAGTTATAAACTTGTCCGGCTACAACTTCTAGGGCTGCGCCTTTCAGTCGATTACGTGCTGATGACAATAGTAATTTATTTATGTACGCATTAGCGTCTTCTTGTTGAAATTGGTTTACAATGTCTTCAACAGCTCTGATATATTCAGAAAGCTCTGAAGGGTTTCCATTATATTGCGGAATCTCGTTCAATAGGCTAGTGTGAAAACCTACTGGATATCCCGCAAAGGGTGGAACTTGTTGAACTTGCGCTTGGGGAATTGGCTGCTGTTGTTGCATAGCCATTTCGTAATTTAGTCGAGGAGGTCTTAAAATTGTTCTTCTATTTATTTGAATTTGAGGTTGAGTTCCCTCGTTTTCACTTTCACTAGATTCACTCTCGGATGTCCTATCGCTTTCGGACATAAACTTAAAATTATCGTGTACCTATCATGTATAATTTTAACTTAAACTAGTGCACTGCGGGTTCGTGTGCTTGTTGAATCCACAGCGTGTCTAATAAATCTTTATCGGCATTAAATGTTAATCGCTACTCGATATAACAATGCTTAGATAAAAATCTTGTAAAATGTATTGTTTTATTGCGTCGACTGTCGTTAAAAGGTATATTTACACCCTTTTAGGCAACCTAATAACGTACGATCGATACGGGACTGTAATATTTATTATTATTGTTTAAGGGTTGCAATTGGTAAGTGGATAATAATCGTGCTACCTATTCGTCTATCGAAGTAGGAAATTACATCGATTAATTATACCAGTTACTTGCTTAAAACTAAATTATTATTTTGACACTGTTGCTCTCAAAGGCGAGCGTTACTTAGAACTAAATTTTACTCACATAAACATATTTTCTTGACGATCCTTTGAAGCGGGTGGAATCGTCTAGGTGTCTCCAATAGACTGGGTGTCTCCAATAGACTGGGTGTCTCCAATAGACTGGGAAACTGGAACCAGCGTTGCTATTAACCGGGGCGATGTTTGTCCACTCGAACAGCGGTGTTGGTCCTAGTTGTGACTTTTCTAAATGAAGTCGACTTCCTTCCTTCGGCGATGCTTGTCCTCCAGACAGGAATGGAACTTCAAAGGCGGTGGCAAATTAAGACTTTGAAAAGTCAAGGAGCTGAAGTTTAATTTTTGATTTTCGAAAAATCTCACTAGAGCCCTTTTGCCATCCTACAGCGACTGCGCCAGTTAAGTTTTCTTCACGTGGAAAACACTTTTAAAAATTATAACTTTATTTATAAAAAGCAAAAAATACGGAGTTTACAAAACGTCTTATTACTATGGGAGCGAATGCAGAACTAACTTCTAAAAGCTGCAGCTGAAAGCAATCGGAATATGCACATACAAAGGCTTATTATAACTTATCTACAGATATGTCCTATCTTAGCAGTGTAAGCTAGTCTAGGCATGGTGACTCGCACGATAATATGCAACGACTTCGGTTGAATAATTGGCAGCTCTTATTTTTTATTAAGGTTGGATTACATATTTTACACTTTTCTGCTAAATACTTGGAAAGTAAGATAATATTTGAATTGAACAGACTAAAGCGACAAGGAAAACTTTAGCATTTACACTTTGGCTCTAGAATTAACAGGGAAGCCTATATTTTACCAATAACAATTTAACATAAGGTTTCCTATGTTGTGCAATCAGCGTCTACACATGGTATAGATTTTAGTTACCGCAAACATTAATTGTGGTGTCATTGTTGAGATAGACTCAACGTTTGCCCAGTTTCATAAGATACTTTATTAGAAGAGAAAACAAAAAAGCAAGAGGGGAAACTGTTGTGCAAGAATAAGAAAGAATCGGAAGAAAGAAAGCTAAATTTATAGCACAGAGTTGTCACGATTTCGAAATGAGCGCTTTTCGCATGGAAGGAAAAGGGTAGTGACCTTCGTCTTGATTGAGATTATTGGGGTCTTTGTAAACTCCAACAGTTTTGCGAATATTTCTGTTAAAGAAGAATGGAGATTTCAGATAGTAGAAATTTCATCAAAAATGATCTTATGATCGGTATCGCGTTGGTGATCGGCAATGCTGATGATGAAACGAGACCCAGACAACGCTGGTGTTCAGAGATGCGGGTTTTTTATGAACATCCTATTCAGCAATATGTTCAAGATTGCAGCACCAAGAGACAGCACCTTTTTATGACATGGTGTTTAATTTATCATTAGGTGAAGGAAGTATCTGTGAGATCTTGCTCGGAGGTTTTCACATCGTTTTGTTTTGGAAGAAACGTCTCTATGCGAGCAGTGACTTGGATATACAAAAGAGGGGCTATATTGCTGTGGAACATTCGGTTCTTAGAAGTTTAGCATTATAACAGTTGTTTCTAAGAGCTTTTCGAACATGGTTTAGTTCAGCGTAGATGTTATCAGATTGGAATATGGAAACAGCACGGTGTTCAAACTTTGAAAATTATATGAGTCAAAGAATAGTACTTTTCATAACGTATTAGGTACGAAACATTTCCTAATTTTGATAAAAAGAGATTCTTTAAACTTTTAAACATATGATATAACTAGCTGTTACCCGCGACTTCGTTCGCGCGAGGTTCGTTGTTGGTGTATTAAATAATGACTAATTATTTTCTGTCATCCCATCCCATCCCATTCCACCTATCCCCGTCACTGTCCCCGTCCCTTTCTCCGTCCTCGTCTCCGTACCGTCCCATCCCGTCCCCTCCCCTTCCAACCCATCTTTTCCCTTCCCTTTCCACCCCGTCCCGTCTCGTCCCTTCTCGTCCCGTCCCTTCCCTTCCCGTCCAGTCCCTTCCCATCCCGTCCCTTCTCGTCCCGTCCAGTCCCGTCCCCTTCCTTGCCATCCCATCCCTTATCTTCCTTTTCCGCCCCGTCCCGTTTCGTCCCGCCCCGTTTCTTCCCGTTCCGTCCCGTCTTTTCCCTTATGTCATGCCCACCGTCTTGGTCTTAAAAATAAATGCCATTTTCGCAATCAACGTCCCAAAAAACCTCAATAACGACTCCCATATCGTATTTTAGACTTATTTACCCCATTTCACCTCCTAAGGGGTTGATTTTCGGAAAATTACGAAATACGTGTTTGTTTACTTGTTTTTAGGAGTACTCCTACGAAGTTTCAACTCGAAATGTTTATTTAATATTATTTCTCCATACAAAATTGGAACCCCCATTTTACCCCTTTAGGGATTGACTTTCGAAATATCCTTCCTTATTCCTGGTATACATCATAAAGGGAACCTCTGTGCAAAATTTTAGCTTTCTAGGTTCAAGGGTTTGGGCTGGGCGTTGATGAGTGAGTGAGTGAGTCAGGACTTTCAGTTTTATATATACAGGGTGTTTCAGAATAACTGTTCCTAATTCTCAGAATTAAGAGAGGGCATGTTATTCAACACTTTTTAATAATAAACTAGTGTTCGGAAATACTTCCGTTTCGAGATAATACGACATTAAGGAATTGAGTACTTAAAATAATCTCAATGTCGAAAGTAACGCATGCATGCAAAATAGCTGCATATAGTGAACCCTATCCATGGCAACATGGCCGGAGTTACTTGAAGATGTGCCACTTAATATTCGTAGAGACTTGGTCTTTCAACATGATGGTGCACCAGCGCATTTCGGTTTAAATGTTCGAGATTATTTAAATGCACAATTTCGAAACCGATGGATTGGGAGACAAGGCCCTATTCTGTGGCCTGCACGTTCGCCAGATATGACTCCAATTGATTTTTGTATTTGGGGTCATATTAAATCACTCGTTTATGCGACACCTGTGGACACAGCAGAGGAGTTAGTGGCTCGAATTACTCTTGCTTTTGATGACATTCGTGATCGTCCGCAGATATTTCGAAGAATTCGTCGGTCAATCACACATCGTTATACCTTGTGTGTCGACAATGGCGGCCATAATTTTGAACAATTCTTATAATTTTGTGTAATACCATTTTTTAAATATTAATAAAAATTGCAACCGCTGGAAATCAATAAAATCGTTACTTTTCACATTGAGATTATTTCAAGTACTCAATTCGTTAATGTCGTATTATCTCGAAACAGAAGTATTTCCGAACACTAGTTTATTATTAAAAAGTGTTGAATAACATGCCCTCTCTCAATTCTGAGAATTAGGAACAGTTATTCTGAAACACCCTGTATAGATAAATTGCATGACTTGTATTTGAAATCAAGTATTTAGGTACGTTTATTTCGTTTTTCGCATGTCAATTTGATATAAAAATAAACTTTTTAAAATTCTATATCATAATGAATTTTAATGATGACATTCCACTTATCATTTGAATTTCGAAATGACAGTTATTTTTGCACTGCAAAAATATAAAATTTTAATACAAAATTTTAATAAAATTCAGTAAATTTCATTTGTTATATATATTTATATCTCTAGCAACCAAGCTACTGCACTCCTAGATGTTTTGATATTTTATATATTTGGACACCGACAATAAAATTTTCTAGACTTGCAAACATTAAAAAATATAAATTAAGATTTTTAGGGATTCTAAAAACATTTTGTACGTAATACGTTGCAAAATGTATTTTTGGCACACAACGTGTTTTACACCTGGACCTGGCGGTCTCGGTGGACAATTTTATATTTAGTGCGAAAAACACTATCTTCTTGCAACTTACTAATAAATAGCTATTTTAAAATTCAGTATCATAATAATGACATTTCAGTTGTTATTAATTTCGAAATGGTAGTTATTTTCACATTAATACGAAAATATGCCATATTTCCGTACTAGTTCAAACATTAACCATGTGAAGAAATTGTAATAAAACTCAAAATTGATTTTAATTAATCCTGATTATATTTTGACATTTAAGGTCGCTTTTATATTAAAATTTAATATTTCGTATTTCTATATGCAACGCGAAGAAATAGTACACGGAACGCCTTAGAAAAGTGATTTTATTGAACTTGTATTACTGTTTAACTACTCGCTTACGCTCATTTCAAGCTAGCCATACTCGTTCAGTAAAACATCACTTTTCTAAACTAGTTCCGCAATGTACTATTTCATCACTGGTTGTGAAATATTTTCATTTCATAACTAACGGATGTCCCAAAGCTTTCGTTATCAAGCAGTCATTGCATTTAGAAACGTTCATTTACTAATTTACGAATGCAGTCGGTGTCTAAGGTACCTGGTACTATGCATGCCTAGACCATGTCCATAACAAACAAACAAATAAAAAAAATTTTTACATTTAAATGACAAAATTGATGTTTGGTTTCTAAGTAACTTATAGTTGCGATTTCCTGGCGTCGTAAACCTGATGCTGATTATGTTTTACGTATATTTGGCTTTTTAAAAGCTACTTTTAAACAAAATAGCGAATATGGTAAATCGTTGGAAAGCTCTTTTATAGTAGTTTTCTACTTTTTAATGAAACTCATATTGTTCCATTAAAAAAACATAGTTTTCAATTGCTTTAGTACTTTTGGTGCGATAGTTCGGACATGAGGAATTTTTAGAGCTGAGTGGAATTTGTTTTCGATTTCTTATTCGATTGTTATTGATTTTTCGTAAGTCGTGGCCTACCTTAGGTAAATATTTTTTAAATTTTTTGGAAAATAATGAGTTTCAAAGTATTAGTTTAAGCATGCTATCATAAAGCATTTTAGCGCTGATTTCAAATATCTAAAAATATACAGGGCATTCCATTTTAAAAACCAAAGCAGTGTATGACTACGTACAAATAGAAGGCCATAGATTAAATTAGTTAACGACAATTTATAGGTTGTTTACCAGCATTAAAAATAAAAAAGTTGTTTTGATATCTGTATTATTAACGAAGTTACCTGCTGTCTAGCGGTCTACAAACATCCTGTATGCAATTCGTATGAACAAGGTAGCATATTATCAATTGCACTTCGGAAAATATTACTTAAGTAACTGTACATATTATACAGGCTCTCCAATTTATTATTTTTTATATTTGAAACAAACCACTTTTTCTGAATCAGAAAACACGGAGACGTATATTTCCGCAAAAATCTGAAGTTCGAAAATGTTTATCATTACTATACTTTCTTTTAAAAAGGTTTTTTTAAGTAGTGTAAATTGCGTTGCTGAAAAAGTTGAGAATTTGTTCGCGGAGATGTCCAGATCGTTTTGATTTTACCAATACTGTAGTGTTATTTCAATAAATTTTTTATAAATTATTATATGTCACAAATAATAGATTTAGAATGTGGACAATCTTTACATCTTACTGCTGTATATTTCAGAATAAGTTTTATTTATTATTAGTATAACAGTTTAACAGTTATTAAATAGATAAATAACAATTATCAATTCAGCAAAATATAGCTATGGGACGGCTATATTGGTAAATTTATTATTGGGAAGCATACAGAATTAGTTAAGTTAGCAAAGTCGAGAAAAATTATTCAGTTAATCTCATCTTTTTGAAATATTCTGAAAAATCTGGTGTGATACACGCACACAACTTCCTTTTACAGTGATCTTATAATTAGCCAAACATTTGATTTTAAATTTTTAAGCATTTGTCAAAAATTTTCCAAAATTACAAATTTTACAAAAACGGTACAAAATAGAGTGTTAGTTCAAGAAACAAATTTTCTCTATAATTTTAAGCTGAATTCAAAAACGTAATAATATACCGGGTGTTCTATTTAAAATAGGAGTTAATAAAAAAAATAGAAAAAAAAACAAAAGAAACCCATTTTAGAAGTATTCAACTGGAAAATCACCTATCTCACATCAATACACATTAAACTGAAACTGAAAAATCACAAGAGTAAACACCTATTTCCGGTTATGCGATTTTCTTCAAAAGCTTGCTGTCGCATCTACATAGTACACAAAACTTATATATGAAGTTTCAACGCCATACCTCTTTCCGTTTTTTAAGATATTCTGTTCACAGGCACACAGACAGACTAATGAAAAAAAATGTTTTTTGGGATCAGGGGACTCTATAACGTGAAGATCTGTTGAAAACTCAATTTCGAATTTTTGGGGTGAATCCAATACTTCCTTTATCGTAAAAGGAAGTAAAAATTAAAAATGCAATATTTTGTCAAATATCAAATACTTCAATAACGTAAACGCTAAAACGAAAACAAAAGTGTGTATACTCGCTTTGGAACTAGGCGAGACATTAGATTTTGGAATAAAGGATAATTTCTTGTGCTTGAGTTGCCATTACTGGAATCTAGTTATACATTTAGTTTCACTTTGAAATGTCATACAGTAATCAAAGCATTAAGCAATTGTAGGTTATGTCACAGATTTGTGGAAATATCAATATTATTTTGTTGAAATTCGTATCATATTATTTTATAATATTGCAATTACAATATATAAATACAATATGTATTGCTAGTTACATATCTTATGTGAAACTAAACCGTACCTAGCGATAATAAGTGTATATAGTTCAGAATAACAAAAAGGCCTTTGTGGCAAATGTTTTCAAAACTTCAATATTATGCCAGGAAAAACTTAATAAATTAATGCAAAATCATCGCCAAACTGAGAATTTGCACATTTTTCAACATTGTGTTGTGCTTCTGCTGTTGGATTTTCTGTTAGGTCTGTTTATTAAAGTTTAATGAGTCAATTTGATAATTTCAATTCAGAATCTTCATCAGAATCAAACGACTCTGCTAATAAAATTACCACAGGAGGAACGTCAACCACACGGTATGATTCACCTAATCACTCCTGATAAGAGATTTACAATTTCTTCACTTATCAGCATTCCATTTGCTCAAGACTTTCCCAAACCTGACTTTTTCTTTTACTGGCATTAACTTTTATATAGTTTTTTACAGAATGCCCGTATAAGTTCAATGTGGTTGTAAAATGTAAATGCAATAGTAGGAAGGTATCCTTAGAACATTGATGTTAGAATGCTTTAGAAATTAGTCAATTTTATATTTTTTTGTCGCAATTATTTATGTTGGTTTAAGTACATTCAAAGTTAATTTTATTTTTATACAACCAATCCTGGAAAGTTTTTGTTTAATATTTGAATTATTAATTAGTTTTTTTGAAAATGTGAACGCTGTTCTGTTAACTTTAAGTAACATGGTTTTTGATAGTTTCCAGTAGCAAGTAATTTTATTTATACGAATTTTATTTGTTGTTTGTTGTTCACAATACATTATGGACGTGCCGGGAAATACTTTTCGGACAATGACTTTCTGCCATCATAAAATACATAAGTCCTAGGTCACCAAAATTTAGTAGTAGCTTTTGGCGACTATGATCTTTCGATATGCCCACTGGCTCTGTGAATTTAAACGTAAACGGTATACGTTAGAAGATGAACCGGTGCTTAGGCGACCTGTTGTATCTGTTTGTGCTGAACATGTTAGAAAGGGCATTAGAAAAATTACACTATAACTTTGAAAAGCTGTATAATGATTGCCGAAAATCTAGATTGCGTGGTATTTAGTAATACCACTACAATGCAACTCTGCATATAGCTGCAAACACTTTAAATGGCTTCATGAATCTGGATCCTGCTGTTCAGTCACTCTCCATAGTTTCCAGATATTGAGATTTGTTCTTGTTTGTAAAGAGTAAATAAAGCATCCATGGTAAAATAATTCCCAACGCATATACAACGGTTGCTGAATTTTAACTGATGATTGACACCCCTGCAAAAATGGAGTTTTCTGCCTGTTTCGAAAAGTGGTTTCAGAGAATGTAATTATAAACAGAAGGTATTTTATGTCATAACTAACAATTAACAGAACATACCTCATTAATCAATTAAATGGAGCGATATAAAAAAACTCGACCCAAATGTTTTCAAGTACAATTGCCCCCAATGTAGTACAATATTGATTGGCTTATCACCGGTCTGTGATTTCTGATTTAAAGATTTGACGAAACATTCTTAAAATATGATAACCACAGCAATACTTACATTGATAATAAAATAATAATTGTAAAGTTTGTTCCACTATTGCATTAGTACTTAGTATGAATAAATTCTTTTTAATGATACACCTTAAATCCATTTGATGATCATGCATTGATGGGAAATTGTATTTATAGCTAGATTGATATTCTGCTTTATTGTTGCTAATGTACTGAATATGCTAAGACAAGTAATCACCAAATTGTTGCAATAGAAGTATTTGATCGCTATTGGTAATATAAAGTAGAATAATTATACTAATTAAACTCGATTTTAGTATTTACATACATACATATACATACATACATACATAATCCTGAGCCTTTCTACCGTGAGGTGTAAGGCTTGAAGTCGATTGGGTTGTTGTCACTCCTGGTCGATTGGTGTGTTTTGGCACCACTTCTTCCACTCTTTTCGATCTTGCGCTATTTGTCTCACTGTATTCCATTCCAGTCCCCTCTGTTTCGCTGCTACTTTTACTCCTTCTGTCCATGTCTTCCTTGGTCTTCCCACTCTGTTTTTTCCTTCTGGTCTTGCTTCCATTGCTTGCTTCACCATTCGATCTTCTCCCATTCTGTGTACGTGTCCCAGCCACCCTAGTTGCCTTTCTTGAACCACTGCATCCACTGCCTTTACGTTCAGTTGTTCCCTGTATGCTACGTTCCTGATTCTGTCTTGTTTAGTTTTTCCCTCTATCTTTCTCCAGAACCTCATTTCTGTGCTTGTCAGTCTGCTCTTCTGTTTTTCTGTGACCGTCCACGATTCGCTGCCGTAAATTAATGCCGGGTACACCACTTTTTTTACTACCTCTACTTTCGTCTTTTTTGGTATTTCGGTTTTCCCCAGAAAGGTGTTTTTTATCATGTTAAAAGTTCTTCCTACCGCGGCTGTGCGTTCGCTTATCTCGTCGTCTATCTTCCCATTGCTACTAATATATGTCCCCAGATATTTGAATTTGGTCACTTGCTCTATTTCTTTCTTTTCTATTGCAATATTGTGTCTTCTCTCCCCTGCTGCTATTATCATTGTCTTCGTTTTTTCTATATTAATTTTCATGTTTGCTTTTTTCATTGCTTTGTTATATATATTCAGGTTATGTTGTAGTTCTCTCTCTGATCTTGCTATTATCACCATATCGTCTGCGTATAGGAGTTCCGACATTTGTACCGTTTCCATTTTCCATCTCCCGACTTTATATTTTTTCGTTTTCATTCTACTTTCTTTGACTACCTCATCCATAATTAGTGCAAATAGTATCGGGCTCAGCACGCAGCCCTGTCTTAGCCCTCTCGTTGTTTCAAATTCTTTCGACTCCTCATTTCTTGTTCTCACTAGATTTGTTGTCTTGTTATATAATATTTTGACCATCTCTATCTCTTTTGTTGTTATACCTCTGTTTTCTAGTGCCTTCCATATGTCCTTTCGTTTAATTCTATCGAACGCTTTCTCTAGGTCTATGAAACATATGTGGATTTCTCTTCCTTTGCTTATGGCCTTTTCGGTTATTTGCCTTAGTATAAAAACGTTGTCTTGTGTTCCTCTCCCTTTTCTAAAACCACATTGACTATCTTCTATCGTGTCTTCTAGTTTTTTCCTTAATCTTGCTTCCCATATTCTAGCCCATATCTTTCCTGTTATGCTTAATAGTGTAATGCCTCTATAATTGTTACATTCTCTTCTATCGCCTTTTTTGTATAGTGGCACAATTACACCTGTCTGCCAATCCTTTGGGGCTCTTTTTGCTTTTACTATGTTGTTCATTAGTGTTAATATCATTTTCTTACCGGTTTCACCTATGTACTTTATCATCTCTGGTGTTATCCCGTCTTTTCCTGCTGCCTTTCCTAGCTTTATCTTTTGAATTGCCTCTTCTAATTCTTTTTTTGTAATAGGTTCAATGTCTACGTCATCATTTGTGGTTGTGGTGTTGTGTTCATTTTCGTTGTTTCTTTCTCTTTCTTCTTCGTCGCTATCCTCTAGCACCATTTTAGTATTTAAGAGAAATAATTAGATAATTTTTACTACGTTGATATTATTTTTTACAGACATCTGTATAAAGAAAGTCATTTATCATTCATTAATTTATTATCTTTAATCGCTTTAATCTTCCATTAATAAGTACGTGCCATAACATTGATAGTAAACAGTTATGAAGTACTTCCCGGTAACGTCAGAAATAGTAATGGTTTTATATAAAGCAACACGTCTTATGCACATGTGATGTTCATGCACTATTATAAAAGTGCCAATTATGGATAATCACATCAAATCGTAAACTGATCTGTCTAGTAGATAGCTATAGGTACAAGGTTATAACCAAATTGTGATTAAAAATGTCAGATGAAATATCAACACTGTGAAGTATCAAAATGATAACAAATCACTCAACATTTTAAAGTGTTTAAAAGATAAAGTATTGAAGTAGCATACTAATTATAATATCTATATTAGTAAAGCACTCTCATAATTATTATTGTCCTTTAATTCTCCATATTTTTCTCTTTACCTGTGTATCAGATTTGAATGGGGTTATTTAATAAAGTTTTGTCGAAAAACGCGTCTAAAATTTGGTGAGTGGTCAAGCTATGACGCTTCGAGAAAATAAAACAAACTAGAGATTACCATTGAAAACAACTGTAAATATTAGTTCAAGTTGCTTTCATCCATTAATGTTGTAATTACTATGTACGTATGAAATTTTGATGGTGTTGCACAAGTAATTGCCGAAAAACGTGATAAAACCAAAATTAGAACACAATAAAAATAGTTTTATTAAGTAGCACAAATAATATATATACTTATTTAATAAATCGCTCAAAATGTCCACCGTTTTCTGCAACGCACGCTGAAACAATAATGAAGCCGACCTGCGATTAATTAATAAAATTAAGCAATGGTAGTAAAAATCGCAGATCAACCCCCCTACAGTTTATACACCACGGCAGCTCTGAAAACTCTTTACTCACCGCGATGGCCCTAGCTAACTCAAATTTCAGCGGCCTTGGATCGTAGGTTCAAATCATCAGCTGTATACCCTGGAATGTCTTCAAAAAAGGAAAAGGAAATGGGCGCCAGAAATCAAAAGATTTCAAATAATAAGAGGAAATAAACTGCAAGTGACTAGCGTTTAATTAGTAAATAATAAAAAGTCTTGAAGTGTCAGTAGTAAATAATCAGGATAATTAAAATGCAAATAATGTGATAACAAAGTTGTGTACGTTAACTGAAGGTTGCGACACGCATAAAATCAAGAACCCCCTTTGGGTTATTTTAATAACTTTAACAACAAATTATTCCTGAAATAAGCTTATCACAGTCATTTAATAAATCCTTCTGTTTAAGCTATTGAAAATAAAAAAGCGTGACTGTACCTTTTACAGAGGGTCAATACACATCAAAATTGCAGCTTTACATACTGAGCATAATTAATTATAAGCATAAAAATTCAAATGTAAAAAGCAAGAGCATGTATGAAATTGAACATTACATGTTAATAATTGCGGAATGTGTGAATTTAAATTCCAAATAATTACGGGTTTAAAATGTATAAATGTAAAATCCAGGTATTGAAGATAAGTTGATATTTAATCCCGGAGTAGCACTAACTAACCTCGAAACATAAGCTGGACGTGAACGGCTACAACCATTGTTGAAATCGCCGTGGATGCGCCGAAAATTGCTGCGGAAGCATCCTCAAAAGGCAGCAAATACGCCGAACCCAGCAGGTGTCGAAAATGCGATAAGGCTAGGGCCTTGGCCTCCAAGATAAACTCGTGGTTAAAACTGGTAATTAAGAGCTAAGAGAACAAAATTAATTACTATGGGAATAACAAAACAGAAAAGCGGCATCGTACCTGATCATTATCAGCCCTTAGGAACACAAAGCTCATAGAAATCGGTTGAGCGCAAGTAATTTGACTTAATTAAAATCAAACTTCAGCCACGCCAAACACGGCGGGCCGAGTCGAGAACAGCAAGTGCTCGGACGAAAAATTCGCTTTCAAAAGAAGGCTCGCACTCTGATAAGAATTAGCGCGGGCCGAGAGTTCATCGCGCGAAAGAAAGAACTCGAACCAGGTACAAATGCGCTGGTTTGGAAAATTGAAGAATTTGAAATGCAAAGGATTTATAATTCAAATAAAAATCTACAGGTTAAGCCTGAAATAATTGGATAACTGGCGAAGCAATTAGGGAAGCCAAAAAATTGTTTCAACGCCTCTAACCTCTTTCGGAGTTCTTGGTTTGCTACTCTGCTTATCTTATCGGGCAAGAATTAGGTACGTACTAGACTGCTTTAATTTTCGCAGTCCTCTAGATTTTAAGGAGGATGTGTATAATACTGCCCTCCAAAGTTGGCAGCAGGGCTGTAGAGTCGGAGTCGGAGTCGGGAGTCGGAGTCGAGGAGTCGGAACTTTTTTGGTGGAGTCGGAGTCGGAGTCGGAGTCCGTATAAATTACCCGACTCCGACTCCAAATCCCACTTTACAAAAACATTTTTTTATAAAAATTGAAAAACACTAAAAGTAAAAAAGCTATATGAACGACTCCAGTACTGACTATTTGAAGACAGACTCAAGGTTAATAAAAATCGATTTTTATTTATTTAGGTTAGTTTATGAAAATGCACGTGCACTATAATATTTTAATTCATAAATCCACGGGTATGCAGAGTGTGTTCTAGAATCAGTGTGGTCACTGCTTGTGAATTTAAATTCCTACTAAACTATTTAAAAATGCTGACTTCTTCCTTGTACAGCGTAATAGACGGTTTTTCTATATCTTATCAATAACTGTTTTATGTGATTAACGATTAACAAGCATAGTACGTATTATTAGTATTACGTATAATTTCTAACTTTTATAGTGCACCTTATTTTTATGTTACAACTGTTTCAAGATGTATTTTAAAAGTTAAAGCAGTTTTAGCATTTGGTTAATATTGGTACTGTTCATGGTGGCTTTATTTAATTGATAATGGTTGAAGGGCACTTCTTGTGTATTTTTTTGTTGATCTAGCAAAATATAAAAAATATGATTTAAATCAATTAGTTTTATAATTAAATTACTCCATTAACATCATTATTTTATTGAAATGATTTAAGTCTGCTCAACCTTGCTCAGACCTCAGACTATTTGAATTCCCTATGACTCAGTAAACTTCTATTATGTAGGCAGGTAGTAAATGATCCCTTAAGAAAATAATCTACCAAGGAATGTAGTTAGTACTGTCAGTTTAGTGGGCAGATAAGAAACTTTCTTGGCATAACAATAGCATTTGCAGGTTTATGAAATTTTGCCATGAAATGTATTCTTCTTAAAATAAATTTTGTCGTTTCCCTCATTTATGTTTGTAAATCTCTCTGTGTATTTGTACATGAAATCAGTACGTTACTAGAAACCGCGCATGCAATACCTAGTTATTTTCTTCAAGTTTATTTTTATTTTATACAATACTCTAATTGTTTATAAAGTGATGGATCGTTCAACAAAGCAGAAATCTTCAGTTTTCGAACACTTTTCTCTTAGTGACGATAAAAAAATGTTTGTCTGCCAAGTGCCCAAGTGTCCAAGTGACAATATATGTGGCATAAAAATTAGTGCGTATACTGGGGCAGGTGCCAATGCCCCAACTAGAGCATCCAATTTAAAACGTCACCTTCAACGCCGCCACCCCAAAGTGATGAAGATTGTCGCGGAAAAGGACGACACTGGTAACAGCAAGAAGAATATAAATAACGACCCTACTTCTTCAAGGCAACCTCTCGTTACTAATTTTTTCACAAGTGAAAAGTTAACCGTGCACATGACAACAGAAAAGTTTAGACGCCATATAATTGAAATGGTAGTGTTACATTCTCTGCCACTGACTTTTTTTTCTACCCCTGCATTTGTTGGGTTAAACGGAGAAATGGCCCGCAAACTAGGAGTTTCCCTAGAGAGATGTAGTATTAGGAACTTAATACTTCAAGAAGCAGAGAAACAAAAAGATGCCCTGAAGAAGTTATTACGTGGACGTTTCGTGTTTTTAAAAATGGATGCCTGCACACGTCAACGAGTTAATTACTTTGCGACTAATGTTCAATTTGTAAGTGAAGAGAAAGAAGTTGTTATACGGACGCTGGCGATAAGGGACACCGAAGCGCAACACGCAAGCGATTATCTCCAAAAACTTGTAATGGATGTTTTAGAAGAATTTCATCTTCGGAAGGAACCGACAGGTACATACTAGACTGCTTTAATTTTCGCAGTCCTCTAGATTTTAAGGAGGATGTGCATAATACTGCTCTCCAAAGTTGGCAGTATCAAAACTCTAAAGGAAAAGTCTTTCCCCTTAATATGCATTCCTCCGGTATGTTTACTTCCTTACTAGATAACAAATAATAACAGTACGCAAATGTCCTGGTTATTAAGATGACAAGAATAGGGTGACCAAATAAACTTCAGCTCTAGTTACCCATGAAAGTTTTGAAATGTCTTTGATTAATTCAAACAAACAAATGAATGTATTGCATTTATGAACTGTCAATACTACCAATTGGTAGTTCTGGGTTAATGGCAGACATACTCTCAACTTGCAAAGCCTGCTCCAATCTGAAATGTATTTGGTCACCCGATAGTTATTTGCGTTACAATTTCGGTAATGGTATACTGTACAACAAGTTGGGAAAAGTGTAGTTTCGCCGTGCAAGGCCCGAGCCTTCTAATCGAAGTGAAACATGTTCAACTTGCTATTATTTCACGTACTGTAAGGAAATACCAACATTTTTGATATAAAAATATCAAAGATCATACAATTTGTGTATTTAAAAATTAAAATTAAAATGGTAGGTAAGCGTAAGGGACTTATTAATCATAGTAACAATATACTTGGTTAGGTTATATAAATAAACAGCCACCACAAAATGTGAAATCGGCTTCCAAAGGTTATAATAGGCAATGGACTTGGAAGAAGAATGTGATGTGCCTGATGATATTCTGGCCATGGCTTCTAAAGCCACCATAAATTTACTGCCAGCAAATTAAAGTCAGCGTACTGCACATGTTGATGCTGGATTCAACGGGAGTCAATTCTTGGATGATCTGACGACCTACGCTCCTGCAGAGGGTCAATCTAGCTACCACTATGCTTCTAAAGCTGCGCTAATGCCGTAAATAGCTACTCTGCGCTACCAATCTATTACTTCCTTTTACAACAAAGGAAGTATTGGATTTACCTTAAAAATTAGAAATTGAGTTTTCAACAGATCTTCACGTTATAGAAACCCCTGAACCCAACAACATGTTTTTATTCATTGGTCTGTCTGCCATTCTGTGTGTCTGTGTGTGTATGAATAGAATATCTCAAAAACGAAACGAGGTATGACGTGGAAACTTCATATATAAGTTTTGTGTTTCATCTAGATGTGACAGCAAGCTTTTGAAGAAAATCGCATAACCGAAAGTATGGTGTTTACTCTTGTGATTTTTCAGTTTTCTTTTGATTTTGTCAAAAACGGCTTTAACGATATTTTTCAAACTTCACATTTTCATTATATTTTTGATATATTACCCTAAAATTGCATTTTTAAGAATCGACATGCGTAAAGTCACTAGATTATCACGTGACTCCGAATGGGTATAAATATGACTATAGCTATTTTTAGATATCAACAAATGTTAAGTAGTACCGTAAAAATATCAGACTCATAAATTAAAGATCTATTTAAAGATTAAACTACCACTCTTAGATATGATAACGGCAGCAATCTTTAATAATATCAATTTTAGAGTGCGCTTCAATACCCACGAAAATAGTACCTGTTTTTTGTACGATTAACTTGATAAGAGGCTTCCACGAATGGGGCCCCCAATTAATCCACTGCGAGTTCTGGTTCAATGGGATTGCCGGGAACTGCCACTTAATAACCCTAACTTGGGTTCAGTTAGTTGTTGGAGTGAAACAAGACTTAACAAACACGAGTATATTGAATAACAACGATTACAAACGTCACTGATGGACCGATGGTTTTTTACAAAAGCTTCAACTGTTGTGACACGCTTGGATTGGCCACGCGAAAATAGCGAATTGCGCGTAACCGTAACACAAAACAACCTGGAAACGTCTTTACCAGGGAGTTAGACCGAAACGCAAACTAGCACAAAGCATAGCTGAACTTGCTTCCTCGAGGCTCTGGATCTAACTGACTCTGAATTTACAGCGAGACGAACTCGCCAATTCAAGGAGGGGCAAGCTCAAACACTATTGGCTGAGGCGATCCTGCGTAGCCAATCGGAGCATCGCACGTTATTTAGGAAAAATGCTTATTCTAAGAAACCTTAATGCTAAGCTCTCTCAATGAGGCAATTGAACGAAATCCATAAACCCATGATTCCCAAATATGCTAAGTCGGCTTAAGTTCTAGTAGAAAATGTATCCATCCGCTTTAAAGTCATTAAGAGAAGCTTACAAATTCCTTTCCAACATTAACAGAGGCAAACAAATACGGCAAGATGCAAATTTGGCTTTACCACGACCTTTGAATGAGATAAAACAGTTATGACTTGAATTACGTGATTAATTATAATCAAAAAGGTTTTGATGCACGCATCTGTGTGAATCAAACATGCCGCCCCCGAAGTGCCGACTATGGCACGACGTGATTAAATCCCAAAATTAAACTGAAATATAACACTACAAAATAATCAAATGCATAACAAGAACTAATGACAGATGATAATCCAAGAGTCTTACAGATAACTTACAACTAGCATGAATACAAGCAAAGAAACAACTAAACCTAGCAAAATGTTCAATTAGCGAAAACTACCAACTAAGAGCAAAGTCAATGTTTATTGCCCTTGATCGCAATGATCGTCTTTGGGTAGGATGTACACTTTACGCACCGAGCGTTTCAGGAGATTCCCTCGGGAATCGCGCACCTGCACCACACGCACAACACCATCCGCTCCTGGATATGTGGCCGAGATGATTGCCAGTGGCCAACGGTAGCTTGGAGATGCCTCGTCGTGGACGAGTACCACGTCGCCCACCTGGGGGGCTAGAGACGTGCTGGAGGACTTCCACTTAGGCCGGCGCTGCAGGAGGTGGAGGTAGTCCCGGGACCAACGATCCCAAAACTGCTGGGACAGCCGCTGGACCAGCCCATAGCGGCTGAGACGATTTTCCGGTATGTCCTGGAGTTGGGCTTCCGGAAACGAAGTCAGCTTCCGACCGATCAAGAAGTGGGCAGGAGTAAGGACTTCGGGGAATGAGGCGTCGGTAGGGAGAACACAGAGTGGGCGGGAATTTAGTATCGCCTCCACTTGAGTCAGCATGGTGTAATACTCAACGAAAGTTAACTTTGCATTGCAAGATATTCGCCTTAAATAATATTTCAATGACTTTACCCCCGCTTCCCAGATGCCGCCAAAGTGCGGAGAGCGTGCCGGAATAAAATTCCACTTAATGCTATGTTTCGACAATTCCTCCCTTATGCATTGCTCACTAGAGCCTGACAGGATATTTTTTAATTCCGATAGCTGATTTCTGGCACCGGTGAAACAGGAATAGCGCCTGAAAAGTTCAAATTCTGGGACGCGATGGTAAAGAGTGGCCACTACTGGGCGCGACTCTTGGGCTGCTAGCTCACCCGAATCAATTTTAACTGGCTGGGGTTTTAAGTCCGCCTGTGACAAAAACTCTGGCCCGTGCCACCATAAGCGTGAGTTGAGTAACTCCTGGGGTAACATTCCCCTGCTAATTATATCGGACGGGTTGCAATTTGTACGCACGTGAAACCATGCTTCCCTATTGCTTAGTTCGTGAATCTCGGACACCCGGTTCGCGACAAACGTCTTCCAATTACTCGCATCCTTATTTATCCAGTGCAGAGTTATGGTAGAGTCCGACCAATAGTACACGCGGTCAAATTTAAATGCGGAGGAATCGAGTATAGTTTTAATCAAACGAGCCAACAGTAAGGCTGCGCAAAGCTCCAGACGAGTCAAGGATATTGTTTTTAATGGAGCGACCCTTGACTTAGCACAAAGCAAATTGGTGGTGACATTACCGCGAGCGTCAACACAACGTATATACACGGCGCACCCATAGGCTACAGAACTCGCGTCCGCAAATCCGTGGAGATCTATCGAATTTATGTCATCGCAAATTACCCGCCTCGGAATTGTCAATGAGCCCAAAGAGCGTAATGAAGAATGGAGTTCGTCGTATCTGGAGCGCATCTCCATGGGCACCGTTTCGTCCCATGACAACTTCAACTGCCAAAGCCGTTGCACGAGAAGTTTCATAGTTAGAACGCTTGGACCAAGTAGTCCCAAGGGATCGAATACTTGAGACATACGAGAGAGTATAGCCCGCTTGGTAACTGATTTGCAACAGCTAGGGTTCACTCTGTAACTTAGCACGTCCCGCCGAGTATCCCAAAAAATGCCGAGAGTTTTCTCCGTGGCGTCTTCCGTCAAAGAAATGGGCTCTACGCTGCCGCGATCTACACCAATGGCGCTAGCTACTTCACTGTCGTTGGATGCCCACTTTCGCAATTCAAACCCGTACCCCGACAAAGCGCTACTAATTTCGAATTGCGTTTTTATGGCTTCCGCCCTATTTTCAAAACCAGTCAGTAGGTCATCTACATAAAAATCCCGGCTAATTCTTAATGAGGCCTCTGGAAGCGATGCTTCGATTTCCTGGGCGATTTGTATCAAGCACCTAGTTGCTAGGTACGAGGCTGATTTAGTACCGTAGGTGACCGTTAATAATTTGAAGCATTTTACCGCTGAGGTTTTGTCGTCACGCCATAAAATTAATTGGTATTGCGTCTGCGAGGGGCCCACGAGGATTTGCCTATACATTTTGGCGCAATCTGCTTTCAGCACGTACTTGAATTGCCTAAAGCGACAAAGAATTGCAAACAACGACTGCTGGACCACTGGGCCCTTATGTTGAAGGTCGTTAAGCGATACTCCTGAGGAGGACGCACAACTGCCGTCAAAAACAACGCGATGCTTGGTCGTTGAACTGTCCTCCTTTATGACTGGCAAATGTGGCAAATAAAACCGAGAATGAGGAAGGCTCGCTTCGTCGTCCACCTTGCTCAAGTGACCAAGCGACTCGTATTCTTTGAGAAATGCGGAATACGCGGTTTTCAACTCGGGATTTTTTGACAATTTGTTTTCTAATGAATAGAAACGCTTTAACGCTATACCGCGCGAGTCTCCCAGCGATGGAGCATCTTTCCTGAAAGGTGTGCTCACGATGAACCTACGCGGCTCCGACGACGCCCGTTTCGTAGTCGATTGAAAATGGTCTTCGCAAAATTTGTCATCAGCAGAGAGTCGGCCTGATGAACCGTAAGCCCCCTCGATTTCCCAAAATCTCTGAATGCCGTGCTCGATGCCGGCTACACTTAAATGAACTCTATTTGAAAGAATGAGCGCTCGATTTTCGACATTCATGTTTCCGCCTAAAACCCAACCAAAAAGAGTTTTTGTTAAGAATGGCTTCTCTGGGCCCAATTTCACCTGTCCCTGACAGAGCACTTGCCAAAAGACATTCGCGCCTAATAAAAGATCAATCTTTCCCGGTGTATTACAATCTGAATCGGCTAGCACAATGTTTGGTGGGATCTTCAAATCCCTCAACGAGAAAGAAAGGACCGGCAGAGGGTCCGTAATTTTGTCTAACACAACACAGCTCAAAATGTCCTCGTATTTCCCGTTGCGGGAGCGGATTCGAACGTTTGCTCTGAATTCAGCGTTCAGAGCCCTGGCACCAACACCCGACAGTGAGGTGACATTACCTCGTTTCTCAATTTTCAAATTTTGACACAAGTCGGCGCTAACTAAGTTAAGTTGGGATCCGGGGTCCAAAAGAGCTTTTGCCCGGGAAAATGACCCGGAGGATCCTTCTACGAATACGCTAACCGTGGACAATAAAACTTGCGCTGGCGCCGCGATTGCGGTACGGCTACAAGCTGCTGAAACGGATGCGACGGGTGCCTCGCTCGGGGCGACGGCCCCGACCTCCCGCGTGTCGCTGCTGGTTTCTGGCGGTCCAGGACGCGGCGACGAAGTATTTTCGTGCGCGTCGCGCTTTGGACGCAAACACAGTAAAGTATGGTGCTTTTTTCTGCATACGCGGCATCTCGACGATGTGCATTTTACCACGAAATGTCCGGGCTTGAGACAATTGTTGCATAATTTCAAACGACGCGCCTCTTCGATACGAGCGTTTACCGACAATTTTGAAAATGATTCGCAAGCGCTAATCGAATAATTACTATTTTTGCAAAAATCACAAGAGTGATTACCTTGCTCTCTGGCTACATGACCGCGTGCATGACCTTTTTGCTCGGATCCCTGATTTCCCAAACTCGAACCTATTTTCGCAGCTTCCAGCGAACCTAATAAGTGACTTTTGCTCTCTAAAAAATCTAACAACTCTCGCAAAGTAGGAAATTGTCCGGCATGTTTGTATAATTCCCAGTCAGTCTGCATTGCTGAGCTGAGCTTCGAAACTATGATATGTATTAGTATGGTGTCGACTGTGGGTTCCCCGTACGCCTTTAAAATTTCCAAAATTCTAACTACACTATCGAGCAGCCTTTGAACAGACGAATGTGAATCCTTTTTTACGCTCTCTAAACTGAATAACGCATTTATGTTTGATTTTACTATCAGTTTCTTATTTTCAAATCGCTTGACTAGGATATCCCAAGCAATGGTATAGTTATCGTTGGTAACTTTTAACGACGAGATTGAACTAGCAGCTTCTCCCTTAAGGGAAGAAATCAAATAGTAAAATTTCTGAACGTTGGTCAAATTAGCGTTGTTATGAATAAGCGACGTAAAGGAGTCATGAAATTGAACCCAATTCTCGAATTTCCCCGAAAAGGAAGGCAAATCTAAGGGTGGTAATCTTAATCCAGCGAGCTCTCCTGAAGGGCCACTTTGCAAAGAATTTTGACCTATATTCGGTTTTATACCCGGACTGATCTTATTTTTTGATAAGAATTCCTCGACTGTGCTACTAATCTCGTTAAAATGAGTCATAAAAGAGTCGAATTCCTTGAAAAGTTCGTCAAAGTGTTCAGCGTCGGCCTCCATTAGGCCCTCCATTGACTTCTTATACTCATCCAACAAATTTTGGAAACAACTAAATTCTTTTGACAAGTTGCCGACCTCGTGAGCGTTCACGGGGCTGGACGAAGAAATTCTATGAAATAGAGTTTTGAAACGATCTACTTGGGCTTTTATGAATTTGCAACGAGTGGTTAAAGCGCGAGTTTCCGACATGACCGCTGATGTCGAACGAGTTTCCACCATGACTGACACAAGCAAAAAACAACACTAAACGAAGGTGTAATGGAAAAGGACTTACTTTTGATTTGAGAACGTAGTAACTTCTTGACGAACAGAAAACCAACCCGCTGCCGATCGCTGACGCTTGACGTGGGACCTGGACTCGGTGTAAGCTCTCGATGGTTGAATTTCCTGGTGTTGGCGAAGCTTCTTGACGCTCTCCGACGAAATGATGTTGGAGCGATTGCATCCACCAGCTACTGGAAACTTGTACACTCGCGTTTTTTAGCTTCTTCCACATCCGGCTCGAAGGACCAATGTTTTTTGTACGATTAACTTGATAAGAGGCTTCCACGAATGGGGCCCCCAGTTAATCCGCTGCGAATTCCGGTTCAATGGGATTGCCGGGAACTGCCACTTAATAACCCTAACTTGGGTTCAGTTAGTTGTTGGAGTGAAACAAGACTTAACAAACACGAGTATATTGAGTAACAACGATTACAAACGTCACTGATGGACCGATGGTTTTTTACAAAAGCTTCAACTGTTGTGACACGCTTGGATTGGCCACGCGAAAATAGCGAATTGCGCGTAACCGTAACACAAAACAACCTGGAAACGTCTTTACCAGGGAGTTAGACCGAAACGCAAACTAGCACAAAGCATAGCTGAACTTGCTTCCTCGAGGTTCTGAATCTAACTAACGCTGAATTTACAACGAGCCGAACTCGCAAATTCATCAAGGAGGGGCAAGCTCAAACGCTATTGGCTGAGGCGACCCTGCGTAGCCAATCGGAGCGTCGCACGTAGGAATAAATACTTATTCTAAGAATCTTAATGCTAAGCTCTCTCAATGAGGCAATTGAACGAAATCCATAAACCCATGATTCCCAAATATGCTAAGTCGGCTTAAGTTCTAGTAGAAAATGTATCCATCCGCTTAAAAGCCATTAAGGGAAGCTTACAAATTCCTTTCCAAAATTAACAGAGGCAAACAAATACGGCTAGATGCAAATTTGGCTTTACCACGACCTTTGAATGAGATAGAACAGTTATGACTTGAATTACATGATTAATTATAATCAAAAAGGTTTTGATGCACGCATCTGTGTGAATCAAACAGATGAATTATTTCGTTTTGTTAGCTTAGCCAATGGTTCATTATCGTCATCACTATCGTCACTGCTTTCAATATTTTCACCTTGATGAGATTTATTCTTTTTAGCGTATTCAATTATTTTTGTTTTTACTTCGGCAATTGTGTTTTTAGTCAAGAATGCTGCCTTGTATCTAGGATCAAGCATTGTGGCTATTGTGTAGTGGTCCTGGTCCTCTACGTCAGAAAATCGGTGTGACATACCATCTACTCGTGATTGTTTTAAAGTTCCTATTCTATACAGCTCATTCAATTGATTAGAAAGATAATGTTTTAATGTTGCCACATGTGGAATAACATCTGAGATGGTGGAGTTTGCAGAGCTCACTAATTTTGTTATTTCCTCAAAAGGTTGAAGTAACCTAATTGTGGATTCTAGCAGATCCCATTGGTTAGTTGTAATTGTAAGATTGTTTTTCTACTCCTTTATTAGTAAATTGCTCATTAAGCACTGTTTACTTGATTAGTAAATTCGTTGTTACAAACAGTGTTACGTAATGACTAACACGTAATTTTTTTTATTACGTTACAGTTAGCTTCTGTTGTTTGTACGAAGCGGTGTAGGGATGTGACTGCAGCCGCCTAATTTTTAAGATGGTGTGACAGATAGTTTGACAGTTAATAAAATATTTCTTTTTCGTTTAACGAAATGAGTGTGATCGTAGAAAAAGTATAGTACGCAACTCGAGCTATAGAGCAATTACACGCTCGTGGAATTACACACGTGCTGCTACGCGGCTTGTGCGTAACTTTTCCAACTCGCGTGTAATATGCTTCCTACAGCTCTCGTTGTGTAATATACTATTACAGAAGCTCTATTTTCTGTTAAATAAATTATTATGCACCTTTTTAACACTGAGCCTTTCCAACATATAATATGTGGAATTCCAGCGTGTCTGCACGTCTTGAACAATTTTTTTGTGATTCATGTATAATTCATTTTGCATCGTTTTCAATTTGGAACATGCTACAGCTGAATGATTAAAATGTTTTGCTATTCGTCTAGCAATCGCAATCATATTCAAGACAGATCGTTGATTCTTAATGCTGTCATTTATTATTAACTGCAATGTATGTATAAAGCAACCTTTACTATCTAATTGTGCATCTGCAAAGCCTTTAATCATATTTGGTGCGTTATATCGCAACATTAAATGAAGCTGTCTTTTCAATATTCCAACTGTGTAATTTTATCACCTATTGCGAGTCCGGTATGGCTGCCTACAAAATTTTCACAGCATAAAGCTGTATTTTCTCTTTCCCAAATTTTCGAAATCCAGTGGCCTGTGATACTGATGAAAGATTAATTGGTTTTAGAACATGTCCAAATATCAGATGTAAGGGACATGTGTTCCATATTGGATAATTTCTGATTAATTTTTTCTCGTATCCTACTGTACATATTAGGAATGATATTATCCCTGAAGTACTTTCTTGAAAGTATTTTATACTGAGGTAGAATATGAGACAGTAACCTTGTAAAACCATCATTTTCTACTGTTAAATAGGGTTGATTATCTAAACAAATCATCTCTGCAATTTTATAGTGTACATTTTTAGACCGCTGGTCATTAATGTCCCACGTTTTTTTAACAGATTCATACTGTTCTAATGTCGGTTGTATAAGGTTAGCACTAGATGAACACACCAGTTCATGGGCGCCGTTACATAGGGGCAAGGAGGGGCGCTTGCCCCTCCCTGAACTTTTCCAAAAATAACCCACCATTACTTTAACCTTGATTGCCTAGTGCGCTGACCGCCGAACTATCAGAACTCACCGCACAGAAATTATTTTCATAGGGTGTAATATTAGATGTGTGCTTAATAACAGCAACGATTTATTCTTTTGGTCGCCCTAAGGGCCTGATCACTTTACATAACTGATTGTTTGAATAACCCGATGACCGAAATATCGAGATAAGAGGGGTATATGAATTTATCACTCAGCGCCATACAAAACAATATTTAGATTTCCGTTTCTTGACGTTCTTGCGGGCGGACCGATGTTGGGTTTTCTTGTGTCTAGGCACGTTTAAGTAATAAATTTAATGGCTTCCCAAATCCTAGTGCACCTGCACGGAATGTTTGAAAATACTTAAAATAAATGCATTACTTATCTCAAATTAGTCTTATTCACTCCCTGGTTGAGTTATTAATGTTAGATTATTGTGTATCCTGGTTTACATTGTTTTTTATTTGTAACTTCGATCTATACGGTATATATATTTTTTGCATTTATTATTTTATTTGTTAATAAATTTTATGTCAACATTATTGTGTATTGCTATTACTACTAACACTTCAATATTTTGTGTGCTTCGATGCCCAAACCCCAA
Organism: Agriotes lineatus; assembly: GCA_940337035.1. Classification (NCBI taxonomy): domain Eukaryota; kingdom Metazoa; phylum Arthropoda; class Insecta; order Coleoptera; family Elateridae; genus Agriotes; species Agriotes lineatus. The sequence goes on along the minus strand of OW679197.1, from coordinate 172,107,969 downwards.
GGTAAAGATGTAGTAAAGAACGTAATGCTTTTATTATTTCTGATATCTGAATGTACCTTGCACTTGCAATTTTTACAAATAAAATGCCCACTATTTTTGATTTAGATACACAAAACGTGTTGGTGATACAGGTATTTTTTCCAAAACCGTGTAGCACTTCGTTTTTAAATCTAATAACATTTTTTAGGTGCGCATCAAGTGTTTTTTAGACCCTCCGTGAATTTAATTGTCTTATCTAAATATCGAAAAAATATTGCCCCTCCCTGGAAAGTTTTCTAACGGCGCCCATGACCAGTTGTTTATTACTTTCTTTTTCACTGTTAAATTTAAATTGTTTTTCATATTCTTCCTGGTGACACGTTTTTAGATGTGTTATTAGTGGCGTTGTGGAAGCGGACTTACCACTGCCTCCTCGAGATAAAGTTTTTTTGCACATTGTACAACTTGCTTTAGTTTTATCATCATCACGTACTTTAAACACACTCCACACCTTACTTTTGGTTTTGGCACCCGACATCCTTTAAAACGTAATTGCTACTACTGTATCTATCAAGTTAAGCTGTTCTGACAGCATAATGTGAAACACTACCCTGAAAAGATTTGTCAGCATTTTCATCAGTTATAAGATAAGCGGGGCTTCCCCGCGCGCATTTTAGCAAGTGCTGCAACATTTGATCCGGCGGCCGAAATACTGTGATTCGGTCCCGCCGAAGGCCGGATATCCGGTCCCAACGAAGGCATCCGGTAATCCGGCCGAAACCCGGTTCGGCCCATCCCTAGCCATGGGTGTTGCCAGTAATTTAGCGGTTGCTATAACTACGACGTCAGCAAAATCACTTACCGATCTAAAAACTGAACAGCAAAAATACCTACCGACGCCGTTTTAAAAAACAATCAAAATCAGTCTTACATGCACAATTTTATGAAATTAATATAAATATACATATATCTCACGCACAGGTTTTTTTATGGAACTTAAGTGAGGGAAATTGTTCATTGTCTGTTGCTCAAATTTTCTAGATGTAAAAAATAAATAAATATTATTATTATCATCGTATTTCGCATATAGACTGGCAAAGTTATAGCATCAGCGAAACAATTTACTAAACTTTACAGGCTAATAAAATACCTCTCTTTAATTTTTCGTTTAAGTGATGCATGCGCGATTGATGTATATTATTTCAAGCAAATTAGTCAATTATGAGTATAATAAAATAGATCATAGCATAGTTATTTCAGTAACCGTGTCTTAAGACCGTATTGGTAGTTACGGAATATACGTACGAAGTCGTCATTAGAAACTCGACACGTACTCTATCGCTGCTGGTGTTAGACTGAGACTTCTTGTACCTCAGCTGAGGTGGCTCCTATTTGATGGTAAAATATCCTATATTTGACCTACCGTTTTCGCCGCTCTCCCTCCGCTACAGCATATAAACTGTCGAAAATGTGGGCCAACTTCGATCCAACCCCAATGCGGCTGTGAAAGCAAGCATCACTTAGGCTCGATCCACACTATCGGGCTACTCTCGGTTCGATCTCGCTCCGCTTAATTTTTTATACATTGTTAGCTATGGGCACGACCTGAGCTTGAGCGTTACCGATAGTGTGAATGTGCCCATTGCTAACAATGTATAAATATTTGAGCGGAGCGAGATCGAACCGAGAGCAGCCCGATAGTGTGGATCGAGACTTAACGTACAGTTCATAATCACGAAATAAAAATTACTCGTGCTTTAAGCTTTAAAATTAGGAGAATGATGAAAAAATGAGGAAAAAAAATCGTGAATGACTGGTTTGTTTTTAGCGATCCGCCACTGAATATAGCTACATATATAACACGTTTTAGTTAATTTCGCTCAAAGGAATTGTACCAGTATAAAAGTCGTGACTTAAGTAAACCGTTATTATTCCAAAACTCAGCCATCAGCGGCGAACATGTCAATTTCCATCCGGGCGAATTCCGGAATGCATTTTATGATTCATGCAAATGACGAGGTTTCGTAATCGACCCCAGAGAGGAGACAGCCTGGAGCGAAGCTGCAATAAATCGCTTGGCCGTGTTTTCCAAGCAAGTCGCGTGAGTGTGGGGAAGAAAAGTACATCATTATCGACGTTCTACAGATGGTATGATTGCAGTAACCGGTGTTCCTATCCGCAGACGTACCTTGGCTTGCCGCAACATCTGGCCATTATTGCTGAGTTCTTGTCTTTTTACTAAATTCAATGCCACTTCTGCCTTTTTAGTCGTGCCGTTGGTTATGCAAGCACCTTTACTGCCATTGTTCTTGTCTAAACTGCTTGAAACCGACTATGCCGGTTTTTCGGAGCCTACGAGTTTTAAATACTACCTTTGTGCTGTGTAGATGTAGGGTTGTCGCAAAAAAATCGGGCACACCTATTTTTACCAATGTAAACGCAACTTTTAGAATATTATCTTAAAAACTTGTGCATTTAAATTGATTATCACGTTTTTCGCTGTCATCAAACTCCGAAAACTAGTTATGTGAAAACATGCCCAATCATTTGAATGATTTCGAAAAAATAAGAATTGTCTATAGGGTAATAAGAGGAGTACCAATAAGATCGATTGCCACTCAGTTTAATAAAGGAAAAATACAACTTATTTTCGGAATATATCAGACATTTTTTCCTAACTTCCATGCTGGAATTACAAACCGTGGCAATATTACTTGGTAGTAATATAATTTTTGGTGGAATGCATAATATGGGAGCCAAATTGCAGGTAACTGTAATTTAGGAGTATGGAAACGTTTTAAACGATACCTGCAGTACAGATAACTGTAGGTTAGGAACATGGGAACGGTTTAAAAGGTACCAAAATGTTGTCACTATGATCTATTTAGGTGTACCCGTTCTTATTGGCGACAACCGCAGTTTATCGATCTATGGTTGGCATCTTCTCGTATCTTGTAAACAACTCGATGTCTGACAAGCACTATGGGAAGATAGTTGATTTTATTCACAACCAAATTTTATATAACTCTTGGTATTCTTCCAAAACAATATGTTCTGTAATTACTATTCTTTATGGAGTGTGTTGAAGTCGAGGGGACAAACTTTTGAGCACTTGTAACGTTAGACAAAAGCGATAATCTAGAAATTTCGGTTTGCACTTTTTAACAGCCTTTGCGATCATAACGAAACATTTTCGGCCACGGATTTCTGAACAAAAAATGATTATTCAGTCTCTTCCAATGCTTCTTGAAGTATGGTTTTTCCATTTTTCAGTATACTCAATACACTGCTTTATTAGAGAGTACCTTAACGAAAAGTACGGACGTAACACAAGTAACATTCGAAAATAGGCAAACCTGTACGCTGAAAATAGTCTAGCTTTTCTATGCCATTGTAGAAATTAGGGATGTCGGCGGGTACCCGGGTACCCGGGTCGCCCCGGGTAATAGTCAACCCGGGTATATTTTTAGGACCCGGTACCCGACTAGTAAATTATGTAATTTCTAGTATCAGACTTTTTCGGAGAAGATGATAAAAACTTAAAAACAATAGGAATAAGCTCTAGAAAAACATAACCATGCAGTAATAACCAGAATCACACCATCCCATACCACAAAATGTTTCTTGTTTCATATAATAAATCCCCTTCACGAAAATATTCAACCCGTCAATAGTACCATTAAATCGCGTTAGTATGGGATAAAGTAACCTAAACAACCTCTGTGTGATTTTGATGGGAGAGTAGGTACTATTTCAATTTAGTTCAGTTTAAAACTCGCGGCGTAAAGAATGTTCTGATGTACGCTAACATTTTTGTTATATTTTTCGGGTACCCTCGGGTACCCGGGTACTGTTTTCGGGTACCCGGGTTTGATTTTAGACCGGGTACGACATCCCTAGTAGAAATAATTCTCATATCCCCAAAGGGTTAGAATTAAAAGCACCACATGTAAGTGCATGATCCAATAATATGACGAAAGCTAGCGAAGCTCTCAGCAAAGAGATAATTCAGTTTTACAGATATAACAGGGTGTTATTTTTCGACATAAACAAACTACAACAGCTAATGCAAATGGAAGAAGATTGAATTCGTATATAGAATTGTATTTATAATAATTACATCAACATACACGCAGAACAAAAGAAGCGCCAAGAAATATTCAAATTCTCGCACAAGAAAAACGATTGAATTAGACACGCTAAATAATTATTACCTTTTTATGTAACATTGTAGTTAATCGGTCTTTTAAAGATGAAACATGTCCATATTCTACCAGGGGTTGATTTATGGTATGGAAGAGAACTTCTCACAAACTTCTAAAGAATATGAAACGGTAAAATTTCTTTGAAGTCGCATCTACCTGTTTTCTACCCACTGTTGGATATCGGAAGTATTGTCTATTCTGCTTCACGAAGTTGTGCGTTTGGTTGCCGTGAGTGTTGGCACGGTCCTTTAGTAATTTCCGTCCGATCAGTTTTATTTTAGTTGCCAAGTGCACCGGGACTAACTGAAAATAAGCCATGTTCCTCAGGTAAGTTCGAGTCGAAAATGTCTATATGAACATGGTCCGCAAATGCTTCCTTATCGAGATATGACATTTTTTTAATATTTTAGTAGTAGGTACCCGAGGAAAATCTCTTTTATTAAAAAAAATGATTGCAATAATAGTTCAAAATGTGCTCCACCACATATTTATAAACGGGCTAGACTGTGCTTGCTGTGTAAAGATAAACATTTTGAACAATTATCATCTTTATATTTTTTTGAAATAAGAAAGATTTTCGTGTAACAATACTAACATTTAAAAATGTCATATCTCGATAAGGAAGCATTTGCGGACAATGTTCATATATTCTCCTTAGCATAGAATTTCGGCTTAGACCGCGTAGTATTTGTATATGAATACCCAGCATTTTCTGGCTTAATGTGCCTTGCACCTTGTGAAGTCGAGCAAAAACCCGCGCGATGGCCATGCTCTCTGGTGGCTCGTGTAGTTTGAGTATCTTGAGAACGAGGATACTTAGGCAGATTTGGCCGTTTTGCTGTTTGTGCATCCATATTCACTAACGTTTCGCAAGACCTTGCAGCTTGCATCATCAGAGTGAAAGTCGCACTAAGAACCGAAGGTCAGTGTGGAGCTATTTATAGTCCTCTGTGCCAGGCGCGCGGAGTGGCGTAACGCTGGTTGGTCATCCGAGTGCAACGTAATCCGTGGGGCGTGACCGTATGACGCACCGTGGTTGTAATGCTTTAGATCGTGTATCACAGGGGTCCACGTTTTACTAAGTTTAAAGCCATCTTCCCTGTTGATATTATTTGGATGTTTTTCTATTTCTATGGCTTCACGTATAACTCGCGGGAAGTAATGAGGTATTCTGGCAAGTACTCTGGCATGCTCAAATTCTAGAGTGTGTCCATTTGTAAATGTATGCTCAGCTACGGCTGATTTTGTGATGCGTTTGTGTTTGCAATCGCCTTTATGTTCTTGGAGTCTAAGATCAACGGAACGACCAGTCTGTCCAATGTAACTCGAGCCGCAAGAACAAGAAATGCGATATACGCCAGCGGTTTTTAAACTTGGAATCTTGTCTTTTACCGATGTGAAGCCGTTTCCCAAAGTTTCCTTGCTCGTGAACACAGTTTTGATGTTGCATCGTTGCAGGACACGTCCTATCTTATCAGTCGAGCCTTTAACGTAAGAAATGCTAAGCCTTCCAGAGGTGGAGATTCTTCTTTAGCTTTTTTGGTTATAGTCTTGTCTAGTGCTTTTCTTATGGCGGTAGTTGTGTATCCGTTCCTTTGTAAAGAGTCAAACAGATGTAGCCCACTGACAATGAATTCATGGCAAAGTAGTCGCGAATAGACTGAGAAACGTCACAGCTTGTCAGCTAAAAGGATGAGATTAGACACCAGAATGTGCATCTTTGAATTGCGCCAACCATTCAAGACGTGGGTTTCGTTAATTTGGTTTTCCCGCTGGCCAAAAAAAGGCGAGAAATGTAGGTTCAAATTTGCGGTCATTTATTAGTACACTGCAAGATTTAAATTTCTCGCCATTTGGTCGCCATTTTCGTGCCCACTGCGTAGTGGAAATACACGGGATGACAGATATTGTTGTGGTAGCATCTCAAGACTGCCAGTTTGTTTGTGAAAGTTAATCCCTAGGTATGAGATTATTTATAAATTAATTAAAAAATACCTGATTATTAAGACGTATAAAGATGAATTTAAGTAGCAAAAGGGCAGCATAATTATTCAAAATTTATTAAATAAATTACAGCGTACCTAATATTCAAATCCAGTGATACAATTAAGATTTTAACAGAAACGTTTTAACATATAGATTAAATACTGTTGGATTTAGAAAGGATAGTTCATTGGTAATTTCAGAGTTCAAGTCATAATTGAAATAAGATAACAATCAGAATAAACTATAAGATAATTTGAAAAGGTGAAAGGCAAGTCGCATAATTATTTGAAAGTCACTTGAAATGTCAAATATAAATAAATTGTACTAATAAGCAATCTAGGAGTGTTACTTAAAAAAAAAATGATGCATTAGTATTACTATGGTGAATTTTTAATTTTAAAAATAACAAAATAATTTTGATTCTAAGAATGTAAAACGTATTTTGATTAAAAGTTATATTTGATTAAAAATCTTTTATTAAACGATTTAATTATCCGATTCGCATATAAAAGGGGGATACTACATGGTAAATTAACGAGATGAAGAAAAGATGAAATTAAAAAAAAACAAACAGACGGTATGATGGACCAATGGAGGGAAAATGGTATGGTAGTAGTACAAGAAGTTGAACTGCAGCAATTTACAAAAATAGTCTTTTCTGGAATTGGTAATAGAAAGTCTGCGTTTCATTGTTAACATTTACAACTGAATTGGATTAGAGGGTGATGGAGTTTATTGTTCATTGGTTACAATTGAATTGGATAAAAGGCATTGCAGCTACTGGCGGTGAACCTCATCGAGCTTTTCGTTAGGAGTTATAAGTATCTTGGGAGATTTGGATAAAAGGCATTGCAGGGTATTTCAGTCACTGGTAGTTAATTACATCTACACTTGGCTTGAATTTGGAGGTAGCAGCATAAAGAAAGGCGATTCCTGCAGACCGGGAGCTTGCAGTTTGGTGTTCACATTGAAGCTACATAAGGAGCAATTAAGAACGACAGGTGTTGCAATTAGTTAAGGGGCTGTACTTGCATGGGTGTACCGGAGCATCTGTGAGCAGACAGCACACTCTTGGGTCAACGAGGAGGCTGGTAGGAGTGATTGGTGAAGTAACTGCAGGTATTTGTTAAAGGATGTAAAAGAGTAATAAGTTAAAATAAAGTGAAGAAAGGTATTTGAAGGAACTACTTACATTTTCCATGTTTTTTAAAATGATAAGAATTGTAACAATTATTATTTCGACTGGCTTTTCCCGCAGACGTTGACAGTTGTAGAACTGTCATATTTTTGAATTAATTTTTATTGTACTAATCAACTATCAAGTAATAATTTTGATAATGCATGAACCTAATCTGATTTGAGAGTGGTTGTTCTACTGGAGCTAGGAAAATTAATAATCTCAATAATCAGTAATTTATATAAAAGGCCATATATTTTACATAAATTCATCTAAACCAAAATTTGTTTCAATCTGAAAATAATAGCATACAAGCTTATATAGTCTTTGTTCTAACTGAGCTAGTTAAATTAAACAAACTAAAAAAAAAGCATCAGCAAAGAAATAACACCGCAACGTGGGGCGAATTGTAGTTTAACATTAAGCAAATAAACCATCGTTGGGTACAACATTATATCAATATGTACGGATCTTGATGCCAGACGTACACTTACTGACAGGTTGTTTCTCTGGATGAAAGCAGTGATGAAGTCTGCTCCAGGAATGTTGTCCATGTAGATCTTGAGTAGTTTGCCCTGTTTCTCCAGGTACATATTTGGCTATAACGGTCCTCACGTCCAACCTAGTTAAAGAAAACTCCCAATTGGGGACAACACCAAGAGTTTGTGCAATGGTGGCCTCTTCTTCCTGCGGTAAAACTCTTGGATGACCAACACTTCCCGTCCCGTATTTCTGCCAAGAACTTTCCGAGTAAACGTAGTAAGACACACTCGGTAGGTTTCTGCCGGCAGTTTCTTTGATATTCCAGTTTCGACAGCGTAGACTGCTTTTTAAAGGTCTTCGTCTCTAAAATCCAGGCTCTAGAACATGGGGTCCTTAAGTACGTAGTCACCAGTTATTTTCAAACCTTACGTTTAACAATAGAAGTACACCTAAAACAAAAAAAATAAAGAAAAATAAAAGACTATGTGTGACCAAGTAGCTCCTAGTTACGGTATTCACAAAGTATCAGTATCACAAAATCCTGTATTCCGGTTACATGCAGTTACAGTTAACTGTTTATATTGATAATGGGATTTTTTTCCCTAAAATATTCGCTTCTTAGTAGTGCTTATTTCTTAGTCTGACAAAATACGCAGTGACCCGTTTACATAACAAAATTACATAACACAATGGAAGAGGACCATTATAAAAAAGTAATATGCGATAGACTCATTTGTTATTATTGTTAAGGAAATGTTTGAGTCGATTCATTATGATTAAGTGAGCAATTGATTAAATCAGGTATTACTCATAGCACCAATAAAAACTTTTTAATAACTGTAAACGTAAACATCAAATAGTATCAGTTTGCTATCTCTATCCCCCCATAGTAATAGATACGTATTAATTTGAAGTGCATAGCGTTAGTCGAGACTCGAAATATACAGCGAACGTACCCATAGTAAATCACCAAAGCATCAAATCGTTTGATGTTTTTTCAGCGATTAAACTTGTTAAGAGACCATGAATTAATTGTTAATTACTACAGAGCAGAAGCGTATATACGCTATATGGGTGTTTTTATGGACTCAATGAACGTAGGATCAAGTAACTAGCGGCATCCTTTTGCTATCGAACTCCCAAATCCTGCTGTCCCAAGCATCGGAATTTATTTCGTTAACACATGTTTATCGTCACTTATTGAAACTGGAGACGATTGTTTTCATCGTATGTCAGCTGCGCCTTTCGCAAGGGTGTTTCATTGAAAATTCTTCAAATAATCTCAATTGACAGGTCTGAATTTGGGATACAGGGTGTTTGTAAATCGTTTGACAGGCCATAACTTTATTATTAATTAATCAATGAAACAGCTAATATAGGCTAAAAATTGCGTATGAAATTTGTTAGCGCCGCCTATTTCTAAGTGTACGTATACCAAAACCTATGTAATCGTAATGAAGACAAAATAATTTTTAGAAGTATTGACTACTTGTTAAGAAACTCATTAAAGGGTTACTTTTCGTGGTAATTAATCAATAGCACTAAGGATAAGTGTTCTTTATTCAATCATCTCGATATTTCGCTCTGCATTGAGAGCTTCATCAGGAACGAGCTGCAAGTTTATGTAACAGTTAACAACTATATTAAATTTAATAATCGAATGCAGGCTTTCACGGCCGTTGTCCATAATGATAGGTTCTTCCGGGTTATGCCGTGGTCGTCGATTTGAACTTGACGTTTCGCTGCTCATGCTATCAGCTTCTTCAGAAGTTTTCTAAAGACTGATATTGGTGCCTTTTGCTCCTGGCTATATACCGAGGAGTCGTTACGGTTGGCTGCTGATGTAGATCTTGCTCACGTGAAACTTGTTTATGGATGGATTGGTTTTGCAGAGCTACCTTCCATGTGCTACTAAGGCGATAGCCGTCTTCTCGATTGAAATTGTTTGGATTTTAAATAATTTCTAGGGATTCCCGAATAACACGAGGGAAGTATTTTTTAGTTCTGGCTAGTATGTTTACGGAGTCGTAATTTATTCTGTGGTCCCCTGGTCCTAATAAGTGTTCTGCGATGGCTGATTTCTGTATGTTTCCAAGTCGTGTGTGGCTCTGGTGTTCTTTTATTCGAGATTGGATGCTTCTTCCCGTTTGTCCGATGTAAGATTTGCCACAAGTACATTGGAGCTGGTAAACGCCTTCTGTCTGTAGTCTGGGCAAAGAATCTTTGTTGGAGGGGATCAATTTTTCGACGTTTCTTATTGTACCATAGCGGACTCCAATGTTCTTTTTATCTAATACCTTTCTTATTCTGTCGGTTACTCCGGCGATGAAAGGAAGGCAGGCGTAATTAATAGGTTTAGGTTTAGATTCTTTCGGTTGTGTGGTACCTATATTGGCACGCTTTCTTGATGTCTCGTCGATTGTAGCCATTCCCGAGTAAGGCTTCTTCCACATGACTCAATTCTTGTGGTTTACTGTCCTCGTCACAGATAGCGTTGGCTCGATGAATAAGAGTCTTGATCAATGATCGCTTTTGTTGGGGATGGTGATGGGACGAAGCATGCAGATAGCGGTCGGTGTGAGTCTTCTTTTGATATACTGTATGGCTTAATCTGTTGTTAGCAGGATCAAAAGGCACCAACATCAGTATTTAGAAAACTTCTGAAGAAGCTGACAGCATGAGCAGCAAAACGTCAAGTTCAAATCGACGACCACGGCATAACCCGGAAGAACCTATCATTATATATTAAATTTATTAATAAACTTACAATCTGAAGAAAATATCACAGTTGATGAATATGTATTAATTAAACTACGTATACAGTGCGAACATTGGCTGTGGAACGCTCCAAATAAAAAATTCCCCGATCATCTGCGTCCAAAATCCTCGGACACGTCGACCTTATTTTTTGAACGCGCATTTTTCTGATAGTTGTTAATTTTTTTACCCCCACCTCTTTCCGTAATGACGTTATCGCCATTTTTTTTTAATGGCAGCCACCACTTTTTTCTATGGAATCTAATTCTCCTTGAAATTCTGCGGTTGGGCGATGTTCATTTGATTAGTTAGCGACACTATTGGCATTTATGAAAAAAACTGATTTATGAAAAACTGAAAACACAAAATCGAGATAGCTGTGGAATTGTTATCAATTTATTTGAAACAAATGACTAACAATTTAACAGAACGTCAAATAAATAAAATATCAATTGATAAAAATTCCACAGCTATCCCGATTTTGTGTTTTCAGTTTTTCATAAATCAGTTTTTTTTCATAAATGCCAATAGTGTCGCTAACTAATCAAATGAACATCGCCCAACCGCAGAATTTCAAGGAGAATCAGATTCCATAGAAAAAAGTGGTGGCTGCCATTAAAAAAAATGGCGATGACGTCATTACGGAAAGAGGTGGAGGTAAAAAAAATTGAAACTATCAGAAAAAATGCGCGTTCAAAAAATAAGGTCGACGTGTCCGAGGATTTTGGACGCAGATGATCGGGGAATTTTTTATTTGGAGCGTTCCAAAGCCAACGTTCGCACTGTATACCTAATTGTCTCTACATCTTGTAAAAGTCGAGGGAGATTTCATCGAAGAACGCTAGGAGTACTTTCCCCTACGTATATCTCACATATTCTGTATTTGATCGGACCCGTTTCATACTTTTTCAGTCGCGTAGAATTGCTTCTTCAGTTGTGTTTTTGAGGTGGAATGCAACACGTACACGTAGAATCAGGGAAATTTACAATATTATGTATGTTATGGTAATAAAAAGCTTGGTCAATGCTTTAATAATTATTTAAAGCTTTAAACCAATAAGTATCTTTTTCGACACCAGAAATCTAAAGATCATGGAGACCAACTTTACAAAATAATATATTGCATATTCAGCTACACATTTCTAGTTATTAAGGATACAAGAAATATCGATAGTTGTGAAAACGTTTTTAGATCGCCCGGATTTGCTTCGTATCAATTTTAAAGCTCGGGAGGAACAAATTTGTATTGGTTTGTAATTTTACAGTTTTATCCCTTGAAACTGTAGCAAATGAAACAACTGTCTTGGGTGGACATAAATGAATGAGTTTGTTTTTACAAACTGGCATATTAGTTTAAAGCTCGATTTATTTAATTTGCAGAGAGCAAAAAAGAACGGGAACTTTGCACGCCGAAGTGTTTCTGGTCCTACACTCCCACAACAACAGAAAAAAGTTTGCCGCAAGTACCTAACTTTGCAGTTGAGAATATAAACTTCACCGCCACATTTTCAGCGTCCGTTTACTGATTTGTCCTTTTGTTTATTTTTGCCGTGGTCGTTTTATGGGGGATGCACACGTTCGTCGGTGAATTTATGCGCTTCGAAAGTGTTTATTTTTAAAGCGGTCGGCGTTTCAAGTACTCTTTAAAATGCGCGTGCCTGTTAAATAGAGATATTATAAAGCTGTCAGTCAAATCTGAATAGCAGAATAATTTTATGAGATCCTCAGCTAGGCATGTACAATGTTGCTTTTCCACGTAGTCGTGCTTGTAATATTGATTCATCTTTTTTTGTTCCAGGTATGTCTACACACGATAGTAAGCTGGCTTTTTGTAAGTATTTATAGTGTTCGTAGCTTTTGTAAGACTTAGGTATATCGATTGTAGTTGTTACGTAGGCTGTTTATATACTGGCCAGTTTTTGGTGAAATTTTGGCATTGTGGAATATGTAGAATGCTTCAACAATGTGGCTGTTCTACTTTCACAAACAACAAAATATCAATAACATAATGTGTAATACATTGCAGGGACAGGGACGCCATTTTTGCCCAAAATTTGAAATAATGCCATTCTAAAAAGTACTGCTTTCAAAGTAGCCCTTATCGACAATCGACATATGCATAAGGTATAGAATATATAAAATCAAGTTGGCTGTCGCCCAATAAAGTTAGAAGATACGGAACTGTATAGTTTTTGACATATTTTTATAGAATTTAAATATAAAACAGTTGTATTAAATTTTTAGCGAAAGTTGAAATCCAAAAACGTACGGAATCGCATGCTGGAACACAATGCATTATGGGGAATGGGGCGTCAGCTGTCATTCAGGGCCTCGTGAATCAATAATTAGCGTAATTTCAAAAGAATCACTCATGACTTACCAAATTACAAACGCGAGAAAATCAAACTAGCACTGAAAGTACTGTTTTTAATGTATTAAAATAAAACCAGTTAAAATAATATATTATGATACTAGTGTATAAGTACGCCTTTAAAGCACATGCGACGAGTTTAAGAGCACAACGCAAAGCGGAGAGATTTTAACGTCGCTAGTGCTTTAATGGCACTTATACACGTGTATCATACGCTATTTTTTCTACGATCGTAACAGAAATATCAAAACTTAGTTCGGTGACACTTTTTCCTTCACATTGTGTTAGACATTTTAGATTATGTTGACGTTCAAATTTACGGCAGTGTGTGTTTTAATATAGTATTAAAGCAAGCCATGAATGGAAACGTACAAAAAAGACGTAATTCGGGCGCTAATATTATGAGTGCTACAAAAGTTTTTGACACTAGAAACTGTGCTAAAAGTTGTCATGTTGACACGATCGTAGAAAAACAAGTTTATAGCAAGTAGAGACACTCACGCCAAATGTTGAAATTAATTTAAACTTGGCCACCAGATGGGATTGTTTGAAAATTAATATTATGCTTTATTCATTGTTAACGTCTATTAAATTTAAAACTAGCAACCAGTGAGACGAAATGTCTCATTTAATAACTTTTTTCTCTATCTCTTACAGTTTGGCTGCTGAAACAGCGTCCCGGACGGACGGAAATCACGTGATTTCTCGAAAACCGGAAGTATCACGTGACTGAAATTCGATTCCTGACCTGACATGACCATTCCAAACATATAACTTAAATAACTTTTTTCTCTATCTCTTACGGTTTGGCTGCTGAAACAGCGTCCCGGACGGACCAGCGTCCCGGACGGACGGAAATCACGTGATTTCTCGAAAACCGGAAGTGTCACGTGACTGAAATTCGGTTCCTGACCTGACATGGCCATTCCAAACATATAACTTTAATAACTTTTTTCTGTATCTCTTACGGTTTGGCTGCTGAAACAGCGTCCCGGACGGACCAGCGTCCCAGACAGACAAGTCTATTAGATAAAGGATATATTTATTTTGAAATTTGTAATAAATTGTAATTGCTTTACTTGGTTTTATTCATACTTATAAATTAAAGGATATGTGGTAAAGTAGTGATGTCATCTGTTGGTAATATAGTAAATTATTATCATCGAGAAACTACAAAAGAATTCAAAATTCTTGTCTCGATATTCAAGACAAAACAAGAGTTACCCATCGATATCAGATTTATTGTCTTGATGAAACCCTAGAAATTGCTTGTAAATACATGCCCTGCATGGCAGCTCATAGCTGATGCCCCATTCCCTATAATGTATCGTGTTCCGACATACGATTTCGTACTTTAGATTTGAATTTTATCTAACAATGTAATAATACCGTTTCATTTTTTTTAAGATATGGAGAATAAAACTATTCAGTGTCCACTTCTGGGTATGGAACTTCTTAAATACATATTTTTATATAACTTCATGGGGTGACGACAAACTTGATCTTCGGTTTCGATACCTTAGTGCATATGTTGATAAGCACTACTTTTAAAGCAGTAATTTTATGAACAACATTTTAAAACATCTCGCCAAAAATTCGCCACGTTGTTTGACCTCATAGTGAGACATATTTTTTGTTTTTACGCAAGTACCCGCCTAAAAATATAAACTAGTCTAGCGCACTGCCGCTTTGTCAATTACTATACAAAAACGGCCCGTGGAGTCTGTGGACACCAGGTTGACACGAAAATTTTTGCAAAACTCATTTCAGTACTCATACCGCTACAAAGAATACTACATACTTTTACCCGACCCTGTGTTTTAAACTTTTAAAGTATACGCGGAAATGACAGATTGCACAAACATACCTCGGTTTTGACTTAACAAAAGTCAAAACAGGAAGTTGACCAACTAAAACTCAGTGTCAAGAGGGTTCTATTCGATACGACGTAGCTTAGGGCGCTGCTGTTACAGTGGTTGCTAGTTGTAACCAAAATAAAAGGGGGAACTAGCCACTACGGATTTTGTTAATGGAATAACTAAACTGCCCTCGTAGAAATGCGAAATAAAAGATCAGTTGTTTAGCTTCCGTGCCAGTTGTGTGAGACGCCCCAGCTTCCGTATTCTTGGACCCACCTTTGTGATGGTCTACTTGCATTTGCTGAGACATCTTACTAACACAATACACCAAAGCGAAAAACTCATAGATATATAAACAAACACATACAAATAAAGGACAATGACAAATTAGAATCAAAGTAAATCTATTAATGGTGAATATGCACGTAAATAGTTACCATTGAATAGCACGGAAGGGTTAGTACTCTTAATTACGTAAATATTAAACTGATTGTTAAACAAAGGGGTGCACCGGCTGCGTTTAAAATAACAGTTGTTAGCAAAACTAAACAATACAGGCTTAAAATAACCACAGGTTATAAACGAATGTATATCACACGCATTAGTTCTAAACATATTGGGCGCAACATTAAAATGTCACTCTGTGAGTGACCAAACGGAGCGGTAGAAATAGGACTTTTTTGCAAGATAACAAAGCAAAGCTTACTTTAATCGAAAACTGCATCTTCGTAACGCAAGCGCAACATGTGTCGCCAGTTATTTGAAGTCGCATGAAACGTTTCCCAAAATGTACTGAAACGAACGTGGAAATGTCGATATTTGAAATGGAAGTGCGGGGTTTTAATCTTGTTCTACAAAGCCCATTTAAAAAGTATATATCTGTACGAAATGGATGATTACAAGAGACTGCTTAAAAAAGTACCTAGAATCTATTATATCGTTGTTTTTTTGGTAGCTATAAAGTCAATAATCTAAACGTCTGGTGGTATACACCAGCAATTATAGAACCAGGGTTAAGTTTTTTTAATAAACAACTGGCGTCATAAAAGGGAAACCCTTACAACGTTCCCTCTAAAACTTAACCGACTGATAAATCTAGTCATAAAATAATTGTTTCTTCAAACGTCAATAAAATGTGACAGTATACTGCTGGATTGATAATGCCAAAGCATCGCTTCATTGTTGGAAAATAGTTGGAAATAGTTTAAAACGTTCGAGTCTTTTGTTAATGTATGCACTTTAAGATAATCTCTGAAACTTCTTTGTGGCGTGAATCTATAATTCATATTCTTTTTTGGCGAAATACCCAAAAAAGAATATGAAGTATGCACTTTATTCAATAAATATTCCACTTTTTAATAAAGTAAATTTCAGGGGGGAGGGAGCTATGATTCCATGGGTTACACCGGCGAGATGGGGAAAATACGTGTCAAATAACGCTTTACGGGGATGACGTTCATGGCTTTACTTAAGATGGGGGCGTAACCGTCCTCTATCCAACAAAAAAGATTCCGAAATTTTCTAATGGGGGTCAGGAACGTTATCTCCGTAAAACGTTATTTTACACGTATTTTCTCTATCCCCTGGTGTAACCTATGGAATCATAGCCCCCCTTCTCTTAAGTCATTTTCCAGAGCATGCAGAAACTTGTCGGTATCTTCTTCACGAGGTGCAAGTACTAGTCCATGGCCCACACTATTGCGGAAAAAATATTTCGCACGATACTTAATCTAGTTACTTGGTTTTATCCACATTTCACAGTGGCTTAGTGTGTATATGACTACTTGTCATTTTTCACATTTTGGGGTTATTATCGAATTACTAGCTTTTTCAGGTTATGTTAAGAAATGGTTCTTCTTCCGCAACCAACTTTATCGGCCACACGTTGCAGTGACCATTCCTCTTCTAGCTTTGCGATAACAAAGCCTTTTTCGGCCTCGCTTAGAACGTGATTCGGAATTTTAAGTTTTAATGGCAAAATGTCAGTTGTACAATTGACAATTCAGTGACTTTAGTCCACTTGATAAAACCATACATACACAAGGCAAACAAACCGTCCGCAATAGTACATACAATGTAAACACCATCTACTTTTCCAAAATCCCACGATTTACTTTTGAAAAACCATATAAACGGTGTCTAAAAACGGGTCAAGACTGCTTTGACTAACATTTTGTTTACGTTCCGCTCAGGTACGGCTTATTTTGTGATCCGTTACATCGACACGAAGTGTGCGAAGTATTGAAATTCCCTCACATCGAAAGGCAAATCTCTAAAATTTCGTATCAACCGACTAATGAACCCACTATACCAAATCTCCGCCTCGATTGTGCGGATCTTTTGGTGAAGACCCCAATCCACTACATTTCTTGGGGGGTGCCTAAACGTGCTGTGCGGTGTATGTATGTTCGTATGTGTACACGATTCTGCTCGCCAGGAACCTTCCTGAAGTCTTGGATCTTTTTCGTACGATAGGTCGTCCGGAAATGAAGGCAACATCAACTTTTGAGGTATGGTCGAAATCAAAAATCCAAAGATATGGCACTTTCTGATCTTTTTCATACAGCATTAAAACCTCGCTAAACCGCATTATAAATAAAAATCAAAGTCTCGATATAGCGACATCAATTAAAAAATTATCGTTAACTTATTCTAAGTTCCCACGTGTGACCCACGTGCCATGGGTGTGACCCACGTGCCATGGGTGTGACCCACGTGCCATGGGTGTGACCCACGTGCCATGGGTGTGAACCACGTGTCATGAGTATGACCCACGTGCCATGAGCCAAACAATAGTTGCCAGCCCTCAAAATGTCCGTTTATGTCCGGTTGTTATTATTTTCCTTAATAATAATCACATGTAAATACATAGGGCAAATCCACTGATGATGATGATTAATTTAAAAAAAATAATTGAACTTGTTCAAAAGTCTTTTAGTCATAACGGTTTCTTAAAAGAATCACACACAACACATACAACGTTGAATTGATTAGATTTGCCAATTTTTAGTATTTAAGTTAATTTAATGAATTGATTGTTTTTGTTAAAATTTGATTGAAATGAAATAACTAATAAATTTGTTTTTCTTCAAACGGTAGTAAAATGTGACATTATACTGCTTGATTGATGATGTTAAACTGTCACTTCATTGCCATGGTACCTATCTAAAACACTTTATCTGCCGTTCGTCAGCGGCAAATAAAGTTATTATCTGCCGTTGACGAGATCAAGTAATTTTCTTCGAATTTTGTTCACAAAGTTGTAAATAATTTGTTATAAAAACGTTTGAAGGAAAAATACTATATGTTATTCGGAGCAAAAGTATCTTTATGTGGCTCGGCTGTACTTATCTGCCTCGCAAGCTCGGCAGATAACCCGTCCAGCCACGCCAGATAAAGTATAACTTTTGCTCCTAATAACATCCTTTATCTAATAGACGTGTCCGTCCGGGACGCTGTTTCAGCAGCCAAACCGTAAGAGATAGAGAAAAAAGTTATTAAAGTTATATGTTTGGAATGGTCATGTCAGGTCAGGAACCGAATTTCAGTCTCTAACACTAATTATTATCTTAATTATAATCCTAACTTTTTAGGTTAGATTCTAGGCAAATTTTATCAAGGCGAATGCGACTGGTAGTTTGCTACCAACAATGACGTCATATACGTACGCGTGGTGAATACGCGTTCTATTTGCAAAACTGTCTTTTTTGTTTTATTAAATGAGACATTTGTCTCACTGGACTGCTAGTAATATACTATTTTGTTGAGCATTAAAATAAATTTTTGTTTTTTAATTTCTACATGATATAACGAACACACATTGTTTACAGCATTCAACTGATTTCTTAAATACACTCATTAATAACACATTGTGTGTAAGTGAAGTGCGTATTGATAATTTTTATGATAAATAACTGGTTCATAACATTTCATTGTATTAGCGAAACGGAGTGATGCTGAGTGTCGAAGTATTCATGGAAAGCACCGAAGGGCACTGTTCTTAGGTGGGGGGTACCGTATATTTTGTGTTTGCAATTGCATTTATGTTCTTGAAGTCTTAGTTCAACGGAACGACCAGTCTGTTCAATGTAACTCGAGCCGCAATAACAAGGTATTCGATATACGCCAGTGGTTTTTAAACTTGATATTTTGTATTTTACTGATCTGAAGCCGTTACCCAAAGTTTTTTTGCTCGTTAACACAGTTTTAATGTTGCATAGTTTCAGGACACGTCCTGTCTTATCAGTCGAGTTTTGAACGTAAGGTAGAAATGCTAAGCCTTCCAGAGGTGGGGATTCTTCTTTAGCCTTTTGTGTAGTCTTGTCTAGCACTTTTCGTATAGCGGCAGTTATGTATCCGTTCTTTTGTAAAGAGTCAAACAGATGTAGGTAGTTTTACTCTCTCAAGATTTTTTGCATCTGAGATACGAACGGCTATTGTCGCCGAAGTCTGGAGAACTGTTGCTTTTTGTATTGGATAATGGTGTGAGCTAGCATTTAGGTATCTGTCCATCTGTGTGTTTTCTTTCTATAGACTGCATGTCCTAAAACATCATCTGATTTACGTTTCACCAGGACGTCTAGAAACGTAATACTGTCATTTTCCTCTACTTCCATTGTGAATTGTATATTGGGATGTACAGAATTCTGCTGTTTTAGAAATAGATTCAATGTCTGGCGTCCGTGTGACCAGATAACAAATGTATTATCTGCATATCTCGAGCAGCAGGTCGGTTTTAGCTGCGCTTGTTCGAAAGCCTTGATTTCAAATGCCCCCATGTAAATATTAGCGATTACAGATAGCGCTGAACCCATGGCGTGGACTCCTGTGATACACGATCTAAATCTAAAGCATTACAACCACTGTGCGTCATACGGCCACGCCCCACGGATTACGTTGCACTCGAGCTACCAATCAGCGTTACGTCACTCCGCGCGCCTGGCACAGAGGACTATAAATAACTCCACACCGACCTTCAGTTCTCACCGAGCTCTGTAGAGTACTGGTTATCACATCTGCTTAGCATTCGGGAGGTCGCGGGTTCGATTCCCCTGGCCGTCTGCTCTGATTCAGGTTTTTAGGTGGTTTTCCTGAGTCAACAGAGTACCTTCTCTGAGACGAATGCCTGGGCAGTACTTCTCCACCTTTCCTGGTCTCTTCCATTCTCCACCCCTCCTTTCTCTCACTCATCCTATAATTCCTGTTCTTGGCTGAAGAGGGACGGAAGGTCCCTATAGCAGCCCGCCCCCAGTTGGGGGAATTGAAATAACACTGAACCTTTACCTTTTTTACCTTTTTACCTTCAGTTCTTAATGCGACTTTCACTCTGATGATGCAAGCTGCAAGGTCTTGCGAAACGTTAGTGAATATGGATGCACAAACAGCAACAAAGTCAAATCTGCCCAAGTATCCTCGTTCTCAAGGTACTCAAACAACACGAGCCACCAAAGAGCATGGCCATCGCGCGGTTTCTTGCTCGAGTTCACAAGGTGCAAGGCACATTAAGCCAGATAATACTGGGTGTTCATACACAAATACTACGCGGTCTACGCCGAAATTATATGTTAGGAAGAATGAGTGTCAACAGTGTCATAATTCAATTGTTGTAAGGTTATGTTTATTACTTACAGAGTGCAAACAAAACCATCTTTTGACGTTTAACTGTTGTTCGTTGCTCAGCTAAACGCAAGACATGTCCCAGCAAACTTATCCAAAGTACTCGTAATTCATTTCTTTAGACACACGTCGTAAATATAGTATGATCAAAAATTATTTTCATCTAGTATGGCTATGGAACAGTTCCTAATTTATGAATGCAACTATAAGTCACTTAAACATTAAATGTCAAGTTTGACATTTAAATATAAATGTAGTTGCATTCATAAATTAGGAACTATTCCATAGCCATACTAGATGAAAATAATTTTGGATCATACTTTATTTAATCCTCTAGATAGCTGTTACAGTTATGCTTGACGTATGTTATAACTATAACTTAACTCGGTACTGGAATAGCACTGCTATTTTATATTTTCTTCATAGATATCGACTATCTTTCAATATCCTATAATCTTAGAATCGCACATAGTAAAATGGCAACTTCAATGTTGATGATAAGGTGACAGGTGACGAAACGAGGATTTATTGCTAGGAATTTGACAGCAAGTATCAGTCAACACAGTGGAATTTCTAATGGGAAGAAGCCAACGAATGTGTAGCCAAGCTGGCGGTAGCTAGTAAATGATTCTCGTGTCCTTTGCAAATCTAGATACATCTCCAGTTGGAAGATTTTTGGACTGTTAATACTGAATAACTATAATTACTGTATGGATCAGATCAGATCGTTCTGCTATTCCGCACTAGTTTGTGGTCATCTGACATTCGTCCTGTTAGAACGCATATGTGCAGAGTGTAATTGTATAATATAGTATCCAGTTTATTAATTAGTGTAACTTGTAATTCAAATCCCTCAGCTTAATTGGAAAAAGTTTTTATTCGGCCAGTGGAAATGAAAAAGCCAACACTCGTCATTCAATCAAAAGTCGTTCATTACTGCCAAATATCGAAAGTTTTCCCACCCACTTTTCGGCGCTTCAAATAAAATCGCCTTTTATTGACGGCCGTTTTAAATATCGGTGTTGTTTTTGTGGGCTTCGCCGTTATTGATCATTAAAGCGCGGCGCCGAATAAAAGTTTTAACCGCACAAAGCACAAGTAGAATTTCGCATCGGGAACCTTTGTGTTTTTTCTCTTTGAGGCCGTGTTTGCGCGGAGAATTGTAGCAAAACAGCAACTTTGCTTGGCTGATTAAACGTGAATTCGCGCTTAGGATAAACAGAGGCGAGTTTACGAGGCATTCCCAAATTAAAACTCAGGTTGTACTCCATAAGAACACAAACTCAGGGCTTTTCATGAAGAGCAGCCCTGACTGCCTAAATTGTGCGCATTTATTAACATTTTCCGCCGGCACTTATTTATAATTAAAATTGCCCGCATCCTTAAGGAAGACATACGTTTGTGTGTCGTGTTGTTGCTGTAATGTCTAAATGTAACGAGACACGCCTTCATAACTGACAAGAATGGCGCATTTCTTCATTAAATAATATCAAGCTCCTACGTGGAAGGTTAAATTGCAGTAGCTCCTTATGTGTCCTTTTCTTCCCCCAAATTATATGTGATACTAATATTTTCTATGAAATACAAGCCGAAGCTGAAAGAAATCACGACAAAGTAAAAAAAATTACAATTTATTAAAAAAATATGCGATGCTAATATATTCTTATAAATCCCTAACAATACAGTGCTAATTTTTAAATGAAAAATGCAATTTATTTCTGTTTAAACAATAACAACAAAACAACAGCTATCCATCACACATCAAACAAAAACAATTCAATGTTTTAAAAAAATATGTATCTTTTGTAAAGTCGGCTTTAAGTAACATTGAAGTAAGTATAGTGAAAAAATAGGAGGCAATATTTTGAAAGCAAGTATTTTTAGAACACAATAAATTTGGTATCTAAGAACTGTAAATGATACTACGGGAAAGAAATAGTAGTTTATATATCAAGGGCGCAAGGTAAGCGATTCAGCCCGCGATGATAGTTTGGAGCCCGACCGAAGGGAGGGCGGTAAATCATCAAGGGATGAAATCGCTCTTGCGCCAGAGATATATTGAGATGGTATTGAGAACGCTACTCAACTCTGCTTGTAGCACAACAAATAAATAAAACAAGTCAGATAGCACAGAGTTGGGGTAGATCATGCAACTGCAAGTTTGAACGTAAATTTCAATCCGTAATTACATTTGCAAAGAAATGCTGGTTGTAATGAATTGAATTGAATAGAAAAGGCATAGGGCAGAGCTCGTTTTTCATAGATTGGAGTCGATAATTTTAATTAACCAAAAATAAGAGGTTTGTGCAAAATCAAAGCCGAACCAAAATAAATAGAACTGTCACAGAAAGGTTTATAATGTGCGTGTTAAATGAAGCGTAAATGTCAGAATAATTAAATAGGATATGTTTATGAGCATTTTAAATAAAGGTAATTGAAGCAGAATTATGATAATACGTTGCAACGAGCATAAACCAGGCAGAACATGGCGATTATAATAATTGGACAGCAATACTTGAAAATTTGAAAATACCAGGAAAAGTACACACAACAGGATGTGAAACAAATTAGTGCAGGAACTGAACAATTAAAAAAACAAGTCAGTGTAATTACGTGAGTGATAAGGACAATTAAAAATAACACAAAGTGGGTGATGCCATGACGCAGTTTAAAACCAAAATTAAAAGAACAATATTTTATAAATTAGAAATTTTGTACTTAATTCTAGTTATAAATTAGATTTAAGATAGGAAGTCATTGTATTGTATTTGGTCAATTTCCGTTTTGTAGAACATAGATAGACAATTGTTATTAACGACCAACAAATATAGAGAGAGACAATTGAATACAAATTATTAATAACAGGCAGTTTTATCTGCTCTCCAAAAATTACAGTTTTTACATAATAATTCATTAATAATATAAATAAAAAGTGCACCATTGTGCCAAGTAATTGTTCGTGCACCGGTGAGAATGTGGGGAACATTTTTCCTTACATGAAAATAATTTTTCATCGTTGCCACCTTACGAGGATTCCGACAGGACCAGCGCAGCTTACGAACTTCAGCCACGGGCAAGATAAGGTTCCTAAACTCGCGATTTCGACTACCAGCACAGCGTTTAGGAGGCCCCCACAACGCCAACAGCACCGCAGGACTCCGCATCCGGCAGAGATCACCAGGAGCTGCAGTAAATGAGCTACCGCAGCCCTACAAAGAAGTCAGGTTAGTTTTTCAACCAAAATTCGCATGGCTCTTAGAGCAAACTTTCATGAACGAGTCCCAGGCAGAGTTTAGCATCCATCACAAATCAAATATCCAGTAATTGCCCTAATGAAGTTTGAGGTTATGTTGGTCCCATAACGACGCACCAAAAAACAAATTAATGTTGTAACAACGAAATGGAGGTTTTTTCCTGCAAACAGATGAGAATCAGTGACGCTAAAAGCGCGATAATTCAAAATTTACCTGATAAATCACTCATAAAACACCTTTTATTAGTTTAAATCACAAAAACGATTCACACCAAATCAACCGATTTGTAATAGGAGTTTGACAGAAATAGCGTCTGCGCGTTCGAGTTAAATTTATATTCCAGTGGCGTATCACACGAGTTTAATATTAATGTACAGGTGAATGCAACCCTGAGGTACGAGTCATCTTGCTCACATAGCTAGCCTCTGTAAGATTAAATTGCAGATGGATGAAATATAATAAAGGGCACAATACTGTTTACTTTATAAATAATTAACGAACCCAGTAAGTATTTTTAGTCAGTCGAAATTTGACCTAAATAAATGAATATTTGCAGGTAGTGGTAATTTTGCTATTTATTTTATCATCTTCATTATAATATTATAAACACAGGCACTAACTATTGCAATATACATAATTTTATCCTCAACCGGAAAGACGTGGTGCGATTTATTTTTATACGGGAAGATTTTCCAACTATTAACATTAAAAATTATAGTACCAGGATCTAATAAAAGCAAGGTGCATTTCCGTAGCAACTACGTAAAATGGTCAGAAAAATGTACTTTTCCGCCCTCGGGCGAGAATGGTTTACTTTGCGCCATCGGGCGAGAATGGTTTTCTTTGCGGCTGCACATGCGGGCAGTTCTTCAAAATTTCACAACCGGGTCTACGAAATATTCGGCAGTTAATGGAGCGTCAGCAGTTCACGTACATAAATATGTTCACTTTAATTAAAATAAACTGAACGAATGAAAATCTAATAACGAAATGGCTAACCCACAATCGAGAGAGGCCACAGGTGGTACCTACATTTACTTCATGGTTAGGAGTAAACGAAACACACCTCGCAGAACCAGTCGAGATGCGACGAAAAATCGTCTGAAAAGGAATGCATGGCGAAAGAAACGCTCAAGATTTAGTATATAGACCAAAAATATACTAAACGCTTCTCGGATGAGGGTCCGCTTCACACTAATCCGAAAAGTATATGATTTAATAATGTAAGATTAGCATTGAATCTATTTAAGATTAAAAGCAAATCGGGACCGGTTCGTAATAAAAAGTTCGAATTTGAATATTTAATAGCAGACAAAATATAACCTTTCTCCTCTATAACTGTCGACGCAATTGGAGCCTGAGTATTTATTTAATGTGCTCAAATACCCACCTTGCGAGCTATCGATAACATATAAACCATTTACGTCGTAGTCGTGTAAACGTAGTTTAATTGGGCGCGCGCATGTGCGCCGATAATTGTTATCTGCAATACCTTCAAAGTTCGCTGGGCTCTTCTGACGCTCTCGTATTTGGTTATGCGTTGAAATTCTTATCTTATGGTACAGGTATCTTTTTTTTGTCGGCATTTTCGAGATACGAAACGATTTGTTGCAGCTTGAGTAGCGTACTTTTTCGTATGTGGCTTCAGATTAGCACCAGCATGTAATTTTCGTTTCCTAGAAATCCTTTTACAGGGCGAGTGATTACTTTATTTTTCCCCGGAACTTCTAAGATTCACTGATAAACCTGCTTTAAGAGGCGTGCTGTGAGCCCTATTTGACAACGATTCACATCGCCTAAGCAATCCGTTTTGCAGCCATATTTCGTTTATTGATTTCTGCAAGCGCCCTCATAGTTGAGAGAGTCTTTTTGGAGGCTATGTAACCATACACTGCAGAAGTTTGGGCTCTTAGATAAGTAATTACGATCTAGTGATCTGCGTAACCGAAAGCTTAATCAGAGTTTTGGAATTATACCTTCTTGGCGTAGCGTCCTAACCTTCGGGTGGTGCTATACCGAATCGACGCACCTGGTTGGTTTCCTTCAGGACTCAGCCAATTCTAAATTGAGTTAATTTTTCGTGAAAAAAAACAGGTGTAACGCCTACTATGAAAGAAGAAGATATTCATTCTACGAGCTTCAGGTGTATTAACGTAGAGAAATTAAAGTAAGATCACTTGTAGCTCATTACTGTTGGCTTAATATTTAATTACTTAGTAGGTTGAATCCGTTCTCAGTCTGTAGTTTACATTTAAATTGTTCGACCTTTAATTGCTTATTTAATTATGTTAATTACTAGTATATTATGCTATTTGGGGGGTGCACCTTTCGCTTAAGTAATGCTTTTGGATCTGTTGTACTGAGTATTATGTGCAACGTTTGCCTAATAAGTTCAATGCGCTATGTTATTTATTTTCTGATTTTGTTACTGCTAC
Source organism: Agriotes lineatus (assembly GCA_940337035.1). NCBI lineage: Eukaryota > Metazoa > Arthropoda > Insecta > Coleoptera > Elateridae > Agriotes > Agriotes lineatus. Next base: position 172,081,847 of record OW679197.1, on the reverse strand, counting down.
CTTTTGTATTTCATATATTGTACTATTGCCTGTTTGCCGATTTGAGTTTATAAGTTCTCGACCTGTCTGAGTATATTTGTTGTAAGTAAAGACTTGTTGGCACTCATAATATTTGGTAATAACATTTCGTAAGAAACTGCACTTCGTCTTCCCTGAGTCTAGCTGGCGGGCTCTGAAGTATATGGATATTCCGCATAAATAAAACTGGACGGTTAGAAGCCCGATTTCGAAACGTAGCGGTGCCACCACGTTAAATGGGACTTCGGGACGCCCTTCCATGGGCTAACATAGTTGAGCGAACGGAGAAGAATTGTACTGTCGGAATCCGCAAGATAAGGGTGTCCATTTTAGAACAAACCCAATGTTAAAGTAATGAAGCACGACTTCAAATTCGTTCTCAAAATAGTGTAGCACAACCAGCAGCCAGTAAAATTACCGCGAATTTGAAATGCACCCTGCAACTTTATAGAGCAGAAGTTTTACATTATCTAATATTCATGATACTACTGCGATCTGAGAATTGCCATCAAGTGTACAAAAAAATTATTTCATGTCAGTGTTTTTTGTAAACGCAAATATATATTTAATAATATTTTCTGCTTTTAGGTAAATATTGAATAAGAATTTGATATTTTATTGGAAATAAGGCTAAATGATCTGATAAATTCAAAAGTATGGAAAGAATTCCATAAATTTAGGAAAAAATACTAAAATGTATGTTTACTTTGATTAATTAAATGGTGATGATATATCAAGATACCAATAGTAGACAGGATTAAACACTTAGGTAAACGGAAAAAGCAAAACGTAATAATGCTGGCATTGAACAGAAAAATAAGGACAATACACTCCTTAAATAATATGGTGAAATAGGTACACAATTTCATTATGGCGGTGTAGGGTACTCCCCGCATTAACAGGTAAATGCGGGGAGTACCCTACACCGCCATAATGAAATTGTGTACCTATTTCACCATATTATTTAAGGAGTGTATTGTCCTTATTTTTCTGTTCAATGCCAGCATTATTACGTTTTGCTTTTTCCGTTTACCTAAGTGTTTAATCCTGAATATTGAATAAGAATTTGATATTTTATTGGAAATACGGCTAAATGATCTGATAAATTCAAAAGTATGGAAAGAATTCCATAAATTTAGGAAAAAATACTAAAATGTATGTTTACTTTGATTAATTAAATGGTGATGATATATCAAGATACCAATAGTAGACAGGATTAAACACTTAGGTAAACGGAAAAAGCAAAACGTAATAATGCTGGCATTGAACAGAAAAATAAGGACAATACACTCCTTAAATAATATGGTGAAATAGGTACACAATTTCATTATGGCGGTGTAGGGTACTCCCCGCATTAACAGGTAAACATTTTCAGCAGTACTAAGGGAATTGCAGATATAACCGATAACATCGCTAAGTACATCCTTAAAGATATTACTGTTCGATAGCAGTCGATATTGTTAAATTTTAAATTGGCTGGAAAGCGACTCGTTATAACCCGTAAAGTGGGCTTGTTTGGAACGCTTATCGGAGAATTTAGTTTCAAAACAAAGCCCAACAAAGCCTGCTGTATTATTCTATGCCAACGTGTGCTTTGAAGTTGCCCGAATGAATTTGCATTATTTTCTCAAAAATATTTGTGTCTTCTATACGCAAAGGCTTGAAAGAAATTTTAATTTTCGTGGCGTGATGAATTCATCTGGACTTTCAGGCTTGTGGACGAAGTGCAAAATAATGGCCAAGGAATATAACAGACTAAAATTAAAAACAGGGAAGAAGGTACTGCGTATGGATGGCAATTTTCATCATTCGCCGGATAATAAAACGTTCGGTTTAGTTCCACCAACATCGCTCTCCATCCTTGCCAGGGCGCCCTTTAAAAGGGCAATCAAAGAAACAATAGCACCGGAAATTACTTACTGTTTAAGAGCAACCACTCGATCTTTTATCGAGCCAAAAATAAATAGCTTCGTTTGATTGTGTTTTTGTTGTGCGAGGAACTAAAATTTATTCTTCTACTATTTCCGTCGATGTTAGATAGGAACAGTATAACAATGTAAAGATTTTAATTCGACCAGGAAATCTTTCAGCTGGGTACTTTAAAAACACCGTTATAAAATCATCTAACCAGGCTTTCAGAGTGAAGTGAAGTAGCGAGCTGCTTGAAAATGCAGGGAACCCTTCAAACCAGATACAAAAGTAATTTGTAATTTCAAATTAAATTTAAATGTACATTTTTAAATTCACATTTTTACTTTTAGCTGTTATTGGTTTGCCTAATTTCTATTTGTTGCTGAAGAAACATTTATACCGATAATAATATACAAGATTATTCTGCATTTTGCCAACAAATGTTACTATATTAGTTAAAATAAACGCAAGAACTTTATACAGGGTGTCAGGAAAGGCAACCGTGTCACTTCTGGAGATGCTAGGGAACGCTATATGGAGGAAAAGTCCTAATCCATTTTTGGCTTAGAAGCATAATTTCTTCAGAATTCACTGTTGAAATTGGTACCGCAAATTTTGTGAACCGCTGTATGGTACCTACTGAGTTTTTGTGTTTTTGGTGTTTTTTTTGTCAGTTAATGTCAATGTAATAAATAATTGCGTGATTGACTTTTGTAGTAGAAATATACACCGTGCAGGAGTATGCTGATAAGTGTTTTGTGTATGGTGTTCTGGTTGGGTATGTGAGTACGTCGAGATTTTGTCTTCATTGATGGATTTAAAATTATCAAACTCCGTTCTAAAAGTGTTCTAAAATCTAATAAATTATGTATGTAGACGACATATGTGACATTTGTTTTCCCAGCCTATCTCAAGCCTCCAATTTAAGGCAAAGTACAGCAGTTCTCAACTTTTTCTTTTTAATTTTCGACATTCGTTTTTACGAAAACTATGCTTCTTAGCCAAAAATGGATTAAGACTTTTCGACTCTATATAGCGTCCCCTAGCATCTCCAGAAGTGACACGGTTGACTTTCCTGACACCCTGTATATAAACATAAACATCCATAGATGCTTTTTAGTAGATCTATGTATATTCGAAGGTCCCCATTGAAATCACGTTGATATCAAATTGACGACCCCGCAAGAAAACCAAAATGTTCCAGTCAGCTCAGTGGAGTAGCGATTAAATTTTCTTGTAAAAAATAGCTCGTGGCGGTGAAAACCAAGTTGTATCTAAAAGATACCTAGACAAATTCGACAATACGAATGAATAACTGTTGGTCTGCATGGTGATGACGTGAAACGCCCCTCAACAGGACCAGTTTCTTTGGGTATAGGAATTTGACCAGCTCCCACAGATGACGTGCCTTTTTAATATCTAAAATAGTTATCTTACTTCAAAAATCGCTTAATTGCATTCCGTTTCACAAATAACTGCAACGTATCAAAACCAACAATCGCTATATTGTCATACCATGAATACAGTTAGTCTTTTTTCCGTGACTCAATTTCGATGATTATTGATAGACTGATGACGACTTGCATTAATTAATCATAACATATTTGAGGTGAGAATAGGTGAGAATTTACTCCCAAGAAATTAACCTTAAATTGCAGTTTACATGACTTCACTTGAGAGCAAACACTACGTTTAATACTGAACCAAATTAAAACTACAATATACGAGAATAAGCAGAAAGATTCAAAGAGAGTCGCTACCGTATTAAAATTTAGTTTATAAATCACGGTTTCTATTAAAATAAAATAAATAGTGCATTTTTAAACGTGAAAATGCACTTTATTTTATTTTAATCAAAACCGTGATTTATAAACTAAATTTTAAATATGACAGTGACCTTCCTTGAATCTTTTTGGTTATTTTCGTATATTCTAATTTTAATTTGGATCGGTATTAATCGTAGTGTTTGCTCTCAGGTGAAGTGGTATAAACTGAAATTTTAGGTTACATTTCTTGAGAGTAAATCCCTCACCTTACTTTGGAATACAGCAGTTTGGTTGGCGACGTAATTACGAAATTGTAGCGGCCATCGCTCATGGCTAATACCAAAAAATATTTCTACACAAAAAGATAATTTGGTTGATATTAATATTTGAGAACATCTACTTCAAGTGTGAGCATGCAATAAGAATAATGAAAATTATTTTACACAAAATTGTAATAACCTGCAAATTTTATTTGCGTTTTTATTTAACAGTTTTAATTTAAAAAGAATACAAATTGCATGTTGTGAAAGTGATCACCGTTGTTGGCAATGCATGAGCACGTTTTAACAAATTACATCTAATTGATTCATCGATTTATTCGTTTGGTAACAATCCTATCCACTCGCTTAATTTTTACTTAAAAAAATCGCTACTCACAAATGAAACCAATTTAAAATATCTTGCAATATCACAAAACTACCAAATTATTGCTAATTTTATGCTTAAGTGTTGTGGAAAATATTTTTAAAAGTTAATGAATCATTTGCTGTTTTTAATTTGTTTAAGGAATTAAGCGTTTAAAACAACAGAAAAAATTGTCGTATTAATATGACTTATTAAAAATTATTAAAAAGAACTAATGAGAACGAGTTGATCGCATTCGTGCACATAAAATTGCTGTAACCAATTTTGATAAAATTTTATATATGTCTAGTACCTTGTCTCTTTGGTCTTTTTGTGAGAAAAGTAGAAGTAAATAAATTCTTTTTGTTCTACTGCATCGAAAAGCTATTAATTTCGACAGTGTTTAGCGGCTGAAAACACCCACTTTTTCGTAGCTACTAATTTTACTTTTCAGCAGTAATAACCATTGCAAAATCAAAATCAAAATACACATTGCTAATTTTGGTTATGATCCATGACCTCCTCGACTTTTCCAGAAATGCTCGATTAACATTTTTTAATAAGAAAGAACTCTTCTAAAGCAGAAGAACAAAAAATTATGTATGTAATTCCTACGAAAATCTAGTTTTAAGACTCGCCTTATTTATGTGCCTTGCTCGCTTGGTCATAAATTGCGGCTCGTCCAAAAAAGTCCTTAATTTCGTACTTGTAACATAAATAGCTATTCTGATCAGCACACACCAAATTGTATTTGATAACTAAGCCTACGTAAAGATGAGTTCAAATTGTGTGGTTTAACAAATCACTTTGACGATTCTTGAAGATATTAATCTTGTTCTTATAAATAAAAAACATATTTTATTTTATTTAAGTACATATACATAAATAGTTCATAAATAAGTAATTGTAACGAATCCCTCAATTTGACATTCCCTAGTCTTTGTTGACGAGAACCGTCCAATTTTACAGCGACGTTTTTCTGTATATTTGTTTTATTGTTTATACGCACATTTATAGCATCATCGTTCTGCGGCATACAATATAATACTAATTGGAAGTTCAGCAGACGCAATATGAGCACTCTCACACTTAACTCGCCCATTTAACTAATGCTAACAATTACACCATTCTTACAGGATACGGCCTTCTCTTTTGCTTCACAATCCGGAAGTCAAAATCGAACATGTTATCCTTGTTCTTGAACTGGTTAATAACACATCTAGAGATATCGATGCGGTTCTCCCCCTCGTGGCACGTGGATCCGTATATTATCTTGATTTTCTTCTCCGTGGGGTGTCGAAGGGTTACTTCCTGCCGAAACGTTTTGCCCTGATCGGGGGGCCCGAAGTATTTCGTGACGACCCACGTCGACTTGGTTCCGCTGCTGTCAACGCCTTGGATGCTCCAGAATACCTCGTCTTCGATCTGCGTTCTCCAGAACGTGTAGGAAAACACCTTTCCGGTGCGCTGCACTTTTTGCCCGAATTTCAGGGCGTAAACACCTTCCGGAATAACTCCGTAGTCACAGTTACAATTAGTACACATATCTGCTAGGTTAGCCTTCACTGTGTTCACTAAAATATTTGCCGAGTACTGCTGTTATCACTATTTATTTTGTGATAAAATCGGCAAACAAGGTCGGTGCTAATTGGAAAACTCACCTCAAGTGGTTTATTTCACTAACACGACACAAAGAATTTAATTAGTTTTTGTCTTCTATTCAGCGTTATCATCTTTAGTTGTGGAATGTTTTCTCACAGCTTTCGTCGATGACTCCATAAGCCAACCAATGACGTCACTTCATTCATCTATCAGTTCATACGGATTTTACTTGGTTTTTCAACACTTTTTCTAATGGTTCTTTATTAATTGGCTTCAATGCATATCCCTGTTGCGCGCCGACTGAAATTAGGACAATTTCGCATCTAAACATAGATGCAACTGATCTAAAAATCCAATTCGGTTAGAATGGACGAACGACTTGGCTCGGTTTCAGTAAACTTGTGGGACGACAGCCAATGGAGTATTATGGTGACTCTTCGGGGTAAAAATAGCGACGATGACGGCAATCCGTTTATTTCCGAAGTTCATGGCGACAAAATCCTGTTTCGCCGAGAAGTCTTCTTACTATTATTAATATCAACCTTTCCTTGTGGTTATACTTAAAAGCGTTTCCGATTTTTCTCGTTTTCTATTTATATTGAAATATTATTTGTACTTTAAGATATTGTTGCAGTTTCATTTCGTTGGATGACACGCAACAAATTGATGCATAACATTATTATTGTTAACATAGAATATCAGCTTTGACCGCGTCGTCTTTGTGGATAAACACTCAGCATTCTCTGGATTAATGTGCTTTGCACCTTGTGAACTCGAGCAAGGATCCACGCGTTGGCCATTATCTTTGGTGGCTCGTGTTGTTTGAGTACCTTGAGAACGAGGATACTTAGGCAGATTTGGCCTTGTTGCTGTTTGTGCACCTATATTGACCAACGTTTCGCAAGATCTTGCAGCTTGCATCATCAGAGTGAAAGTCGCACTGATGATGCAAGCTGCAAGGTGCTCAAACAACACGAACCACCAAAAAGCAAGGCCATCGCGTGGATCTTTGCTCGAGTTCACAAGGTGTCAGGCACATTAAGCCAGAGAATGCTGAGTGTTTATCCGCAAAGTCGACGCGGTCAAAGCACAAATTCTATGTTAACAAGAAAAATTCGCGTAACCGCGAAAGCCTCAAACAATATATGATTCATAACGGTTCTCTGGAGACTTCACAATTTAATGAAATAAATTCAGCGACAGCAAGTTTTGGCATTTTCATGGAATTGCAATCTCCTCACAGTTGTGTATTTAAATTTTTGCACACTGTGACATTTTTATTAAGTATTTAAAGATATTGTCTCAGGCCATGTTTCTACATGGAATGTAGTGCCCGAAATTTACTTTTATTAAATATTTAGTCGGTTTTCACAAGTGCTTTAAAACAATTTGAGAATTCAACCTGGAGTTGCTGCACAATCAACCTCCCCGCTTTTTGAAAATATGATAATACATGCAACAAATAATATAACGAAAGACCTAACACTAAAGTATATTCCTTATAGCTCGACTCAGCTTCTTTACGGTTGGTGTGTTAATCAGATCACTGGAGCAGTGGTTTATTACGATTTTATTTCGTTGATATAGATGTACAATAATTACAGATGGAGTGATTATTCGCTGGCACCGATGGTGGTGGTTCTTGTTTATTTACGGAGCGGTGATTTTAGGCTCGGGGTTCCAGGGCTGGAAGAGGCGTTTGACCAAGATGCGAGGCATAGAAAGGGAAAAAATAAAACCGGAGGGGCTTGCTGCTTCGGCCTGGATAGGGCTGTAGCGGAGACGAACAACGGTTTGGCCTCCTAGAGGGTGCGTAATACCTAGACGGAGTTGTGGACCTGGTGAACCACGGGACGGCCTCCTGGAGGATGCGTAGTGCCGGGCGTTGAGAGGTTCCACCTGGACAAGGCTGTGGAGGTGGTGAACAACGATGCGGCCTCTTGAAGGAGGAGGGTAGCTTCCGGGCGACCTGGGATTCTCGTCCGCCGAAGATGCTTTCGTACCCTATGCGAACTAGTTGTTCGACTCCAGAGATTGGACGTTAGAGCTTTAGGCGAACAGGAGTCATTCGCCCTTACGCTTGACGGTCGGTGTCGCAGTGGACGTCCAGTTGCTATGTTTTTAAAATTTAGCTAGTATTTCCATAAGTCAGGCAGATTGATGCGATCTGCATCATGTTGTAGCTGACGTAAATCCGCGCATCTTGATACCAAACTCGGTTTCATTCGTATACCAGCTAAAGTTGATAAGTGTAATTACTTGAATTTATCGTTGGGATTAATTAGGTCGTACGGCTGACATAATTTCTGTTATCTGACTGATAGTCAAGTGGGAATTTTTAATATGGATGAAAAAATCGATGTAGAATTAGAAACAAATAATAATATGAAGAGCTTAAGAACACAATTTAAAGTAAAGCAAATATACCAGCTAATGGACGGAAAAGGGCAGGCTTATACACGATCTAGACTGAATACTCAAAGTTGTAAAGGAATATTATACAGAACTTTAGAAATCAACAACACAAGAACCAGAACAAGCAGCTGAGTCAATAAAGTGGTATCTGAAGACATGCCCGAAGTAATAGAAGAGGAATTGGAGAGAGCCTTGAAAGACGTGGAGATGGGTGTATTCACGGGTTCATATAGCTGGTTTCCTCTTACCAACGATGATTGGGGGCCATTTTTGATTATGCATACGTATAAAGTGTCTAAATAAATTTAAACCTCGTTTCTCTATTCTTTCAACTACACTCTTCTGGACAATTTCTTTTTCTTATTTCTACATTTATTATGTACTCCAACCTTGTTATTCTCGCACTTCTTCTAAGGTAGTAATCTATTTCGGTTGCGTTTAGCTTTATGAAGACATGGTTACCGAAATACAACGGAAGACAATTAATATAATATGGGCATTCCAAACGTCTGAAGGAGAACAGGTTGCCGAAGAGAATTATGCAATGAGTCTCCGTAGAACTTGGGAAAAGAGGAAGACCGCCAAGGTCGAACCTCCTGTACCGCGTGGAGTCGATTTTGTAATCCTGGCTTTCTCCACTCACGTACTCTTCTCGAATCAGGATTAATACTAAATCTTGACTCATCTGAGAAAAGTACAAATGACCGCTGCTCATGCTGACAATTTTGAAATTCTTGTTCCTGCAGATACCGCTCTCTCTGATTTTGTGTACTTATGACAGGAATTCTTAGTGGTCTCCGGGACCTCAACTGCACCTCATGTAATCTATTGCGCACGGTTTGGTCACTGTTTAAAATACCGTGAATTGTCTGTAATTCATTTTGGTGTTGACGTGCGGTGTAAGTTTTATTACGACGAGCATTAATTTGCAAAAATCGATCTTGCACTGGGATTGTAAGACATGCACTACCCCTGTGTCGATTGCGTACATCTAACCATTTTACATCTAAACTATGCGTCTAGTCGTTGTTTTCTATATTTTACAAGAATTTTTAGAAATATCCCTGTACGGTTTTGAGCAGTGTAGTCAGTCGTCTAATGGAAATGCTAAAATCGCTTCGAGGGTTGTCAAATAAGATGTTTTGATTACTCGAAACGCTAGGCGCCCCAGGCTTATGTAATAAAAGGACTGACCGGCTAGATATAGCCGGGACAAGGGGGTGGGACGAGACGCTAAGGGCTAGCTAATTAAATACAAGGTGTTGTGTGCCTAGAGCGCTACAAGTTCTTTCTCAATCCGCATTAAACCCTCCAGAACTTGAAACAGGGGCGGAATTATATAATACTTTTTAGGGATGATGTGTAAATTAGCCGTTCGTCAACGGCAACCGAGCTTTGTTGATTCTCTACACGCTGCTGCCAACAGCTGTACATTAATAATATAATAAAAATAATAACCCCATGTAAACGTTATTAACCATATGGGCAGGGCCGGTTTAGCCCGAAATAAAGGAGAACTAACTAATGTCTGCAATCATTAAAAATAGAAATTAACCTAATGATAATTTGGAATTAGATAGTAGTGGAGCATTGGTGGATACAGAACAAAATCTTTTAATTGAGACTTTTTTATACCACAAATTGAAGAAAACAGCTAAACCATTATTGCATCTAGCAAGATGATGCTACGTGCCATAAATCAAGAATGAGCATTCAAATTGGGTAGCTGTTTTTGCAAACCGTCTCATCTGTCGTAATAATGATAGAGCAAAGTTGAAATGTAAAGAGCTTGCTTTTTTGTAAATGCTAGTGCACAATCTACAAATTGAAATAAACCAATTTAAGCCATGCCCTCCTATTTTTACGTAGTGAGTAGTGATACACAACTTTGGTTTTTTAAATGGAACACCCTGTATATTTAAAGATATTTGAAATCAGCACTAAAAGTGCTTTATAATAGCATTCTTAAATTTAAATTTTGTAACTTATTATTTTTCAAAATAAAAAAAAAGGTTTAGCCAAAGTGGGCCATGAATCACGGAGAATCACTAACAATGGAACAAGAAATGCACTTGCTTCTAAAAATTTCTTGTGGCCGAATTATAGCACCAAACGTACTAAAACAATTGAAAACTGTTTCTTTCAATGGAACAATATGAGTTTCATTCAACAGTTGAAAACTACAATAAAAGGGCTTCCAACCATATTCGCCATTTCGTTTAGAATTATCTTTTACAAAATCACAAATACGTACAATAATTTAAAAATAAATGTTCTGATTAATGAAACTCATATTATTCCATTTAAAAAACATAGTTTTCAATTGTTTTAGTACGGTTGGTGCTATAATTCGATCAAGAGAAACTTTTAGAAGCAAGTGAAGTTGGTTTTGCATTTCTTGTTTAATTGTTAGTGATTTTGCATAATTCATGGCCTACTTTGGCTAAACATTTTTATTTTATTTTGAAAAGTAATAAGTTCCTAAATTTCAATTTAAGAATCCTATCATAAAGCAACTTGAGCGCTGACTCATAATATCTAACAATATAGGTACAGGGTGTTGCATTTAAAAAACGAAAGTCGTGTATCACTGAGCAATAATAGGATGCCATGGCTTAGATTGGTTTACGTCAATTTGTAGACTGTGCACTGGCATTTAAAAAACAAGAAAAAAGTTTTTTTCGATATATCTATTATTAATGAAGTTATGAGCTATATAGAGATCTACAAACACTCTGTAGAAAACATGTTTAACTGAGCGACCTATTGTTATGCTACACTAAGGGTAGTTGCAAAATTAAAATATAAAAATGAAAATTTGGAAGATTATTACAATCAAAATTTGAGGTGTTTAGATAAGATTGGGTGTTAATTTCAAAATGAATAATGAAAATTAATTGAGAAAATGGAAAGAAATAAAGACATTCCATTATTGAGACAATGAATAAGGTAATTTGATAAGTAAATAGCAATTGAGTTTCAAGCCAAGGTTACAATTGACAATTGTGCTTGCGATAATAATAAAGAATTGTAGCATGGAATAATAGGACATTAATATTTTTAAGAAGGCAAGAAGAATTGTAACTACGAGAGATATAAAAATTTGTTTAGTTAGTTAAATAAACAAACTCAGAAAAATATATATCGAATTTTGAAATAACTAATTTTGAGAATAGAAAGTTTGAAATTATGCCATATTTTGTATAATTGTTAGGTAAAATACAAAGTAAAGGGGCTATTAACAAAACTACGTGGTGAAAATATGAAAATATAACCTGGAATCAATAAAATCGGTGAATAGATTGTGCAATACAGTGAATTGGAAATAAATAACACAGAAGATTACATTATTTGAAGGGATTTGGATTTATTGATACATGCACGATATAATTAGGATTCATTGGTGACGTTGGTGGTTGCATGGAAGGCGGGTCAAACATTTAAAAGGAAGTTGTCGGAATTAGCTGATTGATTTGGACGGTTCTGTGGGTGTTGCTGGATACAGAGTACTATCTGAGGAATAAAGAAGGTTAGATTGGGATCATCTATAATACTGAAACTTGCCAGGAATCGATTGGAGTGACGGTGACATTGATAAAGAGAGCAGGACTGGATTCTACGAACAACAGGAGTTATTGACAGGTTAGATGCGGTTTGAAGGTTGACGGACCGTCATAGTTGTGACTATTGGAGGAATAAGCGGTAGACGTTGCAGACTTTGAAGATCGGGAGCTCTGGACGTTGTGAAGCTATTGGTATTTGGATATTTGCAGTGAAAGCTGGAGAAGTTTTAAGGTTTGTGTTAATAATTCATATAAAAGCATTTTGAATAATAAACAATAAAAGAAAGAGTCAAAATAAACATAATACAGTACTTACTTTCGTGAATTGATTAATAGATGTGTCAATGTAAAGGATAATTGTCAATACTTGGTTTGATTAAATGTAGAAGTCAAGTTGACAGTTAACCTCATTCAGTAGTCAAGGATTTATATAGAATTTAATCTTCAACTAATAAATAACTAGATTGGCGAACCACCCTGATAAGAGTACTCAATTGAAATAATTAGTTAAAAGTAAAATTTAACATACTTGATTTGAAAAAGAAATTATAGGGCTAATACTAATTAAAATTTGCATCTTAAGCAATGGGGCTACTGCATAATTATATAGTCGCCCAACGTGGTGCACTGCACTATTTATACATTTTTCTTATAAGTATATTAACTGAAATGCTGTGATGGTGTAAAATAGTTCTGTACGTTTTTGGAATTCATTATATGATTTTACTCAATCTGGCATCGTATAGAAAAGCTTTATGATTAAATTTTAACGTTTCAATTTGATGAACTAGTCAAATTGAAAAATTGCGTAAAAGTGAAATTTTTCTCTTCATAACGCCCCTTGATTTTCATTTTTATTCAGCTATCTTATAAGGAGAGAAAGTGCGCAGCGCTGTGATGCCATGATATGGCGTGGAGGAAAGAAAACGCGCCGAAATGTCTTCAAAAAACAATTTAACTTCATTTATTAGAGCTTAGCGACTTCCGCTTTGCATCTTTTATGAAACGTATTCGTGAAAAGAGTGCAGGATGAAGTTTTTAAAGTAACTTTCCTTCATCTTATTTTCCGTTTCACCTAACTCTGTGCTCCTTTCTGTGCCATCAGTTTTTAACCCAGGGAATTGACTAGAAATTATATAGCAACGCCGATGTTTACTATTGCGTTTTATCGTGCAGAAATCGAAGATAATTTTGCCATCTTGCTACTATTTTCCGCCCGTAACGTTGTTCACATCCATAAAAATATTATGTTTTAGGTTGTACCTTTATATTCCACACAGATAGAAACTTGAGCTAGTATCATTCGGAAAATCTTTTTAAAGCCCTTTCGGTCGCTTGTGCTAGTAATATCGGCGTGGGAGAAAAGCTGCAAGAGTCCCACGCTGATTTAGGGATGCCATTCAAGCTGCCGATGTCACTCTTGGTCGTTAGGACCCGCCATAAATTTAAGATTGGCGGTTTCGACATTACGTTGTATAAGTGCAGGTGCAATAAAAAATATTTGCCCGCTCCGCTTCGGAAGAGCTTTAAAACTTTTTCCTATTATACCACCCTCCATGAAATCTCGGAGTCCAGGAAGGCATTATTTATATATTTTGTGGATTTCGATGTCGCCTGTTTTTATTAGGGGAAAGCTATATTATAGGTGTATTATGTTCAGTATTTGTGTGCTATAGCCTACCATTCAGTATTTGTGTGCTATAGCCTACCATTTAAATTAAATTTGAAATGCTAATATTCTTTTTTGTAATTTTGATCTAATATAATGACATTTTGTTGTGATTTTCAACGTCAAAATGATGCATATATTCGCACTAATTGCAATATGAGATTTCATATTGACACTAGCGCTAATATGAAAATTTCAAACAACTTTGTAGATTTAAGTAAATTTATTTACTATAAAAATTAATATGACTCAAAATCTTGTATACAACACAATGCAAAATTAGTGTTTTTCGCAAACAACGTGTTGCCCAACTCGTTAGCGTTTTCACGTCTAGTATGAAAAACACTTTCATTTTGCAACTTGATACATAAATAGCTATTATGTATGAGATATCTCGTAACTGCAGTATTACCTACAATCCACTCAGTGTATTTGTAGTATATGTTTAATTTTTAGTCATGTGATGACGTGAACATGTAACCTACTGGTGTAAACACTCCAACAGTTGTATCTAATTTTCATCAAACTTGAGGTTGTTGTCGTAGGTATGTTTTTATATAGGTCTTTCACAATTTAATATTAATTTTACTTGTTACCGAGATATCATTTCAGAATACGGTGTAAATAGCATGATACTAGGGTATCTTAAAATGTTGTGTTATTTGTTGAACTCGAGTTTTAAGTTAATTAAATAGATACTTACATTTTTGTGCAATTAGTTTTCACCTTTTTCTTTAAATATAAACTGTTCTCACGCTTTTGTGCAGTTTCGCCTAAATTATTCACAAGCGCGTTCAATGCATTTCTTAAGTTTATTATCCTAAAGGGCCATCGCATTTGAACACCCAATAAACTTTTTCCGACATTGCGTTTGTCCGTGAGAAACCGCAAAATTTTAGTTTGTATGAGAAAATTTGCCGGACGTTTTCATTTGTTATTGACGCACCCCCACTTGACTTGCGGGTAGCATACAAACATTTTAACTTAGTTTTTAAGCAGAATCATGTTAACCAACCAACAACGCAGACGTCACTCTTAAGTGCTATTTTGTATATATTATGAGAATATAATCTAAAACTATTAAAATCAACACTGCTTTAATTGATTCAACTATACCTACATATATTATGGTGTAAAAAGCTACACTGCATCAACAATCCATTATTTGTTACTAGATTGTGATCCAACTATTTTAACTGTATTTTAATTAAAATTAAAATATTTCGCATTTTAAAACCACCTTGTTTACACTCTGGCGTAAAGAGGAACTTAATAGGACATAAAACAGGCCCATATTGTCTACAGATAATTCTACTTGCAGTAACTGTTCTCTATATAAGTAAACAACGATGTTTATTTTGGAAAAATTGTCAGCAATGCTTTTTCAAAATTTCGTGTACTCTTAATTAACATACTCTCGAAGTGAGAAAATCGTTTCTGTTTATGGAATGAGTATATTAAATCATTTAGAACAATTGCCATATTCTACTTATACGAAAGCTTACTTTGTAATTTTGTATGTGTTATCAAATTGTAGCAATGAGAGATAACAAAGCAACACCTCTAATAAAGACATGTTGCAATATCGTAAACAGCATGGTCAAATAAATATCTACTATTAATGCTTTGATCGTAACTCTGAATGTGTGCAAATTCTTCTTTGTAACGTTCTGTGAAGAAGTAAATAATAGTATATTATGATACGAGTTTTATAAGAAACATTTTGTAGCACGCACGGGTTTAGGGTACGACAAGCGAAGCGAGGAGTGCCCTAAAGGAGTAAGTGCTACAAAAATGCCTTATATACGAAGTATCATACAGTATTTTATCTACTTTGCCACTTTTAGAAACAAAAATTACTCGGTTTTTAGTTATTTTTATTATAGCATCGCTTTCTGTCTATACAATACGCAATAGCCCAATAGCCTCAGTACGAACGCAAAGTAGATAAAACTAATAACATATCTGTATTATATACTGTTTGAGGCTTTCGCGGTTACGCGGAGTGGCGTAACGCTGGTTGGATACACGATGTAAAGCAGGGCTGTCCAACACGTGGCCCGCGGGCCGCATGCGACCCGCAGATCGATAGATACTATTTCAGAAAACATGAATCTAGAATGTAAATTATAAATCATTGAAAACAATATAACATAGGTACATAGAACAAAGGTACAGTCGTGTTCAAAAATCTGTTGTACGTAGATAGTTGTAAGTTTATTCGTGATTGTATTTTTACCTAATAAAAGCTCACATTGTATCATTGACTAGATAGATCTAAATCTATACTTTCAAAATATTTGTATGTAAAACACTTTTTCGAACATCGTCAAACTAAATCATATTGACAAAGCACAAATGTTGTACAACACTTTAATGAACACGATGGTACAACAACGTCGTGTTAGAAAACAGTCCCGCCCACCTCCGGTGAAAGATTTCTCTTGTATTTTTTGGCAGTTGCCACCAACGCGAATGGTCCTGTAGCGATCAGACACCTGTTTTTGATTGTTTTTTAGTAGTGTTTAGTTCTTTTAGTTGTTAACTGTTGTTAATTAAAGATTACTTTGACAGTTCTTACTTATCAACAAATGTCATTTTATTTGGCTTACTTATCTCTATAGGTACATAAATTTACATGAATTGATGCACATCTTTTTCTTTTGTGGATATTTCTAGAACGGAAAGGAATTAACCTAAAGTGTATATGATTTTTTTGTTTAGAATTAACTCGAGAACACATGGTGTAAGTTTGTCGGTTACCTCAGGTAACACCCTGTATATCTTGTTATGTTTCCATGTGTTTTGTAAAGTAACCTAAGCTTCTTGAATAAATAAAAATTAGTATCGAAATATACACATTTTATATTTGTTAAAAATCATTCTCAAAGTCGCTAAGACACATTTTATATTGCGGCCCTCATGACCTTCAATTTTTTTACAGTGGCCATTGGGCCACTTGAAGTTGGACAACCCTGATCTAAAGCATTACAACCACTGTGCGTCATACGGCCACGCTCCACGGATTACGTTGCACTCGGACGACCAACCAGCGTTACGCCACTCCGCGCGCCTGGCACAGAGGACTATACATAGCTTCACACCGACCTTCAGTTCTTAGTTCGACTTTCACTGTGATGATGCAAGACGCAAGGTCTTGCGAAACGTTAGTGAATATGGATGCACAAACAGCAAAACGGCCACCTAAGTATCCTCGTTCTCGAGATGCTCAAACAACACGAGCCACCAAAGAGCATGACCATCGCGCGGGTTTTTGCTCGACTTCACAAGGTGCAAGGCACATTAAGCCAGAAAATGCTGGGTGTTTATATACAAATATTACGCTGTCTAAGCCAAAACTCTATGTTAAGAAGAATAATATCTGTATTAAACGGTACTCCAAAGAAATTCTATTAAAAAGAATTGTCTTCGCGTTTAAAAGCGAATCCAAGTGCTTTAATTTTATGGAATATTATTAAAAGTTCTTCAATCAATATTTGAGCAAGAAGTTATAAGAAACATTACCTAGAAAAGGAAAATAAAATATAACAGTGCAACCAAGTGTTTGGTTGATCGGAAACAGCAAAGGAATTGGAGAATTGGAGGGTGTCTGAAGGTATTTAGAGCAAAAAATTAAGAAAGGTGTTTGAACGAGGTCGACAAGTTAGATTGCAGAGCCATTGCGGGTAGCAGCAGCGGTGCTTCCTGCAGAAACAGAGGGGAGAGCAGAATCAACTTCTTAGAGTCGATGAACCCATCCAAAACATAGTGATAAAAGGGTACAGCAATTTCTAACAACTTTCTTAAAATTGCCTTTGTTCTTTCTTCTAACTGTACTGTCATGGTGGCGCTTTTGTGTTTCAAGTCACGATAATAGAATCTGTGTGAATGTCCATAGTTCAACTGTATCGAATGTTTTTTTCGTAGTCTACATACGTTAGATGTTTAGATAAGGGTTTCGATGGTTAATATATTATCACACGTGCTAACGCCCGTAGGGAATACAGCTTGTTATACTAACCGGTACCTTAGCCAAATTTATTCGTCCAACGGTTTGTACTTTCTTAATGAACCGCTCATATATATTTGAGGCAATAACCCATATCTGGCAACTCTTCAGAATTTAATTGGTCACCTTTTTTAACTTTCATGCTGCTTTTTGCTTGGTTCTTTTTTCGAGGCTTACAGATTTCCGTCAAATATTTCAGTGATTTTTTTGTATATTGTAGTTATCCTTCCGTTTTATACCGTTTTCGTCTTAAAGAGTGATTTGCGTTTTACCTAAGATTCGTTTGAGACATTTCATGCCTGGGTTGTTTTCTATAACACTCTATTTTCCATTTATTGCAATTTTTGATATATTCTGTAACTTTTTTACGGATGGTTACGATGGTATTTCGTTTTCTTTTCTGTAAGATTTTCCGTCTATCTTGTAATAGAAGCTTTGTGTTTGTTATTTCTTCTATTTCTTTATATTTTTTGTTTTCACTTTTGAAGCTGTTTTGGCACTATTTATATCTGTGTCGAGTTCATCAGGTTCTGCCTGAACTTCTTGTTTTGGAAACTCGTTGTGGGTGCCACTTTATTCATTAAGTAAATATGTCTATATTTTCTATTTATGTGTAACTCGATTCTAACAAGACCGTGACCGCTTCCGATTTATCTGTCGTCAATATATAATCTATCTCGTTCACAGATATTCCATTTGGGCCATTCATGTCCATTTCGTATGGGTTGTTAAAGAACTGTAATAATAAGATTGCCAATGAAGCTTCCCATTACTATGGTTGTAAACTGTCTTTATTTAGGCACATCAAAATAAAAGAGAACATTGTGAAAGAAGAGGGTAGAAAATTTATTTATATGAATGATGTCTTGATGCTCCTGATGTTGCAGCATATTATATAAAAGCTGTTGTTTATATTTTCTTATATTCCTTTAGCCAAAAGTTGCCAATGAAATGTCTTGTTAACATTTTTTTCTAAATTTTAAAACTACATGAAATAATCCCAATGGTTATAATTGGTTTCTAGTAAATGCTACATAAAATGTAAACTTTTTGTTATATAAGTATAATGTAGAATGGTAATATATTCGTTTGGCGTTCCCTGATATTAATACCGAGTACCTTCCTCAAATTATGTGCTCTGATTGATTCAAGTGAAAAGAATAATCGTCTCTATTCCTTAATTTGCATAACAATCTTTTGTTTTCTAAAGGACTATTTTTATTGCTGGTGGCTGTAAAGGCATTTCGTATATTATAACGTGCGCTTTATTTTGCCTTATAGAATTCTAGCCCTGGAGTGAATGAGGGCGTCATTAAAAGTAACCCGCCTAAGGTAAATATGATTGCAAGGTTTTCATCTCGCTAAGCTTTTTTCTCCCTCGCACTTCGCCACACGCGTAACGCCATGGCGGGCGGAGAGAATGCAAAACCTATCAAAGCAGGGGGAGTTTAGAATGCTTTTATGATCCCTCGTTCCGTATCGAAGTATCCCCGTTTACTCACATTACTAAAAAAGCATTTATTAGTACGAGGCGCGTAGCTAGAGGGGATTTAATGCGATCTTTGGGTTTTTTTACATTAATGCACCGCAGACAAGGTCGGCCTAAATTTAGATTTTCATTAAACACTACGAGATCGGCTCTTAGAATTCGAGATGTTATTGTCTGCTTTATTAAATTTTTCGCCATTATAATGGGCGAATGTACCAGTTCGGTTTGTTACTTTCGCAATGACTTGCCTTTCGGCGATCCGTAATATTGGAACCATTAGGAAACTCGTCGCGTTTCGCCCGCATTTAATATTTACGCCCAGGAAGTGCTTCAATAAGTAGTTACAATGGATATTTTGCGATCTCATTAAAATTTAAGAGGAATTAGTTACATAGCAAGCTAGTGGCAACTGCGATGGAAATGAGCGCCACACAATATCCTTAAGGTTGTTTTATTCTTGTAGTTCCGACAAACTGCCGTTGTTGAGCTCGGTTTATATCATCGTTAATGTTACGGCTCACGGTGAATTATCGTTGATGAAGTATACGTTTTATGCAGCGGTACGCTTCGTATCATGAAAATTTCTTAATGAATATATTGTTTAAAGGAAAATAAAGTGAATAAGTTGGAATTACAGGTACAGTTAAATTTCGACTAGATAGGTATGGCAATATGGCATACACTCACCAAACAGATTTCTGAAATAGTGGGAAATGGATTTTTATTGTCAGCAGAATCTGATCTAGTACAGAAAAATGCGTGTTTATTTGTATTTGAGAGCGCACAGAAGATAATATTATTCAAGCGCTTCATTTACTCCTTTGTTACCTGATATTTAATTTTGCATTCCACTTCATAATATAATTACTATAATTAGTATTGATTTGGGATGCACTAAATTGCACATACACACAATAGTTTATCTCTTTTAGATGTGACGATGTAATGGGTCGCATGCGACTTATTTACGCTCCTCCGTATCGAAGTACTTGTGTGAACTTGTTGCATGTGGTGTTGTTATTCTTTCTCGTAGACGCTTCCGCTTATTCACGCATTCGAATTAAGGACTCGCTTGTTGCCTAAACTTCGTTTCCATCTTATTCTCTACGAACTAAGAAGCTAGAAAGAGAGCTTGACATTCAAAACAACTAACCTTGTCTGTACAGAACTCGAGCTATCTCCGAACACAGAATAAATGTTACTAAATTAAATGCCGAAAAAGTAATAGATAGGATATAACTACATATGCTGGCATTACGAATTTGCATTAAATTATATGACATCGCCAAAAAAACATTACAAAGACCCAGGGCAAAAAGAAGCAAGCGCCCATTAATTTCGGCACGTTACTGGGTAAATTAGCTCACAATTTCTACGAGTACTGTCAAAATGTAATACAGGTACCTTTAGTTGGGAAATCTGATCTCAAGGGTGATGCAAGAAGGGTTTGAAGTTTTCCCAATTCAGCATCGAGCGGGATCGACCGACATAGCAGATTCGAGTGACAGCTGGTCGATGGCTTGAAGGTGAATAAAAAATAAGCAAGAGCGGTGGAGCGACTCGTCAGCGGTTTTCGGAATAATTTCTAACAAACAGGTCGAGCCGTTGCGCCGGGGTTTGCACAAACGACGTTTTAAATCCGCAGAAGCGAAATAAAACGCACGGGCGCACCGGAAATTTTGTCCTCACATGAATATGCACGCTGGCTCACTCTTGAAAATATCTGGTGTTGCAGAGAGACGTACTGGGACAATATGCTCGAAAACAAAAGCGCTTAAAATTAAAAATTAACATAAAAAGTATTCGTAAATGACACACGGCTAGCCACATTTGGACGATGTCAGTGTTCAGCTCACTTTAAATCGTTGTGTGTGTTAATATTCATTATTTCTTTATTTTATAGTATTAGCACGCTTTCACCATCATCATACAGCCTCCCTTAACTTATTCTCTAACGTTATTGTGCCTCTTTTATCCAATTTATGCCACTACGTTTTATATCGTCTGTCCATCGAGTAGGAAGACGGCATCTACTCTTAAATGCTTCAAATTGTGGGCGCCACACAAGTATTTTCTTTGTTCGCCTTCCATTGGACATTCTAGCAACTTGGCCAACCCAGTTTCACTTCACTTTGGTTTTTTGGCGTATTAGGTGATTTGGAATATATCTCGCAATGTTAATTCAAAGGCTCCGTTGCACGATGTGTACCCCTAGCTTTATTGATTGACCTCTGTGTTAAAGTAAGGATCTTCGCCCCTTGGACCTTGAGTGGCATACATACAGGTTGTACGCTTTTCACTCAAGACATATTTGAATCTCGGATGTCAGTGTGCCATTTAGTTTATCAAATATAGCCCTGTAAGTCCTATTTTCGTATCAATCGCCCATGTTTGGATGTTTTTGTGTATACGTATTTCATGGCCAAGGTATTTGTATGATGTTAGCTGAGTTTCTATACCTTCAACTTGTATGCATTGCCTTGTAACAAGATTAATCATTACTCGTGGCTTGGATATATTGTTTTTTAATCCAACCTTACGTGATGATTATGCTAGTTGCTATAGCATATTGCTGACTTGTTCTAAGCGATCTGGTATCAATACAATATTATCAGCAATTAATCTACGTTTATGTCATCTTATATTTTAAGTGCTCTTATAGTTTATTTATATGCTTGTTTATTTTAGACTCTTCTCCATCGTCTATCTTTACATTTGTCTGTCAGTATAATTTTGATTCTTTTCTGTTTTAAACTGAATACTACTTTCTTTGGCTCTTTACCATCCTTTGATTAAGTCCTCTTGAGATTTTATTTTACACTGTTACGTTATTAGCGGGTTCCAGATGAAGAAGACGCCCAGGAAATCCCCTGCCTGCCATAAGAGACTACTGTCTGGGGTTCTTGTCCTGACATCTAACCTTTCCTTATATTTCTTACTCCATGTTGCGACCCGAACCTTACGGGCACAACGAAATACCGGCGAAGAATCACGCAAGTCGTCGCGGTCGTGAATGATTGAACACAACGAATATAATTGTAATAACACTTTATTTACAATATATACACCAATGTAACACTAAAAGCGGACTGTATAATTACAAATTTAAAATTGCCGGTACTGATTATAGAGGAGATGTATATCTCTCGGTGTCTTAACGTGACTCTGGTCGTGTCTGTCTCTTCGAGCCAAAGAAAACTCGGACACTCGTTAAACCACCCCTTTAGGAGTAGGGGGAAGGAATGGTCGACCATCGCAAGAGAGAGCTGCATTTCGCCGAAAGCTCTAACAATAAACTAATGACATCCGTCTTAAATTGCAGATGGTATTTACAAATGACATGCAAATCCAAGATTAGGATCTTAAGTATGATAGATTGCTGGACAGCGGGAGATGAGCAAGACTTAAATTAACCTGGTTGCAGCTCCTAATGCCACGAACAATTTCTAGGATTATTCTCAAGTAAATATTAAATATGATGCTTCAACACTCCAATTATCGTTACTTATTCCACCCATGTTACTAACCCGCACTGACCAATACCGGCCAAAAAACAAGGTATCGGCTTTCCGGGTTGACGTCAGCACAAGAAGGTCGAATTGACCAGTGATTTTATTTTATTTGAATTTACTCCGCGTTCAGACTCGAGACAAGAGGGTCTCATTGGCCAATTGACCTTCTTGCTCTACGTCAGGCGGGAGAGCTCAGGCTTTGTTTTTCAGTACGAGCAATTTTGTCAAGTTTCAAGCACGGTAGCGGAAAGAAAATTAAATGAATTGTTTCAATATTAGTGTCAATATTTCCATTATGTTCACAATAATTACTATATTTAGATACGACTATAATTTCTAACCCCTATAATGAAAACGGAACACAGCGGGGCGCTTATATAATACACTAATTGTATAATGCGGAAAGTGTAATTTAATTAAATCGATTTTAGATTCTTAAATAAATTTAAGCATAAATATACTTCTGACGCCCAATTGGGTCACTAGACCTTAATGGCAAAAAGTTCCGACAGCAGAACCTTTCAGACTGCACGGAATTTAATTTTATAACTAAGTTCTTAAAATGAGCTCCAAGTACTAATAAACCCGCACTTGTTTGTTTTGGCCCTTTGTCGCGCGAATGGCCCAAATTTGCAAAGCAAAATTTAATTAAACTGGTACACGTTCCACTGCTTGTTAGTAATGTGTTCCGCATAAATTCAAACGAATACAAAGCGGGACGATATTAAATCTGAGTTGAAGTTAGGAAATCTCTAATTATTAGTGTTTGTACCTACAGTTTCCTATTGTCGGCACTTAATGAAAGCTCTTACAAAACTGCAGTTACAGTGTTTCGGGAGTTTCTTTGGGCGAATGCGAAATTCAAACTGTCTCAGGCTTTCACGCTTCTAGAGCTATAAATAGCAACGCCATATCGAAATTGTTTTAGTATAATCAATATTTTCATGAAGCTGGGAGTGTGCTAGTTTGGCAATATTTTCTTCTAGTGTATTGATAAAGTTAGTTTTCCACTGTAACTAGAGCGATTCTTTCCATTAGAAAAACATTCGTAGAAAAGGCGATGGATGCCGTTTTCTGAGTGGAAGAAGGTGTAATTATGATTGAGCATGAAAATGCAGAGATGTTTTTGCAGACTGTGATCTTGAAAGAAATTAGGGCATGAGCTTCGTTACTTTCAAGTTCTTCCACCCTTTCATTATTTTCCCTGAATTAAAAAAAACATTCAGTTTGCGGAACATTAGTCCAGAAAATATTTGAAGGTTTTCAGGAATTGGAGAATCATTGTAAAACACCTAGAAAGGGAATTGTGTGAGTAATAAAGCTTGTTCTTTGGCTTTGGACCGAAAATTTTCACATCGTCGCGACGACGCGTCGTAGCTTTAGCTAGTTTCATGTTGAATTGCCCTGTAACTATAGTGAAGGTATCCATATTTGCTCTATTTACTGAGCAATCTTAGGTTACTAAATTACATTTTATAAATTGCGAAATTTCCTCTTTTTTGGGGCAAAGTTAAAGAAGATTAATTAATAGCTTGGGCAGATAATAATTTCATAACTTTTGTTGCTATCTGTACAACGTAAGTTGTACAATCCAGTAGCTTTCACCGAATTTCTAATTATGTATAGTGCAATTAGAACCATGAAGAGATTTTAAAAAGTTGTCTAATAATATCTAATGAAGATAAAAAGCTAAGCCCTAGGGAGACTTTTCAAGGGGGCACGCAATCCCATTCGTATGCATCCCTGTCCAGTTAAAAGTTCCAACCGACATCCGGCTTGCGGTGGTGCTTCCGACCAGAAAACAGCGCGAGATAATTGGGGGATCCACCAACATGTCAAGCGCTCCACTGACCCAACATTATGCCCGTGTCCGTTTTGTTGTAATGAGTCCCGTATCCGTATTACCGTTGCATGTTAAAACAATAAATTTAACATTTTTGAATTTAACTAAAAATTTAAAAAGTAGCTATTTGTTATTTGATGCAAGTGTTACAATGTGCTTACGCTTTTATATCTTTAAGGCAGGTTAACTAAACGAAAAAGCTAAAAATAGAAAAGGGACTTCTGTTGCATAGAATTGCAGTTTATGACAAACCAAACGGGCGTGGTAACGCGTTCTACACATATGAAAATATCTGTAAAGGGATTTACGCGGTTTTCGCGCGAATTACACTAGCTTACAAATAAAACGAAAAATCAATCGCTAGTATTCGAACTCGCTCTCCCATGCTCGCTCCCACGCGTTCAAACACGCCAAATTCCATTACTACGCTGCTTCCACCACTAGACCACGCTGGGACCGAAGTTTGTTCGCTTCTGGATTTATGTAAGGAATGCGTTTGTAACACGGCCTTTTGTTTAGCTTTACACACTATTAAATTATTACGTTAACAATGCCCTGGTTCGCTAGTTTATTCAGTGGGTGAGCTATGAGACTCTATTAACATCGTCAGTGCAGCTAAGGGAAAGCTAATGTTGTTGAGGTCAGCTCGTTGTCACCTGAAATATTGTACTTA
The DNA here is from genome assembly GCA_940337035.1 of Agriotes lineatus. Lineage (NCBI taxonomy): Eukaryota > Metazoa > Arthropoda > Insecta > Coleoptera > Elateridae > Agriotes > Agriotes lineatus. The sequence goes on along the minus strand of OW679197.1, from coordinate 172,056,753 downwards.
CAAATGCAAACCCCAATGGCAATAAAAACCCAACAGTTTACATGAATATATATAATCTGTAAGAAAATGATAAAAACTCAAATACATGCAAGCAAATACATAAAGAAATTGCGCACTGCGCATGGGAAAATGTATTAACTAAATACTTAAAGTTCTGTTATTTGTGCAAAAACAAAGTTCACTAGCGCGAGGTATGAAATAGTTTCACACGCCAATAAATTTAACCCGAATTTGTCGCTTCTTTAGAGTGCCTCGATGCTTGGAAACCCGATCCGCCGACTCAACAGTTGCGTGATGCCGGTGGAATGATCGCCGGTACTTCCCCGTTATCGTGCAGTGAGCCATTTGCTCATAGTTGTGCAATGGTTCATTACAACAATTATTAACAATGTTGTAATTTTTGTCTGATCTCGTAGCGGGGTTTCAACAAACTTGGTTTCACTCCCTTGAACAAGTAGCCCGGGGACCGCTGGGTGCTGGACGAAATTGCTGCTTCAAGCACCCTCGACTTGGACACCGCTGACTCACCTCCAATGTGCTATTTTACTTTGATAGCTCGCTCCTCGACTAAAGGTGCACGTACACAGTGTTGAGCACACGCACGCCTTCAAAAACACTGCTTTAAAAGGTCGCCAATTTGGAAGCGAATCAGTCGACCTGCATCATTCACAAACTGGAGCGCGAATGAATTCACTTGCTGGCTCCAGCGTCGTTTTGAATCCGCTGTTCTTTGTTCCCCGAATTGCTTGCTTTGCACATTCTCGCTCGTTTTCACTGGCGTGTTCGCACTCGGCACCTTATATCCTGCGATCGCTTGCACATAGTTTCTTACTTATACTGTGTTGTTACGTGAATAAAACATAAGAACACATACTCCTGAGCCTTAATACTAATTGAGTATATAATAAAAGGTGTGAAATAGGTAAATACAGGTGGCACGAATTGGCCCGTTTCACGTTGATCACTGCATATTTCTGTCCATTTTACGGTATTTATCTTGTATCTACTGGGATCCATTTTCATCAACGGTAAAAACCTCCAATGCTATCTTCTTCTTCTTCTTTCTCAGCATTTGACCGTCCACTCCTGAACGTATGCCTCCTCTTTCATTTTCCACTCGTTTCGGTCTTGCGCTGATTGTAGCCAATTCTTCCCAGCTTTTTCTTTTATATCGTCTACCCATCTTCTGGGTGGTCTTCCTACGCTACGTTTGTGCATTCTTGGTCTCCACGTTAAAATACGTTTTGCCCACTTTACCTCTTCTTGTCTGGCCACATGTCCCGCCCATCTCCATTTTGTCTTCGCAATTCTTTCCACAACGTCCTCTACCTTTGTTGTTTCTCTGATTGCTTTGTTCGTGATTCTGTCTCTTAGGCTTATGCCCAGCATGGCGCGTTCTATCGCTCTTTGTGTTGTTTTTAATCTTGTTGCTGATTTGATAGTTAGCGACATTGTCTCGGTTCCATATGTTAATACCGGCAGTATACACATATTAAACACCTCTTTCTTCAAGTTGACTGGTATTTTTGGGTTTTTAATTATGAATCCTAATTTTCCGGTAGCTGCCCATGTTAGTCGGATTCTTCTAGTTATTTCAGCAGTCTGGTTCTGTATGCCTAGTTTTAATGTGTTGCCTAAGTATACATATTCGTCTACATTTTCCAATGTGTCATTTCCGACTCTTATGTTGATGCTTTCTGAAGACATAACTTTTGTTTTTTCCAAGTTCATGGAGAGGCCTATTTCTTCCGACGTCGCTTTAAGTTCGCTTAACATCTCTTGTAGGTCTTCGGGGTTGGTGCTTATGAGTACGATGTCGTCTGCAAAGCGAAGGTGATTTAGGCGTTGGCCATCGATGTTAATGCCCTTTTTTTCCCAATTCAGTTTTTTAAATGTTTCTTCGAGGGCAAGGGTAAACAACTTTGGAGAGATTGTATCTCCTTGTCTCACTCCGCGTTTGGTACTTATTTTATTTGTTGTGAGGTCTTCTGTGATTTTAATTTGTATTGTGGCGTTGTCATATATATATTTCAAGGTGCTTCTATATCTAGAGTCTATCCTTGCGCTATCCATGGCTGTGAGAATTGCCCAGAGCTCTATCGAGTCGAATGCTTTGTTATAGTTTACAAACCCTAGATATAGTGGGATGTTGTATTCCCTGCACTTCTCTATTAGTGTACGCATTGTCTGAATGTGGTCCGCTGTACTGTACCCCTTGCGGAAACCCGCCGGTTCCGGAGGTTGGTATTCATCCAGTTTATTCGTCAATCTGTTCGTCATAATTTTCGTAAACAATTTGTACGGGTGTGGTAGAAGACTTATAGGTCGGTAGTTGTTTAAATTTAATGTATCTCCTTTTTTATGTATTAGAATCACTTGCGCGTTTTGCCAGCCTTCAGGTATTTTGTTTTCGTTAAGGCATTTGTTTAATAGAATTTTCATGGCTTCTGTTGTGGCCGCACCTCCTAGTTTTAGCATCTCAGTCGTGATACCATCTTCACCTGGTGCTCGTCCGTTTTTCATCTGTGTCAAAGCGTACTCTATTTCGTTCGTTGTAATGTCTGGTATCTCTTCTGATCCGACATTTGTTATTTTCTGGAGATGTACATTTGGTGGTTGAGGATTGGATGATGAATAGAGTTCCTTGTAAAATGTTTCAACAATTTCGACCATGTCTTTATTCTCGTGTTTTATTTCTCCTTTTTTGTTCTTTATTTGGTACACTCTCATTTTTCCCCTTGCCCTTTCTCTCTTTAGTACCTTCATGTTTTTGTTATTTTCGATTACCGCTTTTATTCTTTGTGTGTTTCGATTTCTTACATCTTCTCTGATTTTCTTCTTTATGTCTTTATTTAACTTTGAATATTCTGGTGTGCCCTTTTTTGTATTTCTTCTCTTTTTAAGTAACTTTTGTGTTTCTTCTGTGATCCGGGATGTTTTGTTTCTTTTACTCTTACTGCATATCTTCTTACTTACGGTTTGTATATCGTTCTTTATTTTTGCTTCCAGTGTATTTATTTCCATTTTCGTCAATTCCTCTGTTTGTGATAGTTTTTTATCTAGCTCTTTTTGGAATGTGTTTATATGTTCTTTTAATTGTTCGTTCGTAGGAAATCTTTTTGGTCTTATAAGTTTGTTCCTTTCTGATCTCGTATCTATCTCTACCTTTGCCCTTATAAGTCTATGGTCACTGCCCGTGTTGAATTTGTTTAGAACTGTGACATCCTTTATAATAATATATGTTTTGTTTGATATGATATAATCTATCTCGTTTTTTGTTTTTCCGTCCGGGCTTCTCCATGTCCATCTTCTCTGCGGGGGCTTGCGAAAGAACGTATTCATGCAATACAGGTTTTCGCTTTGCAGATAATTAATTAGCATATTTCCTCTATCGTTTATAAGACCAAGTCCAAATTTTCCTCTATTCGGCATGTTGTCGTCGTTTGAGCTTCCTATTTTGGCGTTAAAGTCGCCTATTATCATGGAAAATTGTGCTTTTTCTGATTTTCGTGCTAGCGAGATATCCTCGTATAGTTGTTCAACCTCCTCCGTTTCGGCTGTGCTGGTGGGGGCGTAGACCTGGATCACTTGAAGTTTGTATCTTTTGTTTATCTGCAGGACAGTATAGATTACTCTTGGTGATATCGATTTCATTTTGATAATCATATGTTTTATATTTTTGTGGATTAGGATACCTACGCCACCTATATGTGTTCTTTCTTCGCTATTGTTTTGGTATAGGACATGCCCGGACTTTAACGTTGTGCATTGTTCTTTGGCTAGTCTTGTTTCGCTGAGACCGAGAATATCCCATTTAATCTGGTTTAGTTCTTCTTCTAGTTCTAATTGATGTTCTATAGACCTCATTGTTCGTATATTGTACGTGGCTATGTAAAGCTTAAATTTTCTACCATTTATATTATTTAGTGGTTTGTGTGAATTTTTGCCTCCCCCAGAATCCATGAGGCGGACCCCAATGCTATATATAGGCTGATTAAATGCTGAAAATTAACGTTTTCCAGAAAATTTTCTGTATATTGTTTTATTTGTATTTTACACGCATTTTTACCCGTTCTGTGCGCCTTTACGATAAAAGTAACAGGTTAAGAAACGAAGATAAATGAAATGCTTTAGTCCATCCGCAGCCTCTAATTAGCATTTACTGGGCGGCTATTTATTCCTAAGTATCTTTGTTACATCTGTATTAGCAAATTTGTTCCAGAAGTATCCGGTAAAGTTTACATTAAGGAAAGTTTCCGGTATCAACGTCAACGTCAAATCCACACAACTACCTCAAACGGAATATCGCAGAGGGGTCGTGAGTATGAAGGGTACGTAATTAATTCGCTTACCACGTACCATAATTCGCTCACCACGTACCACAATTCGCTCCGGTGATCCACACGGAGGAAACAAGCAGCTACGAAAGACAGGCTATAAGCAGATAACAAATACCCAAAAAAAGACACATCGGCTAGTGTCAAACGTTAACAATACGTTTATTCATTACAACGGCAATGGAGTACAAGAAACATTAATAACGTCGAAAAACATAAATGACGAAGGGTTATTGAATGCAAAACGAATCCAGAAAATACATTATTGATATGTTAGTTAATATAATCAATTCTATGCACAAATAGTACACGGAACCGTATGAGTAAGAGAGGTCTGACCCAAATGAGCTTATGCAGATCAAGCGAACTGGCAAAGGCCCCAAATAAAAATCCTCAATCAACGCTTAGGTAAAACTACAAATTAAACTGACTCACGAATACGGTCGTCGAAAATGCCTTCTCGCGAAAAGGCCTTCTCGCACGCGACACTCCCATATAACGAGAATAATGTTATTGGTAGTTTTCAACATACAATCATCGTCATAATATAAAAAAACCCATATGACTGTATATAATCAGATTAACTCGTTTACTATTTCTGTTATAATTGAACATATGATGTGAAATCAAAAGGTTTATTTGAAAAAAATACTGCAAACGGTGGAAAACGAGTAGTCATTCAACAACAGTATCTGATCTTCCAAAATTTGGATCCGGCTCGATGAACCAATGTTTAAAATCGTTGTAGTAAGTGAATCAGAGGTAGATCTAGATACGATTTGTTGACTGGAAGGACCAGATTATTAAGTTGGTTAGGTATTGAAGGAATGAAAATTTTATAATGGGGCCCGTATGGATTATGTGGGGTAGGATGATCTTTATGAGTAGAAAACCCAGTCCGAACTTCCCCTTTAAAGCATTTGCAGCTACGTCAACTCACAAAGAAGTAACACAGCTATGGTTAACACTGTATTAATTTATTAAGAAACAAATTCTGCGTTTATACACTACACTAGATTCAATGTTAAACTTAATAATGCGATCTTGCATTTCTCAATTTAACTTCACCTAGTGACATGACATATTAAAAGTGTTGTAACTGAAGAAACTACTTCGCTACCACAACAAGAATTAATATATTTCAAAACTTAATTACTTGTGTTGCATACCGGGTATATGTTTTAAGCGAAATTTAAACAGACAGTAGGGTTTATATAAACGTCAAGTTCAATAGGGAAGCAACTGACGGTCGAATTCTGCTTCTATAAATGTAACACTTTAGGCCCGTTTCGAGTAATTTCCCCAAGGGCGTAATTGTGCAAACCAGGAATTTCTCTTGGAAGCGCAAGGTGTATTGATAGACACCCGCTATTTAAAATATCTAACCTCTAATGGTTACGCTGAATGCTGAGGAAATGTTGAAGTATCTACGGCCGCAGGTGTCCAATTCTTCGTTCAGCGTGCTATGATTTCGAGCGTTCATGGGCTCTTAGGCGGCTCACGCTGGGACCTCGCCTTAGGGTAACTATCTTGAGGCAACAACCTGCGACCATATGATAAGGACCAAAACGGAAACGGCTCCCACATGCAAGCATTTCAAGGTGAATTTATTTGACGTTTCCATTTTGGGACTTTTTAGTCTACATTGCTTCAGATGTCGTAAGACGCATTTTTTGGGCCTTTTTTGGTGCATGTGGATTTATCCGTTTAATCGTCAGCAATCAGGTGCAGATTCAATGGATTTTTGACTCTACGCTTCTGGTCCATCCGGGATTTGATAGCAACTTACATTTCGGCCGCACAAAATCTTACTACGGAGCCGTTGATTGCTTTACTTTCACGTGCTTTTGGCGTGTTACTGGTCTTATTTCAGCTTTTTAAGTAACATGCAATATTCTTCATGTATTCTTCGATAATGTTTACGTGATTTCCATTGCTGATTGAGTCGTTCTTGATGCCTTTCATCTGTTCGACTCCACAACGCACGTTGAGGAAAGCCCTACCACTTGGTAGTACCGCATCTATTGTGGCCTTACTAATACGCGCATTATTTGGCGGTTAAAGCGATAACTTTTTATATCCTTATGGGGATTCACTAAATTAACATTTTCGATTAAAGTGTTCTAATCAAACTGAGTTTGGGTTATTTCTATTGTACTACTAATGTTATGCTATTGATCGATATATAAAGTCGGAGACAATTTTACTTTCTGATTTTGCCACTTCAAAAAAGACAGCATTAGCATCTGCACGAGTCAAAGCGAGACATCATTGTACACCTGGTCTTTGACATATTTTCTTATATAGCTGTAAACTCAATAATGGTCTCTACGGTAACCGATTTACCGGTCACAGTCGCGGGAAGATGACACCTCTTTTAACTTTTTTCCGACTAAACTTTTTGTATTTGGTATTTCCCGTCATACGTTCGATATATTTTCGGTTATGAAACCCCATCGTTTAAAATTTGTAAATAATTTGTTTACGTTCCACACTAGCTTATTATCCCATTTCAGCTTACACTGTAAAAAATAATTGGGTAAAATTCTCCTAAAAATTGGTGGCCACTGGGTGGCCACCAATCGACAAGGAAATTTTACAATTAAGGGTATTTTTCACCCAAATTGTAAAATTACACACTCACCAAATAAAATTACACACTTATCGAGTAAAATTCCCCAGCCGTTGTAAATTTAATAAAAAAACTTACCTTTTGATAGAAATTCTATCGGGTAAATTTCCCTTTGCGTAAATTAACCCAGAAAAATTACCCTTCAGTGTAAATGTAACTACAAAAATTACCCTTCAGTGTAAATTTTACCAGAAAAATAACCTGCTGGTGTAAATGTAACCAACAAAACAAACCCACAAATAAATTGTTATGGGAACTATTACCTACACACATTAATTTTACCCAGAATCTTTTACTCCTTGGTTTATTTTTTTATTCTGAGAAGTATTATCTAATACGTACAGAATCTAATAAATATTATCTAGGTAACGTTCTTTATCTATTAGTTGGTTGAAAATTGTTAGGCAAATGTGATCATGATCAGGAACAAGAATCACATATACAATGTTTATTCAGTTTCTCATACCACTACATTATAATTTTGTAGTTGCATAACTATATATATATATATATATATATATAAAATGAAACTTCAATGTCAAAAACATATTTATATATATATATATATATATACTGCTCAACAAATGAGCTGGACCACCCATAAATATTGTATTTGTACATTACGTAACAAAAATACATATAAAAGTTTTTGTTTTATGAAAAACTATATTTAACAAAAATAAGGGGAAGATAAAAAAAGGAAAATAATAGTTTGAAGTCTCCTCAAAACGTTTAAAAATTCTTGGCAACGATTTGGCATACTTTGTATGCAATGAGCTATCAACATTTGGGCAAAATTCAAAATTTTCAAATGATATTTTATTAATGAAATTAGTGTAATTTAAACTGTTACCAAAAATATCATGACTGTTCTTTTGGAAAATAGTTTTAAAAATTGCACCAATATATGCAAATGGTCCAGTTCATTTGTTCAGCAGTCTATTATGAAAATTATAGTTCTGAAAAAAGAAAAAAAGGCATAGCAGAAGAATTTGGCATTCCAGCAAAAACCATATCAACAATTTAAAAAAATAATAATTCTATTGGTATTTTTCTAAAGCAAATTAAATGTAAGTAAAAGTTAAGTGTGTATAAGTAATAAATATTTCCTTATTTATAGTAAAATTATATAAAAAGATCAAACATTAGAATTTTTTGTTCTCTTGCTACTTCGAGTTCAAGAGGTTTCACCGTATAGGAAAAAGCTTCCGACGAAAATCAACTACAAATAAAGTATATATAGTACAATATTAAAATGTAACATATAAGGAACTTACTTTCGTTGGCGCTTTAACTCAAACATCAGTAGGAGAAGAAATACATATTATTTTAAAACAGTGTTTCCTACAAAAATTACCTAAAAATAAGGTAAATGTAATAATTATTAAAAGATAATATAAAAGAAACTTACATACTTTTATAGGAGCTGTAAAAAGAACGAATGCTGCACATGCGTACCAATAAAAAACAAAGTTTACCTAAAAATTAAAATCTATGTAGTACTAAAAAATAAAATATGAAAAACTTACTTTGGAAATGCTTCAAAAATCTCGAAGCTTATTCATCAGGCCAATTATTTGATGCCTTGAAGATTTTTTGGGGTTTTTTGAACCACTGTCTGGGTGAATTTTTAGTATATATGTTTGGATCATCTCAAGCGTATTGCATGCACTCTTTGGATATGCAAAACTTACAGTGTAATACAAAGCAAACATAATATGTATTGCATCTGACAGTTCTGAAGTTGTACAAATCACTGTTTTTTCTGCTACCACACAAAACTTGTCCATTCCTACAAATTGTATTTTAGTAAGCATCAGTCACAATAATAATCTTAAGGTTAAGAGTTATTTGCAGAATAACTTAATACCATGGGCTTTCAGCTGATTTTTAAACACTTTACATCTACATCGTTCTCGACTATCTGTTACATAATATTCCAGTTTTAACGTGAATTCCTATATAGATAGAGCATCCCGAGCTTGTATATTTGTACTGCAGAACAGGATCAAAGTAATTTTGTTCAACAGGATTCTTTCAGGTATAGGTTATATCCCAAAGAAAGAAAAATTATCAAACCACTTGTGTTCATTTTCGTGGAACTCAAAATGTAAATGCTGAATATGAAGCTAAAATGTGTGGCTCAAAAATGGTATAACAAAAATTATACAAAAAATTTCACGTAACCCCTATGATATCAAGTCACAGTTCGTATAAACTAAAATCATTTCTCAACATTTGTCAAAAGCTAGGGGGAGTCATAAAATTCAGAAAGATAGGTAACAATGATTAATAAAAGATTATTGAATTCAAAAGTAAAGTATAAATAATTTTAAAAAATTACCATCGCTATTCATAACCCTAATACATGGTCCAGTAATACCAAAATGTTCAATATCCGACTCGTCCTGAAAAATAATTTTAGAGAATTGGGACATTATTTTTTATCTACAACTTACATTTATTTTGCAGTAAATACTGTTGAATGTTTCTTTAAAATATGAAGTGAATATCACTAAAATGGTGTGCAATTTATCATCATCACTTAGATTGGCCGAAATGTTATTTATTATTTTTCTTCTAAGTCCAAAATTGAGAATTTTGTCCGCTTTTAATAACATCTTTGGGCAAAGAGTTTCCACTTTGTGGCCCATTAATTTGTGATAATGCCAGAATATACCATGTTTTGTTAATAATATTGGCCACTCTTGTTTAATAGTTGCTATTGTTGGAGAGTCTGGGGCGTTTAGAAACACCCGTTGAAATGTATAAGTTTTCTCCAATAAATCTAATACATTACTGTCTAGGTTTTCAGATTCAGCACTTGTGATTTTTTTTAATTTCATTTGAAGATCTTCAGGAGATTCTTCAGCTGTGGCTGCAGGTTCTAGTATTGCCGGTTGCCAATTGCTGCAGCCAGCTTGACGGCTAACCATCTGTTTCCTTTTAGCTATTGGTATATTTAATGGACTATCACAACTTCGCTTATGAGGTCTATTAATGTATTTTAAGTGATCTTTTAATTTACAAAACACTGTGTGAGACCCATCGCCCAGAACCACCCCATCGTCATCGGCATCTTCAAAAATCTTGGGATATCTACCAATAATTTTACTGGCAATAATTTTGATGGCCTTAGCAGGTATGTTCTTTTTTATTTGCAACATAGCATCGGCAACAACGTGGATGACGTCGGATATACTTCGTTTTTCTCTAATTCCCTTTTCGCAGTCTTGTAATGTGCTGGCATTCATCTTATCCCAAGGGATGGTGAAGGATTTCCAAGTATTTACTGAAATAGTATTAACATTTCTCTCTTCACAATCTTGCCCATCATCCATTTCAGATATGGAATCTACTGAAATATCTGCATCTGGAGGAGTTGGTGAATTCACTATGGAGACAGTGCTACAACTGCTAAAAGAATGTTCTGCTTTGGACGACTTCCAAATTTCATTGGGTTGCAACAGGATAAGAGTCTCATCTTTTAACATTTTTAAAACATTGCTATCTTCAATTAGTGTGCCATCGGACTCCAGTACGATGCGATCACCGTTTTTTTGCAATTTTGATGACCCTAAAAGTTATTAATATAGCTTTAAATCATGGATCTTTTTATTAGACTTTCAGGGTTGATAAACTATAATTCCATTGAAATATTGCTTTAGCACATGCACAGATAGTAGTAATTAATAAATTAAATCAACTTAACAAACAGAAAAGCTAATGAAAGTGGTCTTGTTAGAAAGTATTAAAATAACAATAAGTTTAATGATGAATGTAATTAATGAAAGATGATCTTCTTCTTAAATGTACAAATTGCTTACCTTTAAGAATAACATTTTCATATAGATCTTCTGTATCCTCTACAGCCAGGAAAATTTTGGTTTCTCTGGACACATCCCAAATTTTGAATAGCAATGACATCTTCTTCAGAGTAACCTTTGCATAATTTTGTTTCAATAAAAGTTATAGGTGCTGATAAGTATGTAAGTAAATAAAAAAAAAAACTATTAAATCCCACCCTTAAAATACCTACGTTGACAAAACTACAAAATAAAATAAACCGCTATGAATAATTTGCTCTCAAAAAAATTTTTTTATTCAATCTTCAAGATTATCGTCTTGATTTAAACCTACCTCTAAAGCATTTCCAATGGTGCTGATTTGAATGAAAACAATGACTTTTCCCTACTATCATAATGCATACATGGTTCGTGAGCTAATAAATCTTTGTAATGGCAGCCATATATATTTGTTTTACTATCGTGCTTTGTAAAACTCTGTTCATAAAGACCTGTTTTTTTATTATAAAATACTTCAATTTTATTTCCCAAAAAGTATAAGTCATTATATTTGCAATTAATAATTACATATTTTATAGAACATAAAACAAAGTTAGGTACTAAATTCTGACTTTTTACAACACACGTGCATACCAGCGATGTAGTCAATTCCTCTATAGTTTGCTTTTGTAGATATAAATTTTATATCACTAAATCTGCAAAAATTAGTGATGTGATCTGATAAATCTTTTTCATAATCAAGAGCAGAATATTGAAGAGCTTCATCTGCAATAACTTTATCTGTAAATAAAGTGCGCTGGGTAGCATGCAATGCTTGTAATAACTGATGTCTTTCTGACAATGTATGAAGAATATTTTTAAAATTAGGAGATCGTTTTAGAATATTTTTGAAATATAAGTGTTTGCTTTCATAGCGGAGAGTCCACATGTGCCTCAGTGGTCCAAACATTTGTGTTAGAAATGGGTAATGTCGTAAGAAATGATGCTTCGGTCTTAGATTAACCTTGGAGAATAAGGTAAAGCGTAACTGAATATATTCATCAATGAGACTTTTTAAAAGAGCTATTTGACCAATTGAAACTTTTACTGCCATTATAATACAACATATCTCTCGGAGTATCCTCAGCATTTCCCAATAATCCGAATAACGGACATCATCACTAATAACTTCGTAGATAGCAAATGGAAAAATAAGAATTAATCGTAGGTTTTCGCTAGCACTGCCAACAAGTTTATCACCTTTTCTTATAAGTGGAACTTTGTCATACTTCGATTCGTATTTAAATCTTAGATTTTGCAATCTGTCATTAATGATTTCGTAAGTAAGACACTTTAAGGAAATAAGTTTATTCAAACATAGCATAAAATCGTATTCAAGTACTCCTTCTAAAACGTCATGAGCTAAACACGGGGGCAAGCCGGGACTACAAACATGGTAAAAACTGCATCGGTTTAAAATAGAATCTAATTTGACCCCATTTTTTGGTTCGCCTCCAGTTAATAATACTGTTATGTCTTCTTCATAAGAGGTAGGAGTTCTAACTGGAAATACTTGATTTGGATTATGTTGAAAGCATTTTTTTTTTGCATAACAATACCGACAAAAATATTCAACCGAACTAAAATTTTCCAAAAACCCACCAATCTGATGATTCCCTAAATTATCTCCAGATACTGCTACAATAGTACCTTTCACTGTTTCATTTCGTATCTCTACACCTTTGCATTCCAAATAGTTAATGTCTTTTAAAAGTACTTCCAAAATTTTATCAAACCCAAATATTTTTACATCACTCTCAAAACACAGTGCCACGAGCTGAATGTGGTCAACCTTAGATCGATTAAATGGAAGCAAATTCCCTAATGTCATGTAAATTCCTATAAGTTTATGTATTTTTCTTGAAGAACCTAGGGGATTGCACACTTCAAATGCATCTTGATAAAGTATAATTTGAAGTCCCTTAGGATGCTCTTGAAAAAACTTATTTTTCTTATAGCATACTCCATCAATAAAATTGGCAAGTATACCATTTGCAGATTTATGATTCGTTGCCCATTGGCTATAGATATCATCATAGGTAAATAACACCTTTAAAGTTTCTAAAACTGAAATGTACACAAAAAACCTTTTCTTTTTATTTTTTTCACCTAAGCTTATATCGACTGGGGGAACAAATCTATAATTTTGTTTGTAATATTGCTTTCTTATATATGGTGATCTTAATAAACCATCTGTAGTATTATGGGCCAATTTAAATAAATCTTGTATCGCAAAGGAATTTTTAAATTCCTGATTTTGTGTATCTTTCAAACAATTCGACATATTTTGCAAACTGATGTCATTAAGATCTGATATACCATCAATGAGTGTTTGTAAAGCAGAATCTGGAAGAAAATGCTTCGCCTGCAACTTCAAGTAAGTAGAAGCTAATGCGTTTACATATTGATCTGGAATATTTATGGTAGGCTCTAGTAATAATTTATTTGGTCTTATATTATCTAAAGTTAAATCAATAGGAGAATTCGATGACAATGAAGTATTGTTTATTTCAACACTTTGAACTTCCGCAATTTTATTACTACTCATATCACTCATCTTGCCGTCATTACTATGGTGAAAACGATATATATGACTCTTAATACTGGCAACAGTTTTATATGTGTGCAGAGGCTTTAAACATGGGGAATATGGACACTTCACAATTAAACCATTTCTAATATGATCATACAGGTGTGTAGACAATCGATGTTGTTGTCCAGTCACAAACTTACAGTGACGAACGTTACATTGAAACAAATTTATTGTTTGTTTAGTCTTAGCAAAATGTATTCTATACGCGTGATTTTTAAAACTCTTGTACTTTCCGTATTCTTGAAAACATCCAGGATATTTACATAGAAATCTAGCATTGTACACATTTCTGTGATAATACTGGTGACAATTATACTGCCTTAATGTAGTAAACACATGACTGCATATGTAGCAGTAAAAGCCCATTGCGTTGCCTATTTGTAGAGGTGTTATGTTATACTATTGTGACTGTTATCTTCACAATCTATCGAAATAAAATAAGAAATAGGTATACAAAAAGGAAAAAATGTTAACTTACCGTTTAAACTTTAAATGAACCACTACGCACAACGTGATCCCACAGAACAATACGCTAATACCAACGCGCCAAATTGCCACCGAACGACCGAACAAAAGCGATCGAATCAAATGCAAGATCTGGAAGATCAGCAAGATGATGACTGCGCGTCAAGCCAGAGTGCAAGCTGTCACCTTCGAGGTCAGAACTCAGAACTGTATTATTCAGAGTTAGATGCATAATGTAGGGCCGGCTGTCGGTCAACTGTTTTGGAGATTATTATAATAATTGGATCTCAAAGAACAGAAATTAGCGTACATTATATGAGGCTGTTTAATGCTCACATCTTTAAAACGCAACTATTTTGATGGTTTTTTATATTACTTCTACTTACTGAAAGGCGCTCCCGAAATTATTAAAACTATAATTTAAAATCCACTCGCACAATTCCAGCGAAAGGCGTCTTTGACGTCCCAAGATAAAACATATTTTCTCTATATTGGCCCTCTCCTTTCTGACGGCTTTGAATGAAAATAATAATATAGTGTGCTTGTTTTTTTAACAAAGATAACAAAACAGCTTTGGTTGCCGGGCGCTTGCTAATAAAAAAAAGTAGAAATTGACAGGCGGTACACTATCGAAACGTAAAAAACTGATGGCCGTATAGTGAGATTTTTACGATCTATTTTTATTATAATTCGGAGGTGCATTGGCACAGACTTCGCTCTCTGCCCCTTTATCGGGCTCTTTTATATTTTTTGCTTTCAAGCAACACATACCTTTCTCTAATTAAAAATTTGGTGCTAAGGTGAATTAGACTGTTTAAAAAATTACACATTTCTACGAAATCTTGTATTGGAATTGTTATAATAATTACATTAATAATAATAATAAATGATTTTAATTCTTTATATACCTAAAGACTAAATTATGTTGATCGCGCCAGTGTCAGCGCATATGTTCCTATTATGTTCATTGGCCCCGACACTGAGTAAAAGGTATACGGGGTTACAGATTATGATGATGATGTTCATTGGCCAATCGTTAATAATGGAAGCAGGATAAACTTAGCACCATAAACCTTATAATAGCTAATTTTAACTAGGCAAAAGAAGACCTAAAGAAAGAATATATTTACACCTTGATATAATTTTACCCTCACTGGAAAAACTTTACCCGTGAGGGTTGGAAATTTACGAATAATGGTCGCACATTTACCCAAGATGGTTGCAAATTTACCATCTCAAGGGTACATTTTCTCTCACGTTTATGGTAAACTTACACATAAAGAGGTAATTGTCTACCTTTTAGTTGAAAAATACCCCGAATGTTAAATTACATGGCACAATTGCCTCAACTTTAAGGTATTAAAAACTTTACCTCAAAAACGAGATAATAGTACACTGATATGTCGAAGTAAATGTACCTTTTTACACCGTTAAAATTTCACCCATTTTTTACAGTGTACTTTTTGTCGTACCTCGACTACCACGGACGGTTCTGCGAGGTTGTCACCGTAAGTCGAAGTACCTGGCATCTTAAACTTTCGAGCAAGTAATATTGCTGTATCATTTTGCTCGCGGTTTCTCTCCGACTTCCGTTCGTGATGCAATTTGGGTACAGCTACGACCAAAAAAAGTGAGACAGTTCTGCATTAGCAGTTATTCTTGCTTTATCAAATTATCTAGAGCGGGTTTCTTCTTTAATATTGTAATTCCCAAAAAGTAGTGCACATTCTATACTGGATAATTTTTTCACAATTATTTTTGTGCAATTATTAAATTTAGCCGTAAGGAAAGTCAGAGTGTCAGGATCCTATTCCTACTCAAATATATAGACTGAGTGCACATTAAATATAAAATATCTATGGCTTTGCAAATTACAAGTCAGGTTCTCCTAAATTAGAATTTCTCTTATCATGTATGCACAATATTAAACAAGTAAATAAAATACAGTTGGGGGGACGCTGCACAACTCGTCCTGAACAGTGCTGCAACCCACGATACTTGGTATACTTGGTATAGTCTTGATAGCATGTGTTATGAAACCCGACGAATATTTGCTTGAGCTGCACTCTGTAAAATATGACAGCACCTAATGGCGGCGTTGTTTATGTTTAGTGGCAAACTAATATTGCTAAACTTCGTCGAACAACCCCGGTCGAGGTGCTCCTCGGGGGGTGAATCGGGTAATACTGGTGCTAGACGATCTCTTGGACCACTTTTTTCAGTCCCTGAAGCTCAGCAATAAGCTAAACTGTTATCTTGTAAAAGCCCGAGCAACAGCATAACGGTTTTCTGGGGCTTGCGGCTGATCTGCAGATCGGAGTTTCGGGGTCGGAGAGGAAGCTGTGATTGCCTCTGGTGTTTCCCCGGGACCTCGCTGTGGGATATGGAAATGTCTTTATACAGGTAGGTCATTGCCATAATTAATTCTGGCGGTAAATTGACGCGGTGGGTCCGTATCACGCAAAATCTGCATGTTTGCCGCGGCGTCTGTAGGAGCGTATTCTCCTCGGTTATGTGACTCCGTATCGTAGCCCTGACCCTAAGGGATACAGGGAAGGGACCTCAACAAGCTACGAGGTTCAGGTATGAAAGGTAATTTGCGTGGGGGGGGGGAGATCAGGTACGGGACCTCAACAAGCCACGAAAACGGCAGGGCAAGCTGTTTCAGGGCAATCTTTGTAGGTGCTGGACCTCAACTAGCCACACAAATATGCTAGATATAGAGTTCGGAGTCGGGTGATATTAAAATGCTAGAAAGCGGATCTAGCGACTTAAGTGTCTTTAGGTTCTGGACGGCTTCTTCGGGCTGGTCTAGATGTCAAACTAGCGGTTTAGATGATGTCCAGAGGGTGTAGCAGTTCTTTCAGTTAGAGCTGGATGGATTGGTCTGGGGATCGAAGTGTCTTCAGCAAGCCGAGCATTTTGGTATTATACCTCTTTGGGCCTCTGTCTGGACTATTTTCTAGAGAAATTTGAGAGGGTTTGCGCGAGACTTTGCCTTATCCGGTGCCGCGCATCGCTGGGCCATTTGGTGCATCATCATTCCCCGCCTACGGAAGATTCAAGCGCCGATTGTGGTTAGTTAGCAGCGCCGAAATTCCAAGCGTATTATTTACGCATAAATTGAATTTTGTGCATGTGCTAAAATCACAATTTCAAATTGTCACTTAACATCAAATTGATTAAATTTAATTGACCGTGTATCTTTTACGGTTTCTGAGATAGCAATGGTGTGTTTTGAAAGTATCTTACCTTGTATACTAATTATCATATGGATTATGCTGTGTGATATTGTTGCAGTGTCAATAAATCAAATTCTAAAATGTGTTTCGTCAATCTTGCATGTGAAAGATAAAAGCTTGAAAATGCTCATATTAAAGTTCTAGAAAATTTCCTTTTTTCGTATACCTAATTTTATTTTAGAGGAATCTTGCGATTCGGATTTTTGCGGACATTAAAATATATACAAAAAGCATTAGACAAATAATTTTCCCCTAAATCTACAGTGGATTATTTTGCGAAACGTCGCATTGACTTGCGACTTACAGTTTTACATTTTACTAATTACTCATGCACCTTGAAATTTATAGAAAGTTGTATCACAAATCTTAAACTTTTTTAATGTTTTACATAGAGTAGAACGCAGAAATGCTTTATTTGTAGTTTCTTATATTATTCTGCGCTTCTAGTGCAAAATTTAGCATTGGAATTATCTAATGTAAATTGTAATTCAATTCAATTTCCTGTCCTAAAGTTCACACTTTATCTTCAAGACCTGTTGTTCTTATTCAAAGATATTCCCTTCCAAAAATCGTATGCAAAAGAAAAACTGATGGAAAGCAAAAATTCAAATATGTAGTAACTTTCCGCTCTTACGAAAGTTTGATTCGGTTTTCTGAATATGTCATATGTACTGTCGTCAGAATTTAGATTGAACCATATTTCATACTCATACGAAGGGTAACCCACGCCAGGAGCGAATAGACGAAAAGCGAATTTTTCGTGTCTGTAATTACTTTTCCTTGAGTAAGATTAATGGTATCAAACTAGAAAATTAATCTAATCTTTTTGATAGCATTAGTAATATAATAACTGTTTGGTTATACTTATACATAGCTATGAGCCCAAATACAAGTATATTTAAGTTTCTCGTTTTTTATTTTTATTTTAAAAAATTATACCTGGTAAAAACCGCGGTTGCTTTATTACTTGATTTTTATAGATTTTGGCTGCATGTATAGCTTCCCTGGGAAATTCTCCGGTGCATTTGGAAACTGTTTGCCTATGTTTATGGTGCCCAATATAAACATGTCCATTCGCCTGCACTTGATGAAAACCTAATATTTGGGGAGTACGTTGAACCGATGTGCACTCGATGGCGTCACTGTATTGCGCTCGTATGGGTATTTGAACTTGGCTATTAATCCTGAGGGAAAGTGACAAATATCGCGTCGATTACTACTGCGTGCCACTAAGAGAACTAATAATAGTAAATGTTGTAATTAAATTCATGTCAACCAAATTATAACGAATACTATTTTGCTGCGGCTTTATAATTTGCGAGGCACCGGTCCAAAAATGAACCAATGAATTTGAAATTGCCCATAAATTGGAATTCATCTAGTTGTCAATATTTATTAACGAGCAGAACGTAATTCCGGCAATCTGCTATTTTTCAAAAGCCGTTGTAGTGGGATATTTTATTTAGCAATTTTGTTACATCAGCGCCAATCGATAGACGATAGCGGCTGATTCATTTCATCCTGTTTTATAGACAAATGCTTTTTCTGCGTATTTTCCGAAGTATACAGAAAACGTTTACAGTACCTATAATGGAGTGCTCGGGGATTATTTTTATAGGGATATTCGGTGGCCTCGAACATACTTTACTCGTTTTAATAATGATCAAACAATAAATAATTGGAAACCAACGCTCGAGGCTTGATAGGTCTGCTTAAAGATATCTTTATAAGGAGGGAAATTTGATCAGATTAGATAAAAGGTTATCGACTCTTTAAGGGTAAATCCAAGAAGGTTCCAGTCATTATTTATCAAACACGGAGTTGTTTTCAAAGATAAGTTTTAATTGATAATATTTAATGTTTTGATTTAATTGTATGCCTCGATAATGTAATTTGTTTGTGTCACATGTGACACCTATGCTAACTTATTTACTCTGATGCACAACCTACCACGCAAACTCGGTTATGACGCCGCTTGAGCTATGTGCTGATGTGCACCGCGAGTTCCAGCTATAATTTGTATATTATTCAGGAATATACAATTCCTCATAGCGCCCGTAGTGGTGCCAGTTTCCTTTCTTATTTGTTCTACCTCATAGAATTAGTTGGTCTTCCTGATCTCGATCTTGCATGTTCTGCATTGGGAACTATCCAGTTCTTTAGGTTCTGCTGAGCAGGATATGTCTTTTAATGTTTGCTTTGAATGTGGAGTCTTCCAAACCGGGATTTCAAGTTTAAACATCCAGACCATCAGCATGCCTCGAACATCTTGGTTGGGACTTGCAGCTGATTCCTAACTTTGAGCATGTTTCGACTTCGAGCTTCATTCCTGACCACGTTTAAGTCAAGGTTTGTGTCATTTTGTTCGCGGCCCTTGTGTCTCTGCAGTTTGCATGAATCACCGTATATACCTGATCACTTTCTTGACCGTTTTGTGCTTAAGAGGACGAATAATGTGAACTTGGTCAGGTGGTATTGATGGTCTATTGCTTCTGCCAAGTCTACTTGACACCGAGAGTTAATGTAGTCGGAAAAGATTGAACAAATGATTAATCCGTATTTTCTAGTCTTCGTCTTCAATTAACAGGGCTTACAAAGTGTCAAACAAACTGAAGCGCTTGCAACATTATAATGCTTATTTTTCAGGTCAGCTACCATCGCTGAAAGAAAGTAACAAGAATTAGGAACCACAGATGAAAAGAATGTTTTTACAAATCACAAGGAAAACAACTTTTGTTCTTTTGTACCCTATGTTGGAATGTGCTGTTTCTAAAACAGTTGTGGGCCTTTTGATGGCGTGATTGTTGTATTCTTTTTCCCCCAGGTACAATTTAAGCGCACGCCGCTGATCTTGGACCGGTAGAAGGGATAACATTTCGTGTGTTCTTGCGCGCGGATCTCTTCAGTCTTAATTCATTTTCTTATATGGGTATTTCGCCACTCTGCAAATTAAAATATTAAATAACGAAAATATTAACAACGAACGTTTCGAGGGACAATCTGCCCTCGTTATCAACGAATAACAATTAAAACTAACAAGAACTTATCTTTTTTTCACTGGAAGAAAAAACGACCAACCTCCAATGAATTTTCTGACATTGACGTTTGTTGATATCTGTACCTACTTGATCTCATCTTTAAGAATCGATAGCCAACTATTGTCTAAAAATATTGAGTGTCGTCTTTCTCAATATTTTTAGACAATAGTTGGCTATCGATTCTTAAAGATGAGATCAAGTAGGTACAGATATCAACAAACGTCAATGTCAGAAAATTCATTGGAGGTTGGTCGTTTTTTCTTCCAGTGAAAAAAAGATAAGTTCTTGTTAGTTTTAATTGTTATTCGTTGATAACGAGGGCAGATTGTCCCTCGAAACGTTCGTTGTTAATATTTTCGTTATTTAATATTTTAATTTGCAGAGTGGCGAAATACCCATATAAGAAAATGAATTATGAATTCACGCCACAAAGAAGTTTCAGAGATTATCTCTTCAGTCTTGTTCTCGCCCTCGAGCAGGGAGGCTGCTACTGGATCGGGCATTTTATAATTCCAGCTCGCAGTGCTTGGATTTATTGTCAAGGTCGATGAATAAGACTCAGTGTGTAACCGCATGCAACCACCTACGTTTTTATTTTTATTTGCGATCTAAATCAGGCCTCTCTTTTCTTAACGTACTATGTCCAATTACGGACTTTTTAGAAATGACAAATTTAAAAATCAAATTATGAGCTTGGTGCGAGCTTAGTTAATAATTGTACGAGTTACAAAACATTAATTGTAATATAGTTGTCATAATATGACACCCTCATATGTTGACGATTAATGTCTTCGTTTTTGTAAATCTATGCGGTGTTTTCTCCGCGACGTCAATTTCAACCACTTTAGAAGTCCAATAATCACCGGGGGGAAATCGCTTTACCCTACGCCGAGCAACTTAATTCAGCCGTAGAAATAATTCTTAATTCACTAACTGCGCTCGTTTAGGAGGAAACGTATTTAATATGGAGGCGTTCGTCGGTGAGACACGTGCGCTTCCTTTGTGCTGTCAGCGACATCGGAAAACGACAAGGGGCCGACAAATCGCTTGCAATCCAATTAAACCTACGCTGCTGTGCCTGAACTGCAAAACGCTAATGCGCCGCCTCTAAATATTGAGCAGAATGCACCCGAAACAACTTGTGAGGGGACAATTGGCTTTAAAAGTGGAAAATGGAAGCGATATTTTAATTTGTCGTCTCGGAAGGTCTAGAATTACCTTAACGTTGACTTTTCTAGCAATATTTCAAGAGTACGACAGCTGAAAAAGGTAATAACATTAAACTACTTAGGGAAATTGAAATCAATACCGCATATGTCGGCAGTTTTCGTAATTTACTACATAAGGGCATTATTCACGAATATGGAAACGAATGAAGTCGCTGAATTCATACTTTCCGGCTTGAATGCAACAATAATTATAAAACTTTATGCATGCAATGGCGGCGGCGGCGGCGCTGCAGACGTCACACGTCAAATTACCATTTCGCTAAGCCCCAGTTTCATCGGCGAATGTGAAATGCTAAAGTGCAGATGAGGTAGACGGTGTTTGCTAGAAAATGAATTTCTCCAAATACATGGCAAATCAGGTATCCATACATTTACATAACTGAAGTGTGCACCGTATTTGTCAGGTACAGACGTGTACATACTTGATGTTATGTAGTAGTATATGGAATTTGTTAATGACTTAGAAGCGAATTCTCTTTGAATAATTATTACTAATTTGACAGCGAGAATGTGTAATGCTTTTGCATACATTTTGTAATAGTTAGTAGTTAAAAAACCATTTAACAGCAGTATACCTCAATTTAGAAATTCATTTGTGAACTCTTGACGCATTAAAATATAAAACGCCTTTGTATTAGGTAGGCAAGACAGCGGAAATTACTTGCATACATACTTACTACGGTAGCAAACTCAAAGACATCTAAATGAGCCAAAAGGGATGTAGTCTGAAAGCTCACAATGTCTAAGGATTTATCTCTAAGACTTGTGCATTTGTTTACTGAAAATTAAATATTGCTTTTACCTGCAAATAATTGTGAAATATGCATCAAATTTCGACACTGACACTCGGTACCGTGAGATCAAAACAAACATGCAGCAAATAAATGCTCAGCCATGTTACATTAACAGATGTTATTTATCTATTTCATCTTTTAATCAGGTTGGCATAGGGGAAAGAAGAAATTTATACTGTTACCGCTGAACGCTCTAATAAGCAACAACATCGAAATAAACTAACGATGATCTTACAACACTTCAATATAAGCTGGAAAGCGAGCTGCCAAAACAGTCCTCCGATAATCAGTAGCGTCCATCAGGCCAGCTGAACTACTGCGGAGAACAGGTGGGTTAACACTAAAGTATCAAAAGAAAATACGGGCGCCACCAGCGTGATTATTAAACAACTCGCGAATCTAAGTTGGAAGATTTCCTTCTGAACTGATAATCGCAACATTGATTACCCTGAAAACCTATTACCTCCAATAGATCCAAGTCCATCATACTTATCGACCATAAGGAAAGGGAAAATAAGGGAGAAGCATTATTTACTAAATCACAGTATAGTGTTGAGGGCCCATCTTAGCACTTCTAGGTTATGCATGATCAGTAAAACGTAAATTAGTTGGTTTTCTTGGGACAATTTTTAATTCTGTGCAACGGCTCAGCGACTTCACAATCCTTAAAAGAATTTTAACATCCGGGGCTGTTCCATTGTATTCACAAGGCTGCTAAAAGCTTGCCAAATTACGCAGAAATAAAGCAAAGGCTTTATATTTCCGCAACGATCTTTATAGACGAATTTTTTAATCATGAACCCATAGTAGAAATAGAGAGGTGTTACATTTGGGGGAATTTTGGAACAACAAACAATTCATGTACAACAAAAACAATTATTTTCTATTTTTGAAAATGTGTAGTTCGTTCAGAGTAATTTGCAATAAGAATGTTAGATTGGTTTGCTGTTGGTCGGCATATAAACGATTATAATATTTATTAGCCGAGCTGCATACGAAATAAATTTCTTCGCACTTCACACTTTTCTTGAGTAGCATCATTTTCTGGTTACGACAGGAACACCTAAGAAACAAAGGAAGTTCTTGGCATTATCGTTTAAATCGATATATGAGTATTAACAATTCGTTTTGAATTGCTGTTTTTGTTGTTTTATGGATGTTGTGATAATGGTACTAGGTAGAACAGGATTTAACTTTTTTCGTATTTCTTATAATAAAAGGCTTGATAATAATGCTGATACTATTATTAATATATTATTATTAATTACGCTTGTTGCAGGCCTTCAGGCCTATAGCGTTTTTTATAATTTTTTGCCACTGATTCCGATTCTTGGCTTTCTCTCTCCACTCGGCTATTCCTCTGTCTTTCAGGTCTTTCTGAAGTGCTTCCAACCACTTCTTCCTCGGTTTTCCCCTCTTTCGCGTTCCCTCGAAATTTCTCCATGCTATGTCCTTCACCGTTCCCGTTCTCGATATCTTCATTCTTCCCATATTGTAGGTACCATTGTAACCTCTGGGTGTTAACTAGTTCCTTTATTTTGTCGCTTCCTCGTATTTTTCCCTCCTAAGGTTCTTCTTAACATTCGCCTTTCTCAGGCCTCTATTTTTGTTGATCTTTTTTGTTTAGGACCTACGTTTCACTCCCGTACTAGATTGAAAAGTAGGGCTGAGAGTGGGTCGCCCTGTCTTAGTCCGGTTTTCACAGTAAACTGTGATACCCCGTCCTTTACCTTTACTTGGTTCGTGGTTGTAATCATTGTCATCTTCGTCAGCCTTACTAAAATGCGTGGAATACCTAGGTCCTTCATGGGCTCATCCCAGTTTTTTCCAGTCGATAGGATCATACGCTTTTTCAAAATCTATAAATAGTATACATAGGGGGATTTTATACTCGTAGCAATTTTGCATTGCCTGTTTTAAAATGAAAATTTGGTCTGTTGTACTTCTACCCTTCCTAAACCCTCCTTGGTAATCTCCTATACTTTTTTCTGGGTATGGTTCAATTCTCTGCTTTATCAAGGTCGCTGTAATTTTGTAAACAGTATCTACTAGGGCGATACCTCTATAGTTGTTACATATTGTCCTGTCTCCTTTTTTGTATATTGGGAGTAGCAATACTTGATTCCATTTGGTTGGCATCTGCTCTTCTTGCCAAACTTCTGTTATTATGTCGTATATTTTTTGCATCAGGGTTTTACCAGCTTTTTTTATATTCTCCGCTGTTATTTCGTTGTGGCCCGGGATTTTTTCGTTTTTCATGTTTTCTATTACTTTTATATCTCTTTCTTTGTTGGTGGATTGCTTTCATCCTCTTTATGTTCTTTTGTTACATTCTTCTATCGTTTCTACTCTCCTCAACTTCTATCGGGTACAGCATTCCTTTAAAATATTTCCTCCATATTTCCAGTTGTTCTTCATTCCCTATTAGGTCTTCTTCCTTGTCCTTATAAAATATGAAGGGAATTCTTCTTTTTCTTCTCTTATGTTTTTGTAAGCTTTCCTTATCTCATTGTTTTTAAATTAGTCTCTATTGTTTGTAGTTCTAGTGCTTTAGTTGCTCTTTTAGCATTTCTAAATACATGTTTTGCTTTCCTTCGTTGCAGTTGATATGCTAATTTATCTGCTCTCGTTTGTTCCTGCATCATCTTTATTCTTAGTGTTTTCCTTTTTTTTTATTTCCTCCGTGCATTCATGATACATCCAATTTTTACTTCCTTTTACAATAAAGGAAGTATTGGATTCACCCCAAAAATTCGAAATTGAGTTTTCAACAGATTTTCACGTTTCAGAGTCCCCTGAACCCAAAAAACATATTTTTTTTTCATTGGTCTGTCTGTCTATCTGTGAACAGAATATCTCAAAAACGGAAACAGGTATGGCGTTGAAACTTCATATATAAGTGTTGTGTACTATGTAGATGGGACAGCAAGGTTTTGAAGAAAATCGCATAACCGGAAGTAAGTGTTTACTCTTGTGATTTTTCAGTTTTTTTCGATTTTTTCAAAAACTGCTTAACGATTTTTTTAAACTTTACATTTTTATTACATT
The DNA here is from genome assembly GCA_940337035.1 of Agriotes lineatus. Taxonomy (NCBI): domain Eukaryota; kingdom Metazoa; phylum Arthropoda; class Insecta; order Coleoptera; family Elateridae; genus Agriotes; species Agriotes lineatus. Next base: position 172,031,530 of record OW679197.1, on the reverse strand, counting down.
TTTAATGTGTATTGATGTGAGATAGGTGATTTTCCAGTTGAATACTTTTAAAATGGGTTTCTTTTGTATTTTTTCCTGTTTTTTATTAACTCCTATTTTAAATAGAACACCCGGTATATTATTACATTTTTGAATTCAGCTTAAAATTCTAGAAAAAATTTGTCTCTTGAACTAACACTATTTTGTACCGTTTTTGTAAAATTTGTAATTTTTGAAAATTTTTGACAAATGCTTAAAAATTTAAAATAAAATTTTTGGCTAATTATAAGATCACTGTAAAAGGAAGTTGTGTGCGTGTAGCACACCAGATTTTTTTCTTTTTCTTCCGTTGTCCCTTTTATTACTTCTTCTAGTTTTTCCTATTTTTGTGTTCAGTTGTTAACTGCTTCTCCCTTTACATTTATTTTTTATGCCGTTTCTGTATTTTGTTGCTATTGCTTCATCCTGTGTTTTCCGTGTTATATTTGTTTTTGTCTCTTTTTGTCTTTTCACGTTGTGCTTCACTTTCTTTTTGATCCTTATTCCTACCAAAAAGTGGTCTGAGTTACTATCTACACCGCTGTACGATCTTACATTAGTTATTAAGTGTGCATACAGGTCCTGTATTAGGACATGATCTATTTGGTTTCTGTGTTTTCTGGGTTCATCCATTTTCCTTTATATATTTATGTTCTCTCTTACTATTTTCAAGCTTTTTTCTATTGCGAACGTGATTATTCTAACTCCGTTGTCATTGGACTCTATATGCTTGCTTTCTCCTCCTATCATCTTTTTACTTTCCCATACCCATAGGTATAGGGAAGTCTTGGAATCATGAAAATTTTGGAAATCGAGATTTTCACAGAAATATCCGTTTTGGGCCTCTAGGAACCCAAAAAAGTGGTTTTTAAAAAATGTCTGTCTGTGTGTGGGTGTGTGGGTGGGTGACGCTCCTACAGCCGAAAGTATTGCTCCGATTTTGATGCGCTTTGGAATGCGGGGGTGTATCGAAAATTCATCGACAAAATAAGCTTTTCAAAAAAATCCGAAACCGGAAGCGGAAGTTACGCATGTTTTTTTGGTATCACTGTTTTCGTGATTAAAATTTTGAAAATTTTATCGCGGATAACGATAGAGGGTCATAAGACAAATCTGTTAGTTTTTTTCCGAACTGGCTAGGTTTAAAATGAAGGGCGCTATGATTTTTTGAAAATTTTGAGTTTAACGCCCTATTACTCAAAAACGGATGAATCGATTCAATTGATTTTTGTTTTCTGAATAGTATATGAAGGCTAACATGAGGTGATATAAAAAGTGTTTTGAAAAATATTAAGGGGCCTAAATTACAAATTTTCAAAATTTTGGAAATTTTCTAAAAATCATTTCTCAAAAACTGCCCACAGGAATTTGTTTAAACTTCATACACTGATAGACCCCGAAAAGGGCTATCGATCTGTTTTTTAAAGAATCTCATGAATTATCTGTGGCGCCCTCTACGAAGCTTTGAAGTTTGAAAATTTAAACCCCTTTAATTAATAAACAAAACAAGATAGGTAGCTGGGGTTTTCACTGGATTGCTCAGTGCATAATGGAGCATATGAATATGCAAAAAAATATTACATCCGTGGATATATGTAAGCGCACCGGCCTTCTCCCCCCTCTATTTTTGAAAAATAATTTTTTTATTCTAACGGTTGTTATATTTTTGCGTCAAAGAATCTTTTTCCGCGAAAATAAAAAAATCGATTTTGTATGCCCTAGAAAATATAATTTCCAGGTACTTAGAAAATTTCACCTCGGTGCTACAGCCGTTTTGAGGAAAATAATACATAATAGCACAGTGGCGGCTTGACCACTTGGCGCCATCTACAGAAGCTCGGCGGTCACGTTTTGAACTACACATCTTATAACATAAAATCGTAGCTCTCTTTGTTTGCGTGTAACTATGTTTGTTCGCTATCTCCTCCGAAGATACTGGATCGATTAAGTTGTACGATGGCTTAAAAGTTTGCTAATTTTCAGACTTATTTAATTAACTTCTCTAGGCAGCAGTATAATTTAATTAACTTCTCTAGGCAGCAGAGCGGAGCGCCTATCGCTGTCTACTATTAGCTCGGGTGCGCGCATTATTCAAGCAGGAGAGTGTGGTTTTGCGGTAAGCGTGCTGGCCTATCACGCGGGGGCCCCGGGTTCGATCCCGTCGATGCATCTTTTTTTAAAATTTATATTAATGAATCTCTCTTAATTTTGCGAACCGAAACGTAGTTCGGGTGACTCACTAGTTCTTTTATATTTACCTGCAATTTACGTGAAAGTGTAAACGCTTATCACGGTGAAGACGTGAGTCATCGAGTTGAAATTTTGATATGTTGTAAAGACTGTTGAATAAAGACGATATGAACAGTTTCCAGTATGGGAAAGTCCAGGGAGGTAGTCACGTCCACTTTTTATATATTGTAATGGTCTAAGGCCCACGACTCGACTCTGCTAGCATTGCAAATTAATGAACATTTCAATAAGCAACTGCAATGCTAAACTTAAATTTCAAATAATAAATGCATTGGTAAAGAGATGCCAGTAATGATAAAGTAATCAAGTAAGGAACGCAAAAGGCAGGCTTGTTTTTCACAGGGGTCGAAGTTGACTATCAGATAAATTAAATAATAGGTTTGTGCATAATAAATAGCCGAACCGAAAGGTGCAAGTAAAATAAGCGTAGAATTCAATAAAGCTAGTCAGTGAAATTGGTGAGAATTCTGAAAAGGTAAAGAAGCCAGAATAAGATAACAATACATTGCGAAAGAGCAATCTGAAAAAGCAGGCAGGTGGACATGAGAAAGCAATTAGAAAAGCAGGCACAAGGACATGAAGAAAGCAATTGAGAAGCAAGGAACTCTTAAAATAATCAGTGCATTTAACGTGAGTGAAAAAGCAGAGCAAATAATAAAACGTGTTTGTGTGGTGGCGCAAAGAAGCGATTTTTAAATATAAGAAACAGACAATAAATTTAATTTGTAAGAAATTTGAAAATTTAAAACTATGTTATCAAACTTTTTTCTAGAATGTATTGAAATTAATCAAAACTTATTTCCGTTTATATTGTAACCATAGCAATAGTTTCTATTTTGTTTTAATAACGGGAGAGAACAAATGAAATAAATTAAGATGGACAGTGTTAGATTTGTGCTCCACTTTAATTATAATTTTAATACAATAAATGAGCATTTTTAAAAATAAAAAGTATACCATTGTGTTGTGCACTTTTCATAGTTTATGTAGTAGCGTTTGTGAAAGTGTCCGCCACCAAAAAAAATTAAAAATTTTACAAGAGCGTCTCCAAGGATTTTCCTCAGCCGTTCCAGTTCGAGATTTCGACAGCTGCGTCCAGCTAAGATAAGGGTCCAAAGCCAGGGATCTGCACTGCGATACTTAGACCAGGACTGCAGGAGTGCTACCGGCAGCTTGAACAGCTAGGAAAGCCGCTCCAGGGCCAGAAACACTCCAGGTACTTGTCTTCGAACATCGGAGGAGCCGCTGTTATAAGGTACCCCAAAATTTACCTAAAATATAAGAGTAAGCGGTCGGATTTCGACGTGAATATGAGAGGAGGCCTTACTGAGGAGGATTCGAGCATCTCCACGACCACAGCGTAGCCGCAGTTCGAAAAATAAGCGGTTTTCCAAATTTGAGGTTATGCGAAGGTAAAACAGTAAAACATTTTAATAAATACTTTTTCGAATGTTCACTATTTCACTATTGTTTAACTTCAACAACGCATCCTTGCACCTGCAAACCATTTTGTAGATGTTTTGGCCGTATTGCAAACATTTAGCAACCGTGCATTGGAACTAAATGCGGTGAACAGAGCCGTATGAGAAATTTTTTAATTTCTCAATCAACTAGGAACCCACCTGAGTTAAGAAGATTGTTGTTCTACTTGAGCTAGCGTTTTATTATAATTAATTGCAGGTAAATAAAATATTAAAAAGGCATATAACCATTTATTTTGGGCAGTAAATAAGTACAGCTCACATTTTAACCAGCCTAATAAATTGATAACAGGCAAAAGTTCCGTATAGTAAAATATTACATCAGTGAATTGTGCATATTGGATTTTTGCTCTAACTTATAAATTATAAATCAATTAAATATTAATTAAAACCCAGTCATTAGAGAGCATTCCATGTCAATATTTCTTCTCTTCCTATCTTTGGATTCATGTCCCCCATAATTATTTTTATTTCCCTTCTTGGGAGTTTGTGGTAAGTGTTTTCAATCATTTTATCCTACCTCTATTGGTGCATGTCCATTTACTATTGCTATATCCGTGTGTTCCCTTTTATTCTTATACAGGGTGATTCAGGAGGAATCTGCCAAACTTTAATAGTATGTTCCTCCAACGATTTTAAACAAAAAAAGGTATATGTACATAGGACCGATTCGAAAGAATAAAGAAGTTCTAGCCTACTAAAGAAAAATTCATGGATGTAGAAAATAACCGTTTTTACTTAAAACATAACAATTCTAGTGAGATAGCTTTATTAAAACTACATTAACTGTTGAAAATGGCCACCTTCGTTTTCAATGCACTGTTGAGCTCGTCGTATTAGAGAATTAGTCGAATTTCGCAGTACTTGAGGTCTATCGCGGATGTAAGCGGCAGCATTTTTAATTTTTTCGAATCGGCCCTATGTTCATATACCTTTTTTTGTTTAAAATTGTAGGAGGAACATACTGTTAAAGTTTGGCAGATTCCTCCTGAATCACCCTGTATAGCACAGCCTGTGTGAGACTGGCACAAAACTTTTAATTAGATTTTTTAGCTTTCTGTTTATTACAAAACCTACGCCATATCTTCGTTCTTCATTTACGATAGTACACAATATGCAATTTTCTATTGCTGCTATGTCATTTCCTTTAAAGTGGGTCTCTTGTATTGTCCAGTTTGTATGTTTACTTCATTGATTAGTATTTTGATTGCTCCTTCCATGTTCCTAAAATCATTTTTTCTTTCTCATTTTCCGTATTCATTGCTGGTGTCATCTCCGAAAGTTCAGTTGGGCGGTTGGTTTTTAGTTTTTTGGCGGTGTTTGTTTCAGCGTTAAACCTTTTGTTTCCTCAGACCAATTTCTAACTTCCGGTAGCTTTTTTTTTTTTTTGGTACTTCCTTTTTCCTTTTCCATTTTTGCTTTTTTCCGTATTTCTGCTTGCACCTTTTGTTCTTCTATTGTTAAATCGCTGTTGATGTACATTTGTTTGGCTCCAAGTTTGTGTTTGTTTTGTAGAACGGTTAGCTTTTCTTAGAAATGTTTAAGTTTTGCAACTATTATTTGATTGTTTCCTTGTTTGCCAATTTGGTACGCCATTTGTATTCCCACCTTGACCCCCATTTCCCTCTGTATTGTTTCTTCAACTTTCTCTTTGACGTTGCCTTCTTGTATGAGCGTTCCCTTTATAACTATGTTGTTCCTTTTATTTTCTTTTCTAGATTCTCTATTTCGCTTCTCTTAAAGTTCATTTCGTTTTCCTGTTCTATCTCTCTTTTGATGAGTTTCACCTTTATGACTCTCATTTCCTCCGTACATCTTTTCATTTCTGCATTGTTGTTCGTTTTTAATTCGTCTTTAATGTTTTGTAGTTCGTTCTTGTTCTCTTTCATTTGGTTGTTCATTTCTTCGATTAATTTCCCTAGCCTTTCCATGTCTTTTTCTGTATATTCCTGTTGCTCGTTTTTGTTTCTTTTTGTAGGCGACCTGGGTGTTTTTCTGCTCCTTTTAAAGGTTTCTTGGTCGTGTGCGTTTTCCTCCCTTTTTTCTTTGTTTGTTGTTGTACTTCTTTTCCTTTTAAAGTAGTCTTCGAATGAGTTTGCTGTTTTTCATTCCCTCGATTTGTTTATATCGTCCATTTATTTATTTACGGCACTTTGCTTATGTCACTATCACTGTCTCAGCGCGCGGGCCTCGTCGTCTTGCGTAGAATCACGCCTTTCGAAACTAACTGCGTTACTTTGTCTCTTGTTAAACTCTGCGTTCCGCCACTGTCTCATGGACGCGTCTTTAAAAGCGTTCCAATCCGACGGCTTTATTTCCCCACTTGCGTATTTGCGGACGCACTGGTTTTCTCCGCGTCTTTCGGGGTTTATGTGTAGTTCGTTCAGAGTAATTTGCAATAAGAATGATCTGCTATTGGTCGGCATATAAATGACTATAATATTTATTGGCCGTGCTACATACGAAATAAATTTCTTGGCACTTCACACTTTTCCTGAGTAGCATCATTTTTTGGTTACGACAGGAACACCTAAAAAACAAAGGAAGTTCTTGGCATTATCGGTTAAATCGATATATGATTATTAACGATTCGTTTTGAATTGTTGTGTCTGTTGTTTCACGGATGTTGTGATAATGATGCTAGGTAGAACAGGATTTAACTTTTTTCGTATTTCTTATAATAAAAGGCTTGATAATAATGCTGATACACCTTCCGTAATTTCCAGTCACAATCGATATAATTTGTGTTGTTTGTTAGTATACACGTTGGTCGCGTTACCACTTAATGTGGCTTCCACATAAATTTTAGACCATGACGGAAATATCCTGCTTGTGCCTCCACAGTAATGCCATATATAACTAAGATTATCAAATATTAATTATGATGGTTGAGAAGGGCCGCGCGGCACAAGATTTAAATATTTAGGAGGAACCCGTGGGAATGGTTTATTCGTAAACGTGCTTAGGCGGTAATTGCATTACTAGACAACAAACACCAAGAACATAGAGGACACGAGGAATGGAAATTTCCTCGACACGTTCCCACGTGAGAAATATCGAGAACGTGCAGAAGTAAAGGTGCATTTGCATAAGGAATGATCAGTTTGCATTCTCCTCTTTTATGTTATTGACTTATAGCAGGTGCTAATGTTAATTCAAATTTTGTACGTTTGCTTAGACGCAAAGTTGTAAACGTGAATTGTACTATTGATATGCAACTTTATTCCTGTAAGTGATCAACCCGAACGAAACTGTAACTATATACAGGGTGTAATACTGCTTAGTCTACAAAATTCAGGAAAGCATTTTTTATATTACCAAAGCCCGTATGAGGAATATTACCGTCGACCGGAGGTACACCGAAAGTATGAACAACCAGATCTTTCTTGAAAATTTAATTGCAAAATGGGGCCAAGTTGCTCGTAGATAGATAGAAAACTTCAAAATATCAAATTCTATATTTTTTCTGAGTATTTACTACCGTTCAAAAAATATGTACAATATTTTTGAGATAAAATGAATCCTTCGAAACGATACACCCATTATCCACGCCGAAACTTGATTTACAAAGAACTATCCCAAGGACAGAAGTCGGAGAGGGGCCGCGAAGCTAGATTCAACCATTATATCATAGATTCACCGACTTAGCGTGACACATCCCACTGAATATCCTCAGACGTTCAAAAAAGCTGTGCATACACATATAAAAAAATATAAAATGCAGCATAAATTCAAAAAATATACAAAGCAAATGAAACTGTTCTCTGAATGTCATTTTTTATCAGTGGTCTATTATGATTTTTACTTTTTCCACTGCCTAGGGTGTATATCACGTTTCGGGAGCTTTGATCTATTCGCTTCTTCAGGTGTTCCTCGTTAGTCCTGAGAAGGACCGATATTGTACGTTTTTAATAGTGTACTGCGTATACAGCGGTAAGATATATATAAGTTTATAACTAAAATATATAACCCCGCTGGTGGCCTAGTGGTAAGAGTGACAGACTAGTAATCACAGCTATTAACGGTCTCGGGTTCAGACCCCGGGGGAGGCACGAGTTTACGTATAAAAACGTACAATATCAGTCCTCAGGACTAACCAGGAACACCTGAAGACGGGAGTAGATCAAAACTCCCAAAACGTCGTGTGATATACACCCTAGACCAGGGGTGGCGAACCTTTATTCATCTACGTGCCATTTTTTCTAAAGATTTGTTTAATGAGGCCATGACGTGCCATCAAACAATCTTGACTTAGTGATTAATGGGGAAAAAATAAAACTAAACACTATCAACTTAAAACTCTTTATTTGCAACAAAAAATATACATTTTGTACAGCAATAGTGGTGTTATGTTTATTTAAATGAAAGAAAAAATTCGTACGACTTCTGCTGTTGCAAATTAAATGCTAAATAACTTATATTAGCTCCATACTTTGTTACTTTTAGCAGAATGCAAGCTAGACTGGATTCATCTGAGAAACGGCTTCTACACGAGTCTTTAATGTTATTAATTTCTGAAAATAATGACTCACAAGCATAGGTAGCTGAAAATATTGTTAAGAAAGCAAAAGCCAGCTTCTTCAGACTGCTAAATGTGTCTGGAGTTGAATTCCACGTTTCCATAATTTTGATATGGGCATTTTTACTTATATTACCTAATACATATAGTCTTTCTATTTCATTTAATTCCAACTCTTTCCTTGTTTCGAAAAATTTTTGAATCCATATTGAACTAGACTGGAAATCAATCAGCTGCATTTCAATTTATTCAATTTCCAACCAATCAAATTTGGCCAAGTGAAGTTACATCAGGATATATAATAAATTTCAGTGTTTCCGATAATTCTTTGAACTGAGAAAATCTCGTTGAAAGTTCTTTGATTGAAGAATTAATTACCGAATTAAACCTTTCATTGACTTTTGCTTGGTCTGGTTTTTCATGTAAATCCAAATCTCTGGAGATTTTTTTTCAAGTTTGGGAAATACTTGTAGTTTTTGGTAACAATATCGTTACTGAAAACTTGCAGTTTAGCTTCGAAAGCATGAATGAGATCTATCATAACAATAATTGTTTTATTTGCGCCTTGAAGCTTCATGTTCAATTCATTGTTAAATATAAATTGTTTCGATTAGGTACCTAAATTCCTTAATTACTGCCGTGCCTAAATTATTTTGTGGCGTGCCATCAATGGCACGCGTGCCAATGGTTCGCCACCCCTGCCCTAGACAGTGGAAAAAGTCCGATAAAACATATCACAAATGAAACTGGTAAGCTACTGACGATCGTTCATTATTTATAAATTTACAGTAAAGGGATAGTTGTTCACTGGTAGCGGGAAGCACGAGCTGTGTCGCCGGCTACGTGAAAGGTTGCAACTAAAGGAAACCTGACATGTGGTGCTGCCACTTTCTCTGAAAATCCGAAGAAGTCTGTTAGAACGGATTCGTGGTACCAGATGTTGCGGTTGTTTGCAGCGCCAAATCTGTAGCTGAGCGGATGAGGGAACACCAATTACCGGCTACTTCAACATTCACAGATTCATCGAATTACTTGTAAAAACGACGAATGAGGAAAGAAAAAGGAAGAAAATGAAAGACCTGAAAGTACATTTCAATGAGCGTTATTCCATCCACGTGAAGGTAGAGATAACAATTTCATAAATGAAGTTTTTGGCGGCCAATAAGTGTATTACTTCCAAATACTATAAAATTCTGAATTAATAAGAGGGGCACAACAATTCAGCAAACCAGTAAAACCAAATGCATAATTTTTAGAGCTTTAGTTTTTAGAACAGCAGCCACATAATTAAATTGATAACTAACATCCCTATAAGATATGGCAGCTAGAAGAAGAAGACGTATTTTAACCCCTAATTTAGACATAATCATCAGCTAAACGTCAGCTTAGTGTACCAATATAAATGCAAATCTATGCAGGAATCGAATTAGTTTAAAATTCAAATAAATATAAATAGCTACTGTATTTGTGTAAGTGCAAAGAGAAGTGTAGTGGAAATGGATATTAGAAGTATTTTCATTTTGAAAGACATTGGAAAGAATGTGCCAGAAACTATATCCGTGTCAGGAAATATGTTCTAAGCCTTTCAAAATGTCATATATAATTATTATTAGTTCTTCAAACATACTTAAAGGTTAATACATGCCGTTCAAATTATGCTTTTAAAATGTTAACAAACGTTAGTAAATGTTGTATATTATTCCTAATAATTATTTTTTGTTGCAGGTATGATGAATAAAAGTCGCTGCCGTAGATAATGTAAGTTTTACTTTTACATCTAAAAAGTTAAATATTGTAATGGGATTAGTTAGAAACTGCTTTTTAAGCAACAGAGTTCATTCGAACTCCGGTCTTAACAAAAACAAAAGAACTAGCTTCTTTTTCCGTCATCGTTTATTGTAGCCTGACGGCTGTCTTTCAAATAGCGTGAAAACACACGTCCATGAGTTTAACACGTGGCACTAAATCTACGTTTATTTGTTGTTTTATATTGTCAGTGAGTATTACGGGAACAAAATTACCAATGCTTATAAGAAAAATTACGTTGCAGAGACCTATTGTCGGAAATTACAGTTTACCCGAGCTCTGCCTGGCGAAAATAGTAAGGCGCGATCGACCTAAACAAACCGAAGCGAGTGGAGATATATTTAAGATTCTTCGAAATACTTTAACGCCAGTTTAATTTTAGTATCATCGCAAGTTCTTTAACACGTCGCTGGAGCAGGAAGAATGTGTCGAAAAATGAGAAATAAAACAGAAACGCCGTCTCGCTGGATGCATCTGCTGTTGCACAAAGTGCTCCAAGGGAATATTTAATGCAATTCGAGCAGTGTCCTGAAGCGTTTCTTGAATCCTCGGATTCGTGCCGGTTTTACACTTCCAGATTGTGCCACTAGTCGGCAATTGTAACTAATCACTTTTCAGTATTTCTCTAAAACTAGTTACTTTCAAAAGAAACTTGTTGGGGCTTGTTCTGTATTCAGAAGTTGTTTTGCATCATTTTGTTATGTAAAGGTAAAAATAAAACTAGCTGTGGCTTTGGAATACTGATTTTATAAAAATGCCTTTACGTAAGGCTAATAAATTGGAAGAGACCTAAGAAACTTTTATAACTAGTGACACATACGAACTGTTTGCTAGATGCAGGCAATAAGACCTGAAAACTATAGGAACATTTAAAATTTTATTACGATCCGAAAACGTCATATACTAAATTTTCGCCCGTGTTGGTCACAGATTCGACAATTTTGAACGCCAGCATGCGTTTCGGCTTACCTAATTAGTTTAGTAACCGTTGGGTTTAAGAGCGACTAATCAGCCGCCATCTGCTATTTTGGAAATCAAGAGCATTCTTGTATTTGCCTCCGAAGCTACACGACATGTTTATACGAGACTTTATTTGAGTGTCACGCCACGTACGGATTACTTCCGACGAAACCGTCGTCACAGGGGCAGTCTTGGTCATGTTGGATCACGCAGCCGTCTGATTACTTCGTGATATGGTAGTTTTTCTTTGTAGCAAAATACCCACTGGCCACTCGCGATCTGAGGTAAGACCCGTATTTCAACGTCGGCGTCGGCGTGTTTTTAGGTCTTTGTGCTTTTTTTTCATTTTTCTTCTTCCCACTTCTTCCTTCTTCCGTTTTGGATTTGTCATATGATTGCGTTCTTTAATTACAGACCTCAAAAACCAAGAATAACGAACGAACATATGCTCATAACATCTGACCACTGGCACATTCTCCCACGTAGTATGAAATACTAGGGCATATTGGTTGGAGGAACGGAACTTTATTTAATTGAAAACCGTCTCCTGTGAAGTTAGCTATTTTCAACAATCCTGTAGTGTCTGAAAATCCGAATTTAGTCGGAAAACCAGTGCTCTTTACTATAAATAACATCTTCCTTACATGAGGAAGCGTTTTCACTAGTTTTTCCGTCTTTTCTCTACCACTGCTTGCATCAGTTAGCATTCGCGTATGTGAAATTGATGTAAGTATTTGTTTTAGGCCACTTAGGCGATTTTATTGTAGACTCTCCACATTTTCAGGGATGGAGGCATAAATGGGACTCCAAGGTCTTCTATGTCCTTTAAAATCCCTTTCGAGCGCGGAAACTCATTTCTTAGTAGTAGAGTAGGATAGACAGTTATCTTCAACATTTTAATTATTCTTCTTGCAGGCGACTCTTTAATGTAAAAGTAGCGTATAGCATCGCGATACTCGTTTTTATCTATTTTTGCAAAAGTCCTGAACACGAGTTTTTTACGAATTTTTTTTATCAGATACGAAAATAAATGTCACTGCAAATAATATTCTCACATGTAAGCGTTAATTAACTGTAAATTTCTAGAAAATAATTTTGATGTTTTAAGTTCTACCGTCGAATAAACGGTTTTCTCTGTAATTGCCTTATATGTATAACGAGTTCAGAATAAAAATATTTTGAAATGAAAATTCGAACTTGCTTGAAGCAATTAATTATTAAATAACCGTTATTGCACAAGACACTGAAAAAATAACGGAGGTGGAAGGAATTTAAGTTGAGCTTATGTTCAAATATAATCCGGGATTTTGTATTTTAACCAATCAGCTAACAAATCAGATTAACGTTGCTTTGACACAAATATTTAATAAAATACATTTCCTGCTGATTCGTTAAGACAGTTTCTTTGGGAGATTTCTTTTAGAGGATTTTGAACTCTGATCTGAAAGCTTTCAAGAGCATCTTGCACAGGCCGCTATAATTAGATTGCAGTAGGTTTATAAATAACCGGCGGTATTTTGCAGAATCGTGTTCAGGAGTGTGTTGGAAACAACGGCACACGGTACATTTATGGGGATTGTTTTTAGACAAACATTTTAATAATGCCATTTTCCCTGGAGCGCATCAATCCCGGCAAAAGGGTGGGCAGGATTGAAAAATGTATGGCTGTTTTTTATTAGGGCTTCGCATAAATTTACGAGGGCTTTGGTATTGAAATCGCTTGTTTCGGCGTTATTACTCTTTTCGGGCATTTTCTATTATAGGTTGTCGATTATTGAATTTTTGATAACAAAATGTTAACTGTAATATACAAAAAGAACCTACATACAATGCGATTCGTGTCATATGTACACCGGCTTGTAACGATTTTTATTTATTATATTATTCATTCCAGATTATGCACAGTTAAACATGTAAAATAATTATTCTTCAATTTTTAAACTTTTACTGTAAGTTTGTAACCATTATAACCCTGAGTCGATGCAAAATTAAAAATCAACATAAGGATTGTTTTGTCAAATAATGAATAATACGGGAGTCCAACATTGATTGCGTAATACTTAAACTAGGGTATTTTTTGAGTCAAACACAAGCAAACAAGTCCTAATAAACTTACATCCTTAAATTCATAGTTTCGGAGATAAACACCTTTTTACCACAGAATATAAACTGACTTAAGTAAATTTGATGAACTGAACATTAATTACGCTTACTAATTTTTTTGTTAAAATTTCCTTGTTTGACGTATCTTAATTAGACGTTTCTCATATTTGTTAAACAATTAGTTAACTCTGAACCTATTCAAAACCTACATGATTTAAGAAATAAAATTGCCAATACTTTTGATCAAGTCAGACAAGTTCCTAGGATTTGTGAAATATATTTTTATAAAAAATTTTTTCTTTGTTATTGTCCCAAGAATAACCAAGTTAGTATTATGCAATGAAGGTGGTATACTTTGTATAAATTACAATGCCTAAAGTTACTGCCATAACAATTTGTAAACTTAAATTCCTGAAAGCCCAATTTATAGTTTATCAATAGGTATCCAGTAAATTACCAAATGGAGAAAGATCATCAAGAAATTATATGTTTGTAAGTCTGAACCAAATATTGTTGATACAAAATCGTATGTCTCAATAAGAGCCAGTCAGTTTTTTAAACTATATGGATGCTATTCATGTTAATGCAAGGAACTTTACTCAAAATGGGCAACGAAAAAGAAAAGTGACAATTGCAAATGTTTACAACGAAGATCCAACAAAATCTTGTGTATTGTGTTTTAAGTGTGTTGTGTAGTATATTTTAAATGTTTTGTATGTCTAACTACTTGTATTGCGCTTTGATGGATGTCCAATTATTTGAACACTCCAACCATCTGTATTATGTTTTGAACAACCAGCATTGTGTTTTGTATGTCGAATTTGTATTTTCAATGTTCAAATATTTGTAGTGTGTTTTGAATGTCCACTTACTAGTAATGTGTTTTGTATGTCAAACTATTGGTAGTGTGCTTTGAATATCCAACTACATGTGCTGTGCTTTGATGAATGTCGAACTGCTTAGACTGTCCAACCATTTGTATTATGTTTTGAATGTCCAACTTATTTGTATCTATTGTCCAACCACTTGTATTATATTTTGAATGTTCAAATACTTGCAGTGTTTTGAATGTCTAACTACTAGTATTGCGTTTTGAATGTACAACTTGTATTTTGAATGTTCAATGTCTAGTGTGTTTTGAATGTCCACTTACTAGTAATGTGTTTTGTATGTCAAACTATTGGCAGTGTGCTTTGAATATCTAACTACATGTACTTTGATGAATGTCCAACTGCTTAGACTGTTTGTATTATATTTTGAATGTTCAAAAATATGTAGTGTTTTGAATGTCTAACTATTAGTATCGTGTTTTGTATGTCCAACTATTTGTATTGTGTTTTGAATATACAACTACGTGTATTGTCCGCTTGTATTGGGCTTTGAATGTGCAACTACTTATTTAATCTAAAAACTGTTATTGGTTTTCAATGTCCAGCTACCTGAATTGTATTTTTAATGTTCGACTATTTCTATTGTCCAACTACTTAAATTGTATTTTCAATGTCCAACTACTAGTACTGTGTTTTGAATGGCCAACTACTTGTATTGTGTTTTGAATGTGCAACTACGTATATTGTCCACTTGTACTCGGATTGGGCTTTGGAGGTGCAACTACTATTCTATTTTTTTTAACTGACGATCTCAAATTACGGTTAATAATGGAAGTATTATAAAGTATAGACTTTTAATACGGCAAGTCATAGAAAACCGACACTAAAGTGTTATAGAAATTTGGAAAAGGTAAGTCAGCTCAACATGAGGTGTTGTAAGAAAGTTGGAATATCTGAACTATTGGTATGAAGAATTAAAAGGAGGCGTGCTTTTAAAAGCTATAGCTAAAGCAGAAGAGCTCAAAGTAAAAGTAAAAATAATAGTTTCGGGTTCCTACCGTTTATGGGAGTTGCGAAACATTCTTCAAGTTACATTGTCATGGTTTTGGTGGAGGAAGAAACAATTGTAGTGTTGAAGTTTGGCACCAAAGAAATAAATGACACTCAAGTTGGAAGTCTGGAGTAGGGGAGAAGAAAAAGAAATGTTCTGTAGTAGGTATTCAGTTCTTTCTTTCTAATATAAAATTTAAATTGGTCGTTTTTTCTAGCAGTTCCTCTAGAAGCAACATATTAAACTAAAAAAAAATTGTTGTTTTCGTAGAGAAGAAAATACAGAATCCATCTAGTCAGTCATAATTACCGATTTGGTTTTCAGTTTAAGCTATATTTCGGGATGTTATCTCATTTCTGAACTAATCATCTTTGTTTAAAACCTACTATCCGGTATCAGTCCTCTGAGGCCCTGGTGTTATGGCGTTGATTCGGAGTGAGGGCCAATCGAAACCAAGGAAATCCGCATTTGTTCTTCTATATTTCGCAATAGCCTTCGTGTTTGACGCAAATCCAATTTCGCATGCGGCCGAGCCGTACAAAAATCGGCGCTCGAGCGCTATCATTTTGTTGTGAAAAATGCTTTTCTACCATAAAGCTGATTAAAAACAAAGGGGGATTAGTAGTAATTAGCTAGATCTGATAAATCCTCGCCTGCAGGGGTTGACAAACACGCAACTCGCTTTTTATTTACACCCCACCGATAACGCCAGAGTTTTTGCGGGATCGCCAGGAATGCATTTTAATGGGTTTTTTATGACTTAAATCCTGGATTATCGGGCGGGAGGATACCTGAATCGCTGGCTAACTGCGTGAAAAATACACATGCTTCGGTTGCAAATTTATGAAAAGAAAACGCGAACGGCGAACGAAGTTTTGATTTATTGCCGACGTGGCACGCAACTTTATACTGGTCGCTAATGCGCTAAAAGGATAAAAGATAAACACTCGCTCATACACTTTAGTATTAATAAAGTGGCTCCGGGAGGGTGCATGCAACGTGTGTACTGTTCGTATACCACCACACCTTGTGTTTAACATTAAATGTTGATTTCTATCCGTTATATTTGGAGATACTCTAGGAATTTTTTTTCTTTTTCAGCAGAAATTCATAATAGAGTAACACCATTATGTGCTGCCGATAAACTTCGTGTAGCATTCTACATTCTACTGTATACTATGTTTTCCAATAATTTTTCTCAGAATAAGCTCGGAAATAGTTGACAATGAACTGGGTTTCTGTTTATGTATCTATTGGTGAAATGAATTTTTTTAATGATGTAATAATAACTATTTCACTGTAGACGATTCCAATTGTGAGAAAAATTTATTAATATACATATTGATATGATCATTAAATGATATAGCATTCAATAACTATACAAAAATAAAGCAGCTTAAAATATGTTCCTAAAAGGAGTGATAGTTTCGTTTTATCATTGGAATTTCGGTTTCTTACAACGGTATTTGCAATTCATTTGTAAATAGTCCAGTTTTGATTGCAATTGTAATACAAATTAGTCGCGACTTGTCTGAAAGAAGTTATTATTATTATAAAATGTAATATAAAAGTTTAATTCTTACATATTTGGTCATGTAGTTGAAAACATACACAATGTAAAACTGTTAACCTAAAAATATGATTTATGACAATTAGAAAAGTCAACAATTAATAACAGAAAACTGTATTATCACTTGTTTTGGCGGGTAGTTTAAAAATAAACAGAACAAATGTTGTATAAAAATATAAATTGAATTGACACAAGTCCCAATTGAAATAGCATTTAATAGTCAACTTTAGACGTTAATGTACTGGTATGTACCCGTTTATATTGTCATACACCTAAAGAGTGTGATAGACAAATATTAGTGCGAAATTAAAAACTTAGTGAGTGCATAGATTACTACACAAGGATGTGCTGCCAACCACAACGAGGGTAGGTGCAGCAGAGATCTGGTGAATAGAAGATAAAGAGCTTGAAGATAGAAGCTGACAAAGTGAGTCTATTAACTTTCAACTTAAAACAAGACACATATAATAGGAAAGTAGTAATATAAAATATATCTGCTACTTACAGAGTTATAAAAATTTAATTCAATTGAATCATAAATTAGATAATCATAAAATTGTAAACTGACAGTAATATTAATCTAAAATTGATTTACTGAAATTAAGTATTTATCAAATATTATTAACAAAGGTGTTAAACGTATGATAAAAGCAGATATTAATTGCTTAATAAATACAATTGTTCTATATCTTGCATTATAGTTATTCATTGTTTATGTCTTAATCTGATTTTAATAGTAACCCTGAGATAGAGTCGAATAACTAAGGTTATTACAATTACATGCTAAAGACTGTGGGCAAAAGGTAAGATTTAAATCAAAAATTTAAATAAAACCGTGAAAATAAGATTTAAATTAAATAAAATCAAACAGGAGCTATTAGACCACAGCAGTATATTGTAATAATATACACAGGGGTATTAAAATCAATTTTAGAATGATTAAGGGAGTACATACAATGGTTGAAAATAATAATCAAGATCTATTTAAATATAAATTGGGAACGTGAATAATTATTATGCAAGTAGAAAGTAAAAGAGAATTTGTAATTGAGTGGAGTGTGTCTGTTTAAAAGGCAGATGGATTCAAAAATAATATGTTTTAAAAATTAAGGTTTGAAGGGAATAACAAATACTTAAATTGTAATAAATTATAAAAATAGTAGGTATAAATCAAATATTATGAGATAGAGTGTAAAAAGTAGAAAAATGATATCGTTAATCACTTTGTTTCGATTATTAGAGATAACAACTTTTGAAAAATGTATCTGAAATAATTTGGTGTATTTAAAATATTAAAGTAAACCCTAATTTTATTGAGAAATGTTTGAATGATAAAAAGGGTAATATACTAAATTGGCGTGGTGAAGTTAAAAAAGAAATTTAAACCGAGAAGAATAATGAAAGACATTAAACTAAGGAAGATTACAAGTATGTAGTAAAAAACTAATGGCAAGCAGAATTAATCTACAAATGTGAATAACTAGAGTAAAAATACTAAGTCAAGTTTATTGGAGAATTACATTTTACATCATATATTAATCGAATTGGATTGCGTCGGGCTGTTTGGTGCTAAGGGAGAATTTCAGAGGAGGACCATTAGTTAAGGAGGCACATTCCACGAAGTTTGCAGATGCAGTATTGGAAGTAGGTAGCTGCAGATTTGGCCTGTTTGGTTGCATACTGTGGGGAAGGTTTGAGCTGCTGATTCTGGACAGTTAGGACTTCTTGTCTGTCAGAAGGGCCTTTCATTGCGGGAAAGTGCTTGAGAGGTTGAATCAGTAGGCGAAGAGGAGCAGGTTGGTTGACATCCAGAACATTGTTGAAATCAAGTGAAAGGTGGGTGATTTTGAGTAGTAATATAATTACTAGAAAAGAAAATAAATACTAAAAAAGTGAATTAGTTATTAAAGAATTACTTACTGTTTTTAATATTGTTGTGTACTAGTAAAACGATCTGGTATTTGTCATTTAAATTTCAAATCCGTTTGACATATTCTTGACATAAGTTATTTTGACTTATTTGAATGATATTTAAAATTAGAACATCAATTTTCCGAAATAAGCAATATAGATACAAGGAATCCACCCCTGATTTTTCAGGAGCTAGTACAAATAATAATTATTGATATTCTAAACATAAATGGGGCAATTTTAATTTGATAAAATAAAATTATAGTTCATAGACAGATTAATATCACGAAACCTGAAGGTATTTAATAGGGAGTCGGCGGGTACCCGGGTAATAGTCAACCCGGGTATATTTTCAGGACCGGGTACCCGACTAGTAAATTATGTAATTTCTAGTAAGTCAGCCTTTTTCGGAGAAGATAAAAACTTAAAAACAATAGGAATAAGCTCTAGAAAAACATAACCATATGCAGTAACAACCAGAATCACCCCATCCCATACCACATAATGTTTCTTGTTTCATATAATAAATCATCTTCACAGAAAAATTCAACCCGTCAATAGTACCATTAAATCGCGTCAGTATGGGATGAAGTAACATAAACATCCTCTGTATGATTTTGATGGGAGATTAGGAACTATTTCAATTTAGTTCAGTTTAAAACTCGCCTCATAAAGAATGTTCCGATGTACCAAAGAATATAGATAGGGGAAGAAGGACAGCCTTATGGGTTATTAGCGTATTATTTAAAAGCTCCTCAGTTCTTGCCTGGCCCTCAAGCAGCCGCCGCCAGTACTAATGAACTCGTTCACGGCTACGGTCGGGGACGCATTTACAGATCCCTGTCGCATTTTTCCCAAGAACGCGTCTCAGCGTTGCCAGATTGCAAGGAAGTTACAGAGTTATGATTTTAACAGCTATTTGTAGAAGAGCGAAATTGGCAATTTGATTTTGCGCTCAAAATATACACAAGATTTTATACAGAGTGGAGTAATTTTCGAGGTGCCACCATTGGCATCTCGGAAACGGTAAGAGATACAACTTCGGTCAAATGGGGAAAAAGGTGCACATTTATGAGGCCAATTTATTGACACTTCTGTTTTTCCGAAAAAAAAAACGCATAGCCTACTTGTTATAATCGAAAAACTGAAACTGGTCGATTTTTTCAACCATGCATAACTTTTTTATTATTTCATATAATTTCAATTTTCAAAAAAGAGCTTGTAGGGAATTGTAGGCTCTACAGAATAGGCCTACTTTAATATTTTTCTGATTCGTAATTTTCGAGGTACAGCCCAAACTTACATTTTTTTAAATGGAATGGATATCAAAATTTTGCATCATTGGAAAGCTTATTTTTTTCCCTTTTCATTCATGTATGGTTTCACATACTTATTTTCACAAACTTTTAAAATATTTTATAAAACACTTTTTAATCTAGTGTGCCTTGACTGTGTTAGTTGTAAAAACAAATGAATAGTGTGCTCTGGTTGCTATGTAACAAAACAAAAGGCAATTTGCAGTGAAAACTTTCTAAACATACTGCAATAAGAAATAATAAGCTACTAACTACTCAAAGTTTAATCATATGCTCAAAAGTTATTATTAGTGACTTTTATTTGATATTTTTTCCCACAAATATTAAAGTTTGGCAAATGTTTTACGTTTTATGAAAATAGGTTTTTCGGTCAGTTCTATCGTAAATAAGTCAATAGTCATAGGTCGTTACCTACTTTCGATTAATTCTTCATTAGCATCGTTCCTTACTGATGTGCTTTCCTGATAAGACGTGTCCCATTCCTTAGGCTAATTAACAGGACAGCTTATAAGAATTTCTTCTGGAAATTCACATTCAGTTGTGCTGAAGTTTGTCTTCAGTGTTGTCGTATACTCTTTTGACGTTTCCTTTTCCGAAATTGATCACTCGAACGCTTAATCTTAATCATGGTTAATTCGTGCGTATATCTTGAATGTAAGCGAAATCGCAGAACCGACTGCGATTTAAGCTTTTTTCGTTTTCCTATAGAAAAAGAAAGACGCGATTTGTGGTTGATTAATTGTGGCAATCCACAGCTTTTCACGTTATCTGAAGAACAATTACGTGAAAGAACTGTGTGTGCCATGCATTTTTCCGAAAAGCAGTTTATGAATTCAAGAAAAAATAGGCTGAGTCATAATGCTGTTCCCTTAAATTACAAAACTGCCATGCAACCTGACCACGCAACATCGCCAGTGTCGCCCAAAGAACTCGCATTTAAAAAAGAGATCATGCCAAGGGTCTATGGTAAAGCGACGTCTAGTTCGGGCTCTTTTCATTTGGATGAAGATCATATTGCTTCGCCTATGCAATTAGATGCAGATACCATACCGGATTCGTCTATGATACAGGTTAGTTCCTTTAAAAATGCCCGTTCTGTATACAGTGTGGTGATAACGTCCCGCACAAAATTCATTATTTTCTTATTTAATGTTTTTTGGGAAAACCCCGAAACACGTCATTTTATTTTTTAAAAAGACTCAATTTTCCCCCTTATTTTGATAGATCTCCTCACCAGTTAAATGATGATGTAAAAAAATTAGTGCCCCTCGTAGGTAACAATTGTTTTGAGAAAAATACACATGAAGTTCAAACAATTCAGAATTTATTTTTAATGAAAATAAGAGCTATGACAAAAACTACCTAATTTTGATTTTAAAACATTTACCACTGTTTCACAAATGTGTCAAAGTCAACAATTTAACGTTTCTAAGGAAACAGATGTGGTGCTTTATTTTAATTAAAAAAAAATCTGAATTTTTTTAACTTTATGTGTATTTTTCTCAAAAAATTGTTATGTGGGGTACTAATTTTTTATATCACCATTTAACTGGCGAGATCTATCAACATAAGGGGGGAAAATGGGATTTCCATTTGAAAAAATTAATAATGACGTCATAGCGCAGAAACAAAAGCCTCCCTCACCCTTCTATTTTTGAAAAATTTATTGTTTATTCTAATTGTCGTTACTATTTTGCTTCAAAGAATCAGAAAATAAAAAAATCGAATTTTTATGCCATACAAAATATGATTTTCAGGGACTTCGAAAATTTCACCTAACCATGTTAGGAGGCGGGGTTTTACGATAGCGCTCAAGCAGCCGTTTTGAGGAAAACAACTATACTGTTAAATGCAAAAGAAAATATGAACAATTTCCAGTATGGGAAAGTCTATGGACGGTGCCATGTCCACTTTTTAAAGAATAAAATTGACGTGTCAGGGTTTTCCCAAAAAACATTAAATAACAAAATTATTAATTTTGTGTAGAACTTTATCACCACATTGTATAATAAAAATTTTTAATTTTCCATCGATAGTAGGTTAACACGATGTCCGATTATAGGGGCTTAAATCTTATAGTTTCCCCAAATTTGTTGCTCGATCTTCGTGTAGGTACTAATTAAATAAGGTATAATTAGTTAAAATTTCTTTTAAAGTTTTATTAATTAAATCAAAACTAAATCCCAAGCAGTAAGTATACAGGGTGATCAATTTTCACTTCTTTAGGAGTTTTTATTCAATAACACAAAATGAACAAAAGTTGGCAGTTTCATAAAATACAGAAAAATTATTGACGTTTTGAATTCTCTGATAAATTGTGTAGAAATATGTAGGCAAAACAATGAGCTTGTAAAGCATTTTAATGGAGCCTACAGCATGATAATCTTTTCTGTTATTAGTATGTTTTATTTTTAAAAACCATATTTCAACAGGCCATGTTAGAAATGCCAACACCTACCACAACAAGAAAGCGCCGTAGTTCTGCTGTGCTACATCAAAAAATTGCAAAACTGCGAAGACAAGTGGCGGCAAAAAATTCACAAATTTACCGTATGAAGAAGCAATGTGCACGAAAGGGGGCTAATTTAGATGCACTGGGCTTGAAACCAAAAACCGTTCGCGTCTTTGTAAATATGCAACTTTCTCACAAATCTAAACAACCTTGGACAGAAGCTTAAAAAGAATTGACCTGAAATATGTACCACAAATCTCCAGCCCTCTACTTTTTTATGAGAGAAAAATTAAAATTTACTATGCCCTCCAAATCTACAATAGTTTCATGGTTACGGTTAAACCAACTTAATACAGGCACCAGTACGGAACTAATGAAAAAACTGGCTGTCAAAGTTAACAGCATGACCGATGATGAAAAACAGTGTGTCGTATTACTTGACGAAATGCATTTAAAGAAAGGTCTAGAATATAATCCACGCCAAGATATGATTGAAGGTTTCGAAGATTTAGGACATCTTGGACGGAAAAGCAAAATCGCTAGTCATGCACTAGTGTTTATGGCAAGAGGACTTATTCACAAATGGAAGATTCCTGTCAGCTTTTATGTTTCTTCAGGTACCATTAAACATGGAG
Organism: Agriotes lineatus; assembly: GCA_940337035.1. Taxonomy (NCBI): domain Eukaryota; kingdom Metazoa; phylum Arthropoda; class Insecta; order Coleoptera; family Elateridae; genus Agriotes; species Agriotes lineatus. The sequence goes on along the minus strand of OW679197.1, from coordinate 172,008,628 downwards.
AGCTATCTTCCCTCATTATTAAAAACATCGAAGAGTTACAAAGAATAGGACTTAAAGTGCGTGCTGTTACTAGTGACCAAGCTGCTACAAATAGAGCTGCATTTTTAAATCTAGGAGTTACTGCAGAACAGCCGTATTTTTTTGTCTGCGACGCAAAAATTTTTGCAATATATGACGTACCGCACTTGATAAAAAGCGTACGGAATAATCTTCTATCAAAGGATTTTTACGTGGAGGGCAAGAAAGTTTCTTGGAAAGATATCGAAGAGGCATACAAAATAGATAAATCTTCTTGTACTGTTCGAGCAGCTGTAAAAATCACGGATGCCCACATCTACCCCAATACTTTCCAGCGAATGAGGGTTAAATTTGCAACGCAAGTGTTTTCCAACACCATGAGTGCTACGATAAGAACTGCTGTTGGAACGGGCGAGTTAAAAAGCACCAGCGCTCTGGATACTGCAGAATTCGTACAGAAAATTAACTATTTATTTGATTGCTTAAACAGTCGAATGCTGAAAGACCGTAACCCATATGCATGTGCTCTATCCGTCAACGTACCGCGTACTGAAAATAATTTGAAAGAGTATTTGCAGTGGGTTAAGACTTGGCAAACATATACATCTAATAACAAGGTGAACCAAGGTATTTATTGTTTTAAGGGACTTATTTTAACCATGCAGTCAGTTATGGAGCTATGGGAAGACTTAAAACCAGAAGGGTATCATTTCCTCCTGACCAGCAGACTAAACCAAGATCCTCTAGAAAATCTTTTCGCGGTCCTGAGGTATAGGGGAGGCAATTCTTCGAACCCCACAGTAAAATCTTTCCGCCAAGCACTACAGTTCAACATGCTGGTTAAATTGCAGCATCCTACAGAGAGCTCCAACTGCGAAGTTGATGAAGATGCTGTTGTCAACATGGCGAATGTTGAAGTGCCAGAAAAAGACGTCATGGGATGTGTTGAGGACATACCATATACAGTTGCTGAACAAACTGAATTAGCAGAAGATGGTGACCTCAGTTTACTCAGTGAGGTAATAGAAGTTTCAACACAACCAAATCAAGAAGCCACATTAGAATCTTGTGCGACGGTATATGTAGCTGGTTATGTCATTCATAAAACGCTTTTACGTTTTAATTGTGATCAGTGTCAAAATATGTGCAGCCGTGACTCTGTAGTGCATCATAATGAACTGTTTTTACAGCAAAAAGACTATGGTGCGGGCGACTGTGTTATTTACCTAAAAAAACCTTCAAGTATTTTAATAAAAATAGTTACAATGTTACTTGAACATTTTGAATATTATTTTTAAAATAGTAAGTCGTGTGTAAGTTTTAAGAAAACATTATTAGCATATAGTGTAAATAAAGTGAAAATTTTAGTACCAGGGTGGCTTAACGAGCAAGACACATGTTACTCTCATAAACTGTTTTTAATTAATCATTTAATTACGTGCAAACTCCATAAAACGTTGAAATGGCTATCACAAGATTTAAGGACTACAAACCAGTCTGGTACACGCAACAAAAAAATACAACATTTAAGTAATGTTTAAAGCTTAAAAAATGTACGTTTATATGCTTACAGATATATTTGCGTACTTCCTATTCTTTGTAACTTTGTATATTATATTGTTTTATTGTATGTAATATTTACACCTTGAAAATCTCATTTATTTAATAGATCATTGAAATTGGCGAGAGTAAGAAATGTATATCTTTATTTCAAAATATTTTAATTTAAACTGGCGTTAATGGATCTGACTCAAATTTCCTATAATCTGCCTTTAAAAAAAAGTAATTAAACCCGTAAAAGGTTGGGGCAAATTGGGGTTCAATCCCTAACAATAGGTACCTTACTCTTTATTAACAAATTATTATTTATATCGCCCAAAAATTATGTCAAATGCAAGTAATAATAATTTATTTAAAAATAGCTATTTGGCATAATTTTTGAGCGACTTAAGTATAATAATAATAATAATAAATGTCGTTTATTGAGCAAAAATAAATGAAATTGTTATTTTACAATAAACTTGAATTATGAATACATAAGTTGCTCAAAGGGGCCAAGTTCAGGCGTGCTAATCGAATTAGCATACTGTTCTACCACTTAACCCCAAGGTAAATAAAGAAAACAGATACTTTGTTAAAAAAAGGTATATTGTTGGGTATTGAACCCCAACCCTCGATTAGTTTGCAGCTCCTTAACCACATAAGTTCTTTTTCGTTTCTACTCTAATTTACGTTTAAAGTGCAGTAATTTAAACTAGAGTATAAATTATTAAATAATTGTGAGTTTTCTGTGAAAACCGCCCCGATTCATTTTTTTTTAATAACAGATTGTACAGGACTTGGGTCAGATCCCTAATCACCAAATTAAATTTTTGCATACATTTCTGAAAGATAATTTAATGTCGATAATAAATGTTCGAATAATATTGTCTTATTCTTTGCTGAGACTATACATAGAGAGATCGCCAACTTAAATGTGCCTAAATAGATATTTTTTAATGCATCAAGTAAATGAGATATTCAAGGCGTACTGTTTTAGTAGCCGTACTGTACTCTATACGTATCAACTTCACAAGATACAATATTATTTTTGTTTTTATTTGCTTTTTAAAATAGATCACTGTAAACTATATTAATCGTCAACATTACTTGAACAATAATTTCCTCTCGTATTAAAATTTTTAAATAAAATCCGTATATTGTTTATTATTTTTTTTTTTTCATTATTTGTACATAGCTAATTCTATATTCATTATAGAATTTTGTGAGAATAAAGTGGGGACAATCCGTATTCCGTATAATCTTGCGCTCATCGGTGAACTTTTTGTTGAAATTATATTAGAAACCTCTTATGTAATTTTTATAGGTACCTAGCTACCTATTAAATGTTTAAAAGTGTTGCATGTGAAACTTATAAAACCTTTATTTTACTTGGTACCAGTTCATCCGATTGACAACAAATGTTTTAAATAATAACAAAACAAACCAAAGAATATACACCTATATTTAATATTCTTTGTAACTAACTTAACTTAGATGTAAGCAGAATCAAACTACTACTTAAATATTCTTTGGCAGAATACAAGTTTATTTCGGGTAGGTACAACCATTGTAAAACTATTGGAATTGTAGAGAGAAAGTTCTTGCAACACTGTTATAGCTCAAGAATGCTAATGACGCATTTACATGCTGAATGCCACTGATAAGGTAAGCACTTTGACGCTAGGAGCTCCCAGCGGCATTTTCGAACAAAAAATGATATATTTAACCAAGTAAATAGTTATGCAACCCAAATCACAGCATATACGTTATAGCCCATAACGATGTCCTTCTTCCCCTATCTATATTCTTTGGATGTACGCTAACATTTTTGTTATATATTTCGTATACCCTCGGGTACCCGGGTACTGTTTTCGGGTACCCGGGTTTGATTTTAGACCGGGTACGACATCCCTAGTATTTAACATATTTAAGGATCATTGTGATGATTATTGACAAACCAGTTCAATATATTATATTTATTGGATAAATCTCGAGCTTTCCCAAATCTTGAGAGAATTATAGTAGGCAGCTTGTGTATCCACCAACTTTTAATTTGTTTAATGAAATCAGAGAAATTTTAACATAAATTGAGGATCTTGTTGACAGTTAATTTAGTTCGATATTTGCCTCGTTGCCAAGAAAACTTCCTCATTTTTAAATCAAAAACTTTTAATTAATTTCTTTTGCAGTTTATATAACGTAGCGACGACGAATGAAAAAGAAATTCAAGAAAAATCGCTTTCGCTTGGAAATCGAACCAATAGAAGTTGTCAAAGGTATTGGAGTCTAATTGCACTAAATAAAAACTTCTAGTCGTGGCTGTCCAAACAAAAACCGAGAAACAATAAGGGAGCACGAAGTCCCACCGAAAGCTGTGATAATTTAACCTGGGAAATTGAGGAAATCAGACGTGAAAACCATTTACAGTTCAGTGCCAGCCGACTATAAGCTACTAAATGTAGATTTCAGTCTCGCGGGACCCAGCAGGGACCAGCGATGTATCGAACCAATTTCCTTGGCTATTTGAACGGATTTTCATCATTTTCGGATGATAATCTCCTTGTAAACGGCTCTTTAGAAGGCCTCAGCAGTGGCGCGGGTTCTTTAAGGCTTATCAAATATTTATTGCTCAAATAGGCCCGGGTTTTAGGGCCGAGCGACGACTGCAATTGTAAACACACGCAAATAATTTGGAAAGCTTTTGGGGACAGGAAATTCTGATTCGTATATACGGATACACAGGCCTCGATTTTTAATTAAACCTGGAAGTGCAAAGATCGAGCATCTCGAGATGCTATTATGAGATGCTGTCACGATGTTTGTTAACGCGTCCTTTGCTCCTTTTGTATAAACAACGGCACACATTGCAAGGTGCGCCATTGCATTGCAAATAAAACGAGCCCGTTTAATCTGGCACGCGAATTTATAACTTTTAATTACACGAGCGAAAATTGCAGTGCACGTAACTTAATAAACGCTACGGAGTTTTGTTTGAATTTCAGATTAGATTGATTCTCTTCAATATTTTGCGTGCGGAGAGTATAAATTGTGTTTGCTTTCCATGAAGTTTAATTGGTAAACGGATAGTTTTAACGGGAAGTCGTAGTGCTTTCATATTATAATACAAATGGGACAGATTGAGTGAGTGGAGGAAAACGAAAAAAAAACTCATAATTACTTCAATAACGAAGTAAATTGTGCTATCGCACAATTTAGCAAACTGCACATCGTGCCTGAACCAAAAAAATCACCCTTCTTCTCCAACGAGTTTAATTTTTAAATCCTAAAATACACGTTATCGACTTGCTTTTCTATTTTTATTTAGAAACAGTGGTATTGCTTTACGGTAGAGTTTTCAGACAAAGGTATTTGTTTCACTTTTTTACAGACCAGTATTAATGATAAACACTTTGAATATTTAAATAAAAAATATAACAATAAAAATAAAACTGAGCATTCACATTCTAGTACAAAAATAAAACTATGAACTTGACAATTCCTTTTACTTTAAATGTGGACAGTGATTCAGGAGAGAATACATGCCTGCAATTTCAAATGTAGGCAACCCTACATATTATTTAGGTACATTAAACAGTAAATTGACTCAATATTAATTATTTCAAAATGTTTGCCCATACATTCATTCATAATCGGTTTCTGCAACTGTATAAATTTACTCATAAATTGTTAATAACGCGAGAACTTTCTTAATTAAGTATCTGTGATTCATTACATCTGATTTCTCAATTTAGTTTTCTCCAATTACAATATGCCCATCAATAAACTGTTACGGGCAAAAAGCGTTACGCTTTAATAACCCATTAATTGTGCCGTCCGTTTTATGCATTTTGGTCGCCCGTGTCCGAAAAACTCATTTTGAACGGCCTTTAATCGCGCAACATGGATTATCGATCGTTGTCTTGCGTAACTAGACCAAGTATCATTTACTTGTTTCCGCACACCTGCGGCGATGTTTGTTGTTGCGTGGTCTCTTCTGAAAACTCCTCCGACTTGATGGCACACGTTATACTTCGTATTAACCTTTGCCTTAGATTAGAGCTAGTTTATAGTCACTTTACGAGGTTAAATATAGTGTCCTAGTTCACTCGCGCTACAGCAGTACTTTATTGGGTGTATTCAACGAAAATATTTGGGGTTTAATTACACATCGCATTTGATTGGGGATGTTTCTGGCATTGCGATTTAAGTCTCTTTTTCGGTCTGTATTCTAATTAGCTATTCGTGTTTCGTGTATTTCAGAGCCGACTTTGTAGTATGAGTATGAGTAGCAGGTTGGTAGCCGAATTTGTAATCATTTCTGAGTTTTCCGTTTGTTGCTGAGTCATTGTGGCCTCCGCTTTGCTTCTTCCGTTAGCAATTGATGCTGATAGTCCTTTCTGTGCCCTCATTTGCACAGGTACCTAATTATGCAGTCCGCTGCTGTTTGTTTTGTCAACGCCGCCTTCCCTTGCTGTGAGTATTCAAATATGATCTTGCGTTGTGAAGGTACAAAGGAATCCCTACATTAAGCGCACCGAAAGATTGGAATAACGGGCTAGTGTTGCATCACCTCCGAGTTTGTCAGTAATTACTGGCGCATTTATGGACCATTCGAAATCTCTACGTACGTGGTGGCATACTGTTATTGTCGCTCTCCCGCTATGTTTGACTTGCGTCATCCTTGTAAATTTGTAATTACCCGCTAATTTAATCTGTTTAATCTATGTATTTAAATATTGAACTTTGTTATGTGCTAGATAAACTCTTATAATTAGCGGCAACAGTAGAGTTGGCTGTATTTGTGGCTTTCTCTTGTAGCGTGATTTATACGAGTACTGAAATTAACTGATGTAACATTTTGTATTATATTTCTTGTTGTTAATTAATATAACCCTGTTTATGTTTACTACGGTTTTGTGTATGGCTAATGTAAGCAGTTGAGCGGTCGAACCTTTTTGAAATCTGTTTCAGGTCGTAGCGTATTGGCTGCGCATAGTACTTGAGTGAGTTTAAGAGTTCTAGTAAGCTAATGAACTTATCGGTTGTAACTTTTTGGCGCCCGCTCATAATCTGAACACCCGTTGCTAATTATTAAAAAACCGCACGTCGCCTTCACTGTAGCTGGTCGACTCTCTGATATTTCCAGGTAGCCTGAACGTTTGTTTGTAATGACGAAGCTGGTTAGAGTAATTGAAAAATGTTAGTTTGAGGCTGGCGTCTAAAATTGTTTGCTGTTTGTAGTAAAATGATTATATACCCTGAAGTGGTGGCAAAACGTTGGAAATAAATCTTTTATATTTTAGTATTGTGGCACACCTGAGGATTTGCTAGGTAATGACTAGATATACTTCGCGGCTTAACACAAAAGGAGTTGATTATTTATTTTTGTTTGCATTATTTTTCCGTCTGCACACTTGGTCCATTGTAATGCTGGGATCCCAGTCTAATAAAATGTTTCGTCCAGGTCTGCAAAATACTCCGTTACAGCTGCTACAACTTCTTTAGTGGATGAAAATCGTTGCCCTTCTAGGTGTTTTTTGAGCTATAGATATAGAAAGAAGTCTGATGGAGTTAGATCCAGTGAATATGGAGAATGAGATACCAACCCAAAGACGCTCCGAGGAATTTGAGCCATCGCAACTGTCGATTTGTGCGCTGAATCATTGCCTTGGTGGTACAGGACACCTTTTGTTAGCATTCCAGGACGCTTTATTTTATTTCTTCACGAAGTTGATGTAACAAGTTTGAGTAGTAGGATCCTATTATGGTTTAATACTCTTCGCATCTTGAAAAACAAAAAAACAACATTTTGCCATCGGACGGCAACACCATTGCTTTTTTGGGAGGTGGTGAACCCTTTTATGCTTCTTTGGTTTCTTTAGTCGCGGGTTAACACTTTTGTGGTTTGCGCCACTGGAACTATTATGTTGTTTATTGCTGCGGAATTAAGTTCAGTAAAATACAACCGTTTGTGGAAAACAATAACATTCCTTTTATTTCTTTAGAACACACGAACAAAATACAACATATACAAATTCGGTAATACTATGTACTTTAAATTTCAAATACAAATTTGAGTAGCCTGGTTTTCGATACTGATTTAATTAAGACTTTGGAATCTGACCTCAGTCTGCGACTCAGCAAAATGCGTACAAGTCGGAATATGTCGAAAACGTGATATTAAGTCACAGTAAAAGTACAAGAAAGTGATAAGTGATGAGTCTTAAGTGATCTCGAAAGCTAAGCTACTGCTACTGCCGATATATAAAGTATATCGGGTGCCTGAATGGAAGGGACATTCCCTCTTCTATTGAGTACAATAGGATTGACCAGCTCTATTTTAGCAAAAGAGGTTGAAATCGTCGGTCGAAAAGAACTTTTCCTTTTCGAGAGTTTATCGCTGCTTGACTGTCCCCTTTCTGGTTTATTATTATTTGGGATAACGGAGGGGTTTGTTTACGACATCACCCCGGCTAGAAATGTGTTAGAAATTGCATCGTGAACGTTATGAGAGTTAATTTTGATTGTTCAACTCGACGGCACAGATTACATTTGACATTACAAATCCATTAACTCTTTCACCAGACCTGTCACATCGCGAATTTCACGATTTAGCACTGCACTTAATGTCACATTTTAGTTTATGGCTTTCCCTTACACGACAGGTGTTTTCAGGCCAATTATCACCGCTACGATACACTTTCAGACTTCTACTTTAAAACACGCTGATAGTAGTGAACCCATATCTTATGGATAATAACAAATCTTTGTATAAAATTATCAGAATCACCCTGATAACGGAGCATTAAATCGGACGACGTCTATAAACGAACACGTTAGTGATCAACCGCTAAAAGCCGAGGACGCAAAATGTTTTGAACTAGTTGATAGGAGATGCTCACAGTCTGTGCTATTTTTAGAACCTTGAATCGCGGATATGTCAGGACCATATTTTCAAATCGATGTTTTCTTCAGTGGAACAGTTGTAGGACTTCCACTAGGAGAATCATCTTCAATGCTTTTCCTCTCACGTTTAAATTCAGCTGTCCTCTTTTTGACCATGTGTATGAAGGACGAGAATTTCCCAAAGTGTTTGCCATTTCTTCATGAATTTGTTTCAGTGGTGTGTCAAGCCTTCTTTGTCCAGATATTTTATCACTGCACGGTGTTCTATTTTTTCTATTTTTGCAAAAGTTGATGCACACTTCACTCTATAAATTTCACAAAAGTTTCAAATTAATGCATTACCGTAAATTTTGCACATACACTAATAACCGTTCGCATAACCTCAAAACGAATAATTGTGGCTATAGTGCTGCCCTCTCTGTGTTAGGCCGCAAAGTTTTCAATATATCCTCGTAGATGGCACATTTATAACGCAATCAAATTGGTTATATATGAATTTAATGTTCTAGTGTTGCGTGCAAGCATCGATTTGACATTTTTAAGTATTGGAATTCGTGGTGTAGTTTTAAAGTCTCACGTTTTTTAACTTACAACACCTATTACTTTGCTCTAGTTACTTACTTTTGAATTATTTAATATGTGGCACGTCATTGTTACTGTCATTATTAAATTTTGTAAACGTTGCCAACACTGTTAAATGTGTTGCATATATTAGGTGATTACGTCGTCTTCAATCGTTTTCGATTTCTCTGTTTAATGTTGAAAGGCTGTACACAATTTTTGAACAATTACAAAATTAAGATCATTGCTCCGATTTAAAAATTAAACATAAATCTCTTTATATTTATACAATAGCGTTGTTTCCATATGTAGAACCTGAAAGTCAAATAGTTGATAGATTGAAATTAACTGCATTTTAAAATTCGAATTAGGGACCAGTGTTATCTACAATTCAGATAGGTTTTAGAATCCGAACGCTGTGATTTCAAATCCAAAATATTAGCGAGATATCTAAATTATCTTACACAATTCAAAAATGTTGCCAACGCCAAGATCGTTTATTTCAGTTTTCTTAATGTCCGAAGAACTTCTTTAATAATACCGTTCCGTTGTGAAATATTAAGTAAGCGCTATAAGCCACATTAAAACAGCCAAACTTTGGAATTTTTGCTTTTACAACGTTGAAACTTAAATGCTCGACAGGCGAAGAAGGCGGTTGCTAAACCTAACCCAGTTATAGAGGCGTCGAGACGAAACGGCCCCGGAATGGAAATTACCTGTTAACGCTTCTCGCATCCTCAATTCCTTAAGAACACTGAAGTTGTCGCTGTTTTGGATTAAGTTCAAATCTCCCTCCCACATAATATCCCTAACGCGACAGCATCTGTAATGAAAATCTTTACAGGACCAACAGACATGATTGCTGTCGAGGCGAGAGAGAAAAAACCGTTATTTGTTTATATTGCCAACAAAGTGTGGCATAAAAAGCGTCGATTATAGAGAACATCATTTTTCTTAATAAAAAATTGATGGGACAGATCACCTGCACTTTGTCATATACCTACATCGCACCGAAGCAAATATGAAAGTCGGAAAATATGCGAACTACAGGAACTTAATTTTAAATATTTTTAGCCATAACATATACAACCAATAACTCTTAAGAATACTCGTTCCGTACATCAAGAGATAAAGTTATCAAAGTTACGTCAAGTACAGTTGTTAGTACCTCGTTTATGTTGACAGACCATGTATGAATTTTGTAGTATTCTGCGTTATTCTTCGTAAAGGTAGTATCTACAAGTTTTGAATTCAAATCTTATTATTTTTTATAGTTAGTACCTAACAACGAGTACGTTAATTTATTTTATTCGAATCATTTGGAGTAACTGTTAAAGTGTCATATTATAACGTAATTGTTTTATGTTATTATTATTGCAATTAATCAAACTTTAAATGCTGACCAAAGTACTTATTTCAATTTATCAAATGTTTGTTACTTGACTGTACGCTAAACACAACTGCAGCTCTTGCCACGCTTCTTCAACTCTAATATAGTTGCTTCTGTCAACTGTAAAAGTGTTTGTCTAAAGCTGGGTCTACACGTTGTGATCGAGGGTTAGGGCAGGCCGTTGGTGGCAGTTTTAAATTAAGCATTTATAGAATTTTGCTGGTTTCGCAGCTTCAGTGGGAAACGCAGTTAAAACAAAGAGCTGCTCACGATGGGGAGAATGAACACGCACCACTCTCTGAGAAAATTGCAAGCGAAATTTAACCACAACGTGGTTCTATTAGCCCTCTTGAGAAGCGAGCATTGGCTCGCTGGGCCATCCGCTCACCACGATGTAATTGTTGTGATAGTAAATATTTTTCGACTGTTACTGTTTGTATTTGTTGTTGTCCGCTTTACTACATTTAGATTGAGGTATGCAGCGAAGCTCACAAGGTAGGTGTTGATCTATTTTGGTAGCTAGGTTTGTTTATTTGTTGTGAATAACGACATGGCGCCCAATTCTTTTTATTAATTGTAAAAGCCCGAAGCATTTCTTAGCCTGATCTTTACACCACGCCATATTCTGCCGAGAGTTAAACGAGCTAGCCGAGGCCTTGTCAACCCCTTCGTTCATAAGGGTGGTACATTGACTCTAAACAAATGCTGCCTAACCCCTGTACATGCGTCATGCACACAACCACTAATAGTTTTTAGGTTCAAAACTGATTGAGGGCACTACAGTGGGAAATATACAAAACTAGTAAAGCTTTTTTGTACCATCAACTTCCAGACTGTTGCTGCATTTACAGTTTAAAGAATGATTAAGGACATAATTTTATAGTACTCGTACTTATTGCCCACTCCCAACCCGGCGATGATAATTTTATACTGTGCAAATATCTATCAGTTTTCTCCATTCTTTCCTGTATTTATGTTTGAGTGCAGATATACGGAACGTTACCGCTGAACTAAACCCACTTTGCAAGTTTATACAGGCTTTCCGGGACTTATCTTGTTGATGTCAACAGTGCCTAGAAGTCGAAGAGGGAGTACTTTGAAAGACGCTAGGAGTACTTTCCTCCATAGATGCGTCACAGACGCTGTATTTGTTCCGTTTCGTTTCCTATTGGTTCGACCTCGTACATTGAGGCTTTAACGATACAATTAGCGATTTGTTGAAATTCAGGACTATTGTGATTCTTACGGCCAGCAATGTTTGTTTTGATTTTTGCATGGTTTGTGTAGCCCCATTCATCGCGAGTATTTGCAAGAAGCACTGTATCATCAGCATAGCACAAATTGTACTTTTCCATTTGGACAGAAATGCCTGGAGACTGGATCAGGATTCCGTTGCTTTGCGCTGGTTCTATCCCTAATTTTAAGCGCATAAATGCGACTGCATTTATGGTTTAAGCCAGCTTAGACAATGGCACTTAAAGGGACGACAGTAAACCACCCCTCAGACGCAGCCTCACGTCTCGACAGTATTATGGCTTGGTATAGGGGTAGTGAATGAAGCAAACATGAAATGCAGATTGTTTTATTATAAAAAGAAACGTGTATTTATACAAAACAAGAATGCTTAACGAAGTAACAATATCAAAGTTCAAATGTACAGTTTAGTGGGACAAAGCGTTTACAATTACAAAATAACAACGTAGCAATTCAGCGGTTTTATTTTCTGCTGGAGCGAAGGTCGCCCGTTGAACTGCCGCTGTAGGTCGGTTTTGTGCATGAGGTGCAGATCTGCAGTTTTCCTGGTCTTTAACTCGTCTAATTGCGAAATAACACTGGCTTTTGAATGTTCCGTAAATTTGGACTGAAATTTATATATGTTTAATCTAATTTAAACATATTAAATAAAGCAAAGACTGGTGATTGCGGCATTAAAAATTTCTTGCTATTAAATCAGAATTGCATTTAAAAACGTGCGACTGGATTTCGTAAATTTTAGAAAATAAAATTTATATTTGTTTAAATCAAGTTTAAACACCATTCATTGAACACTTTCCGCATTACGTTCTTGCTATATGTATAATTTATGGAAATTAATTAAATTTGCTTGTTCAGTTCATAAATAAAACAATTGTTTTGAAAAGTTCTAGATTTGTCTAAAAATCATAGAAATGTGAATTTCATTATAGTCCAGTAAAATGGTGCTCAAAAAGAGCTTAAAGTGGAAAGTTCTGGTGTAATTGTTTTGAGTGACTTACTTTATGTTTTTTAGAGTGCTGAACACGAATATGAAGTTGTCCAACAAAATTTTTTTCGGCAAATATGAGAAATCATAAAAAAACCACTAAAAATTACAGTTTTTTTTGGCTTATAGCTTGCAAAGTAAGCTTTTTACGCAAAAGATGACCCTATATTAAAATAAAGACGAGAAAATTTTCTACAATTCATGTTCGTATCATTTTTTTGTACCACATATGGTTTCCGCGCTAAGAGGCATTGAAAAACTGCCGGAAATCAGTTGATTTTGGAAAATAGCAAAAAACATATTTTTTACAGCCTTTCCGTTCATAGCACTAAAACTAAGCATTTCTCTGTAAACATTATCCTATACTTTGAAAGAGCAGATAAAATTCTGTACAATTTATGTGTAAATAATTTTTTCGGACCTTCAATAGTTATTAGAAAAGCAATGACGAATGCATGAAGTAGTCAGTCGCCTCCTTATTGAAGGCATATACTTAAATGCACAATTATATGTCTGCGCATATATGTAAAACGTTAACCTTAGGTTATATAGGTGCAACAAAAAGATAAACAGCGATTCATGGTTGATTAATATGAAAACTGTGCAATGTTAAACAATACATATAATAACATGGGTATCATATATCTAATACTTGCTATATTGCTAGCGGCTATGAGTGGGAAACTGGCCGATGAAGTGAGACACACAACCAACTCCTTCATGTATACGGTGAGCTGTGCGCAAGCGCGGCGGCGTCGTCCGCCCAATGGGGAAGTGGTCCCGCCCAATGGGGAAGTGGTCAAGTTTAAAATTCGCTTCTAAAGGCGGAGTTTGAATTCTCACGCATGCGCACGAGACGCGTTATACTATAAGTGAGACTATGTCGGCGCCGTAATGTTTTCTGAAGTTTCCAGGCCCTACCAGCAATATATGTGTATTATATATATGCATGGGTATATAGGTAGGTATTTTATAAAACGCTTATTATTAAATGATTATTGACATTGAAGTGAACCTCGTCAGTCAAACCAACCCCTCTTGGTCAAAGGTTCCATGATTTCTGCAGGGATGCCTTCCGGTTCCTCTACATCTAAAAAAATAAATTAAATATAATTAATGACTTAGTTTTAATTGTTTGAACATGGAATAGTTGTATTAGGATACATATTTTGAACACATAAATAAAAGTGAATGAGTAAAAAAATAAAGGTGAAATGGAATTATTTATGCATAGTTACATTCAAGTACTTCAGAAAGTTCCGGGTCATCCCCGTACTCTTCGATTTCAGTAAGAGGCATGTTATTGCAACTGGTTTCGCAGTTCACACACATATTGGAGCACTTGAGGCCTGCTTTTTTCATCCACAGTTTTTCTGACAGGTCTTCTTGAATTTGCAAGAAATAAGTTTCAAAACGGCTTGAGGTGCCGGTGGTTCTAGCGTGGTTACTGGCTCCAGACCATCTATGGTTTTCTTCCAACCCCATTGTTCAGGATCTTCTTCATTCCCAAGCCAGCCTCGGCAGGTCGAAAGTGTTTACAGATGCCTGCTGATTCATAGATTTTCATTGTTCTACGGAAGTGAGTAAAGCTGTATATATACTGCTGAATCGCTCGGTGGAGCATTGATAAATGGCACGCAAGCAACAAAGGTTGTGTCACAAAGGAGACCACTTGTGGTTTGCTCCATGAAACCACTCCATCCTGGAATGCTGGGCACATCTTTCCACTTGCTGTAAAGCCAAATTAGGTCCGCCAAATAGGGTGTGATAGTATCGGATGAAACAAAAAACTTTTGGAAATCCTTTAAGCCAGGAGAACCTGTTTTTTTAAAAATTTTCAAGGAAACGGCGCCCATCTCGCCAACTAGTTGAGCTGGTAGTATTTTCTTCACTCGGAGGACAATTCTCTGATATGGAGCAATAGCATTTCTTGGGATTATCAAATGTATACACCCCATTGCATGAAAGGTATTATACCCATTCAGTGTACGAGTGTTAAAATTCGTGTTGTCATGAACGGATTGATGGAAAGCTGTGGAGTCTATTCGTAAAGATGGTCTCATGATTACTGACACTTCCAAACGAACAGCTTCAGAATAAGAGGTGCAAAGTCCCAAGGCTGACATAATATCGATTAGTTTTCGTGACCCATACTTCTTATAAAAAAAGCTCATAGTCCAATTTGTAAGGCAAAGAACTAGGTCTGAAATGGCAAAAACTTTTTTTTTTCATTTATTACTGTCCTCACGGTTCTTCTTCAGTATCAGCATTTCAAAGAAAAGATTGAGAATCTGAGGAACAAGGCTTTCATTTTCGTACAAGAAAGAATCTGGAGGGGGATAATCATCCACGACATACGCTACAGATCTTATCTCTTCAAGAATTATAACAGCTGCTGTTTCAACTAATCGAAGACGTTTTTCGGTGTACCACGGATCTGGCCAGTATCTTTGAAACATACGATCGTATTCTGTTTAATCTTTGATATGATTACATCCTCCCTTCCTCCCCATATCTCTCCAGTAGATGCTTTATTACTGTTTTGGGGAATGTATTCACCCTCTGTCTGAGCTATTAACTGGTCTAATGAAAATTAACATTCCTCATCACTGTTTTCCATAAAAGTAAAAATATTCTCCCAATTTCTTTAGCATAAGGGCCAACCTTGTTTTTCACATCAACCTTGGGCTTACCAATGTACAGATTTTTTAAACAGTTATCATGGTACTAACAATCAGCAGCAATATCTGTTCATATCTCTATCAGCAGAAAGAGGTGGAGCTGAAGGTCACAAGATAGTCCGCTAGCTCAATACGTCACATACCTGTTTTATTATATTGATAAAAATACACAGTTTTCATATTAATCAACCATGAATCGCTGTTTATCTTTGTGTTGCACCTATATAACCTAAGGTTAACGTTTTACATATCTGCGCAGACGTATAATGATGCACTTTAAGTATATGCCTCCAAAAAGGAGGAGACTGACTACTTCATGCATTCGTCATTGCTTTTCTCATAACTATTGAAAGTCCGAAAAAATTATTTACACATAAATTGTACAGAATTTTATCTGCTCTTTCGAAGTATAGGATAATATTTACAAAGAAATGCTTAATTTTAGTGCTATGAACGGAAAGGCTGTAAAAAATATGTTTTTTGCTATTTTCCAAAATCTACTGATTTTCGGCAGTTTTTCAACGCCTCTTAGCGCGGAAACCATATGCCCTACAAAAAAATTATATGAACATGAATTGTAGGAAAACTTCTCGTCTTTATTTTAATATAGTATCATCTTTTGCGTAAAAAGCTTACTTTGAAAATTATAAGCCAAAAACTAAAAAAAAACTGTGATTTTTAGTGGTTTTTTTATGATTTCTCATATTTGCTGAAAAAATTTTGTTGGACAACTTCAGATTCGTGTTCAGCACCCCAAAAAAAACATAAAGTAAGCCACTAAAACCAATTACACCAGAACTTTCCACCTCGAATTACCATTTGACTGGACTATTATGCCTTTGTTTTTTAAAACTAGAGTAATGTGGTTAAACATTATGTAAAGATTGTTGGTCCGAATCGTGACAAATCCTATATTTCTTCAGACCTTTACGTCTCACGGTTTCTAGAAAACACATTTTCACCCCCTTTACAACCTGCAAAGTATTCAATTTTGTAAATAAGATACCTCGTCCAATCACAGTTTTATATCCTTACATAGAACCAGCATGAACTCGCTAATTAAGGTGCAATCCATTAGCACATGAAAAATGTTAGTTTCCTTTCATCTCGGCTTGAAATTGAGAAAAGCGATCCCCAACCAAACCGCCAATCAGTAGGTAGATATGGGAACGGAATCGTTTGATAAACAGAGAGAGAGAGAGAATAGGTCTAGACGAGACGAAGGGATGCAAATGCAATCCTTGCTAATGAGTACTTAAAACAGAGGCCGCATGGTCAGTAGCTTTGCTACGAATTGGAGTTCGGTGCATTGCATGAACCACCTGCATCTGATGTTAATACTTGAATTGCCAGTTGTTCCTTTTGTGTTACACAATTACTGCCTGCGACTACTGTACGCGATTTTGACGTTTCGGTCTTCTCCCAAGTTTGGTTTATATTTTCTGGGATAAGAAAGGAAATTTGGAACTGATACAACCTTGTGTATTTATGAGTACAGACAGTCGAGCTCTGATAAGCATTTAGAGACGTCCCGTGCAAATTGTTAAGTATTTTGTGTGGGTGGGACGAAATTTATAAAATGCCACCGACCCGTTCTTTTCTAAATCTACAAAAATGGTAAATACCAATCTGTGACATTTAGATTTTTCTAAGTTGTACATGGTTTTCTCAAAATAATTTAAGCTAAATTAATGAATTTATAAATTGGTGACAAATGAGCCTAGTCGTTTTAGTTTTGTTGCTGTAAATACAATTGTTATGGTATGTTTTATTCTGTGGTAATTATAATTAATACATGAACTGTTATGCAAGTTAAGATTTTGATAACTTTCTCGGTATTGAAAGGATTTACAGTTTGGATAATACCTCGATTAGAGGGATACTTTCAGGGGGAAGCCTGCTGTGTTCCGTCGTTGGTGGTGATCTCCTGCTGGGGCTAGATAACTTGGGAATTTGTGCAGATAATATTACGTTCAATAGTGATGCTCGTTATATATAATGGAATATACAGCGTCTGTGCCCTTTAAAAGATAACTCTTGATATTTCACCCAGAAAAAGCGCCAATTGTATTTTACGCGCTTATTTTGGAAGAACATGACGGGTGTATTTAGTTTGCTTCGTTTGCATTTCACATAACTGCTATGCAAGATGAAACTTTAAACTTAAAAAGAAATCGTTAAAATCCCAAAACATTGGATTAATTTAAGAAATCGAAAACAAAACGTATGTATATGATTGCGAAACAAATTTCAACAGCTCGTAAAGAGTTAGGTATCAATCATCATACGTCTCTGTTATCCTTACAAGAGGCACACCTACTGATAAAATAAATGATTAAATCCTAATTCGTGAAGCATTATCCATAGACGGAAAAGATTCGTGTGAGCTTTAATTGTAAACTTAGTAATGTTTTTCATTCCTTCTGATGCATAATTATTCTAATTTCGCTTGAGAGAGCAAGATATCCAAGTAATGACTGACAGAAAAGGTGTATCTTTGATAAGTTATTGATATGAACTGCAATAATATTATGATTGTTTACGATTTACCACGAAGTCGCTTTTACTTTTCATATGTAACGTTGAAGTCTATATCAGCCTATAGACAACTAATCCTAAGTTACAATGTATCTTATATGTCTCTTAAAACTACTCAAACTGTTAAAAACTTTGTTCCAATTCAGGTTTACCTGCATATAAAAAGATCATCTATATATCAGCCACGACTTCGTTTAAACGTAAACCTAGAGTAATCTCTACCTGATTGGTTTGTTTGTACATAAAGGTAATCTTCAACGATTTTGTGTTTTCTATTGATAAACTAGGATAAGGCAGTAGAGGTGGCTCAGAGGTGGCTCAGTGGTAGAGCGTCTGGTTCTGGACCAGAAAATGGGGGTTCGAATTTCAGTAACTCCATTGGCCACAAAGATCTAGTGCCGAGCCCAGTGCGATTTCTTAATCCGACCTTGACAATCGTGTGGTTTTAACGCCTAAAACCTCTTCGCAGAGGAGAGGCGGATGCCCCTATAGTGGAGATTGAGAAGTACCGGGAATAGCATGACGCACTTTTGGTGTATACAAAAATTCTTCAAAAATGGACTAAAAACTTAATTTACGACTATTACATATAACTCATTATAATTAACTTACGTCTGGTTTTTTTCTATAAGTTTCAAAAACCCAAGCTGTAGAATGTGAAGCGTCACTCATCTCGGCTTGATTGACGCTCTAACAGCTGAGACCCAACTCCACACCTACTTCATGATCCATCACTTGAGCCAGAGTGACAAGCGTCTCTTGTGTCTTAGTGCTTGCACTGCTTACACGTGCATCTGCTGTTCGTTGATATTCTGAAATATGAAACACAACTGGCCCCAAGGGTTTCAGAATAAGGATTGTGGACCTGTAAGTATAAGAAACTCTTCTGTTACTAATGGGAATCGTTCTTCTATGCTCGTCACATACAAATTTCAATTGATTGTGAGCTTTACGTTAGTTGAAGGTTTGTATTATTTTAATAAATGTTATTGATATTTGAAGATCTCCGAAATTGAACTCAAATTTTGGAGGCTCCAAGCGATTTGATCTGTGATACAGGAGTTTAAACGATGTGTTATAGCTAGGTGTTAATTAGTTTAAAAATATAAGTATGGTAATAGAATAGGCAGGTAAGTCACATGCTAAGAAGAGCCTAACCGCCGAGCAATTAATCCAGGCGACGGCTTTTATACGATAAAGTTGACCTACATTTGGAAGCAGCTGGTGAACAGGGAAAGAGAAAACTAACAGCAGGAAACGAAAGTGCAAAGAAATATGCAGAGTTAATATAAATCAGGTCGATTAACAGTAGGTAAGAAAGAAAAAAAAAGAAATAACGGTGTAGTATAAGGGATTAACGTGTGATAAGGAAGCGCCGTTGACAGAATTTCATGAAAAAAGAACTAGAAACCATAATAGATGTAAAAATCAGCCAATAAATTAGGTGTCAAAACGTACCTGAGAATTGGATAATGAAAAAAGTGAATGTTATGAAAAACAAAAGTAAATTAAGGAACTATAGAAAACAACAAATATATATTAACGACGATATGCTAAAAAAACGAAAGAGAAATACAATAAAAAATTAGAAACCCTGCTCTAGCAGACAGAAATAAAAAGAGGAAGACATTAGAGTAGGCTTCTATAAAGTAACAATAGACGATCAATAATAGAACTGGAATAAAGAAAAAGAAAAGCTGGAAATATCCAACAGAAGCTTAGATCAAATTAAAAACATCAAACATACAAAAATAATAGTAAATAACGAATTTTCAGCAATTTCATGTTATGTAACGCACTCTTTTCTAAGTATGTGTTATAACATTTCAATTAAAAATTATAATTGTTTCGAATGCTTGCCGATGTTCGGTTCGTTTGTTATTACACTGTATTTTTACGTTGGGACTGAGGTTTTTTAGAATAAATTTTAGTTAACGTAATTTTCTAGTTGCAAGTTGAGCGAAACTCAAGTTCGACAGTACATATTTGTCGTATCCGGCAATAAGTGCATTTTCAAGTCTCACCTTTTTTAAGTAAGCGGCTGTGAATTCGTATTTGACACCTTCTTTCTGTTAAAAACAACTATATCATGCTGGACAGGAAAAGGGTCCAAATTTGTTGAGAGAAAACGGTTAGGTCCAACCCTATTCAAGCTTGAGATGCAAAAATTAGGTTTCCTTGAGTTAGATCATCCAGCGTATAGCCCTGATATAGCCCCCCTACTTTCTTCTTGGGGTGTGTTCTTATAGTGTAGGTTGGCTATAGTAATAGCTGCCCTAACCAATTCCACGAAGCAACGATTAAATCAGTTTCGCAGATTTTTTAACCATGAGGTCGTCGTCTTTCTACACTATTTTCTCTCCTGCAATTTTCCCAGCATAATTAATTGCAGCACACATACATACTTTTTTCATCGCATAACGTGACCGGAGTATTCGCATTTTCAGTTAGTGTTAACAGTTCTCGTTATGCATATGCCCCAGGAAATATCCATTTGTTCTCTTTTCCATCCACGATATATTCAACAGACGCCCATAGATCCATAATTTAAAGGCTTGTATTTTATCTGTCTCGCTTCTTCAGAGTCCAAAGAGCTCCATACCATATAGGAGGGCTGTAATACAAAACATCTTACAAGTCGTGTTCTGACATCTCTATTTACATCGTTATTGCTTAACAGGTTTTCTATTTTGACATAAGCAGCCCTCGCCATTTCTATTCATTCGTATTTCTTGCGTTTGGCGCTTGTTCTCGGTAATTGTTGTCTCCTAATACTTATATTTGCTTCTTCAATGCAGGACAAACTTTGTTTTCTTAGGATTCATTTGAAACCGTATTTTCCACTAATCATGATCAACCGCTCCATAATCATGTGCAGGTCGAAAATGTTAATACTATTTATTAATTCACGGTCTACGGCGGGCCGTCGAAACAGGCGTCCCGATGTCTGCATCTTAAACCAAACAACGAATTAATACAGATTTTAAACTTTTCACTTGTCGAGACCAAAGAAGAGCCATTAAGTCGTTTGCTTCGGAAAGCTTTCGGCTGTTTATAAATGATCAACGGCTAAATTCTAAAGGTAGCACCACTTTATCAGCTTTACCTGCACGCCAATAAGGCCGAGTTTGGTATCATTGTGCGGATTTGAGTCGGGCCACAACGTTATGTCGATCAAATGACTTTTCCTGACTTATGGAAAAACGTACAGATTTAATAGAAGCATAGCAAATTGATCACCACTGCGACGCCGTCCTTTGATGAATAACGAATTGATTCTAAATGCCGACGTCGGCCACTGAAAATAACTCCATAAAGCTATTTATATAAACCGAAGATTAGCAGCAAAAAACTGCAAAAGCTCCGGAGTTCGCGAACTCAGCAGTTCGCTTAAGAGCTTTGGGCAATCGAGCTTAATGCTGAATTATCCTTGTTGCAATCTCTCTGCAGTCGAGCCCCTAGTTCGCACAAAATACGGAAGCATCCTCGGCGAACGAGTATTTTGAAGCGACCGCCTGGTTGTTGACCAGCCTCCGTAGCCCCGTCCAGATAGAACCTGTCGACGTCCGGCTACGCACCCTCCAGGATGCGCGAACCATTGTTCAGTTCCGTTACCACCACGCCCCAGCCGGAGCAGCCCTTCAGGTTTTACTTTTTTCTCTTTAGGCCTAGCACCTTGCTCGAGCGTCTCTTCGAGCGCTTGCTAACCCCGAGACTGCAATCGCCGCTCCCGTAGAGAAACAAGAACCACCAGCACCGCCGCCAGCGTGTCGTCAAGCGTCATAATCACTTAATTTGTAACTAATGTACATCTTTGTACGTGTATCTACATCAACGAAATAAAGTTATTATCAATCACCGCATCAGTGTTCTGAATAACACACATACTCCGAAGAAGCTGAGCTAGCTATAAAGAAGGAATCATATTGTGTTAATGTTATTCCAATATCTGATATTGTTTACCGGTATTCAGTTCATTGATATTCCTTCTGTTTCTCCTTTCTAGAGCCTCTTGCAGTATAACAAAGGTGGTAGTACACACTCATGCTTTATTTATCTTTGTATATAAACTCAATTTGTTATGCTATTTTCAACTCTCACAACAGCCTTTTCCTTCCAATATAGATTTTGTGTGATTTAAAATATCATGTTCATGGATTAACTTGGTTCTAATAAGTTTTATCAGACATTGATATTGAACTTTGTGAAAGGGTTTTTTCATAGTCAACCAGGCATATCAACCAGTGGCGGCTCTTGGACATTTTAGATGGTAGAGCCAACCACTGAACGTAAAATGCATTTTCCACCCTCTCACAGACAAAGACAGATTTCGATATCTCGAGATTTAAATATTTTGCATATGGACTGGCAAAAAACAATTGACTAAACTTTACAAACTAATAATCAATATTATTTCAAGATGTGCAAAAATTTACGAATAATAAGTATAATAAAATAGATCATAATGCAATTATTTTGCGAAAATATCAACGTGCAACGTCTTTTCTGTCGGAATTGTATACACGGCCGCTTTCATATGTTTCCACGGACGCTGCGTTTCTTCATGAGTCGACGAACTGAGTGTACGTGCCAGAATTGTCATCAGACACTCGATACGCGAGCGTTATCGCAGGGCTCAGGTTAGGCTGAGGGCTGCTTGAGGCTTGAGCTTTCATTTTGATGGCTCTCGCTGAATCTTAAAATATTCGTATCGTTTTACCTACCTCTTACCGCTCTGTACCCTGCTGCAGTTTATAAACTGTCGAAAAGCTGGGAACCCACTTCGATATGGCACCAACGCGTCCGTGAAAACAAACTGCACGAAGACTAATGAAAAATAAGTACAAATAATGTTTATTTTGGAATAAAAAAATATTGAATTACTGGTTATGGGTAAGTAGAGAGCCATATTCATATTTAAGTATCTTTATACTACAGTATTTATCTCGAATAGCGCATTTCTAACTTCCCCATTTATGGATTCACATTGCGTGTTGCTAATTTCTCTCTCAATGCTTTTATATATCCGCATATATATTATCTTCAAGAAGATCTTAAGTGTATGGCCTATAAGATGTGTTTTGCGACTATTATTTATTGAGAAATTTCAAGAAAAACCCTATGAGGTCGCCGATTTTCTTTCGAATGTCAGCAAAACTGTTATCTGTTCTAAGAGAATATTGCAACTCCAGAAAAAAGTTGAAAAGTGTGTATAGTTAGATGATGACAACTAAATTGAAAAAATAAGAAATATAGTTAGTGCTCTAAGTTGTTTCATCCTACGGTAGGTTGTTAATCTAGTGTCTAGACATTTTCCCCCTCCTGTTTTCAAGGCAAATCCAATTAATGTAATTTTTAAATTTCTTGTTAGGGAGTAAATCTTCACTTCAGGTATTATTTCCAATATGGTCTCCAATGCGAATGTAATAGATAGCGTAACACTGAGTTCTTATTCCACTCACTGTCTGACCACAACCTACAGCGGTGGCGGGCGGATCTGAAGTTGGTCGGATTACTTTTGTTAAGGGGAAGAGAGCACTTAGAGTTTCCTATACATTTTATGTAGGTGGCGCATCTATCGAAAACCTTTCAAATGTTTGAGATTAGGCCACCAACCGAACAGCAATTATCGAGTGAGATTATGCAAAAACTAATTTTACTGATATGCACTTAAGTGCCTTAATGTTAAGAAGGATTAAGTTTTCAAGGTAGAGCACTAATTGTTTCCTAGCATTTCTCTAAAATGAGATGGTGATTCATATTTGTGTAGTTAGGAAAGCACCGCTCTGAGAAGAAACTATCACTTGTTTGTTCATGTTGATTCCATAACGACCAAGAACTACTCGATTTTAAAAATGTCCAATAAATTCTCAAAAAGTAACAGTTTTCGGTACCGCATTAGAAAAAGATTTATGTGTGCAACTCGTAGAAAAATTGCACAGTTTTAGATACTTTTATATCAACATTTTCAAGCATTTTCCTCCAGTACGTGGAAAATAGCATGTGAGGAAAGTGCTTTTTGTGCTCGGCGCGTTTTTAATCTTGGCTTTGCTTCGATTAAAAAGCTCGCGCCTTGCAAGGAACAACTACACTTTTCTCAACTTGTTGTACAATATATTTTTCCCGCTAATCGTACTAGAATTGACACATTATTGATACAATTTTGCTGAGTAAAGTCAAACATTCCATTATATCAGCCGTTGCTAGGTAATCTATATACAGGGTGTCTCAAAATTGACGCCCGTTCTTCAGGGATTTGATTCAGGGGGCTAAAGGAAATCGAAAATAAAGAGTGGAAAATTTTCTGATTGTCATTCTGTTATAGAGTTATTGATGAAAATGTAAATAATAACTTTTTTCTACTCCTATCTTTAAAATTCCATTTATGGTATGTTTCCATGACGCTACGTAATCTTTTAAAAACACCTTCACAAGCCGTGGGTTCGTGCGTTTTAGTCACGGACTGAACTTTTTAATGGCAAAAATGAAGTTAGTTTTCAACTTCCAACAGTCAACTTTGACGTTCCAAGCATAATTTAACCTAACATAATTTTCAAAATCTTAATGAAATAATGTTATATTGTCTAAATTTGTGGTCGTAGAAAAAGTATAGTATGCAACTCGATTTATAAACTTATTAGTCACTCATTTTATTAAACAACTCGCTCCGCTGCGCTTCGCTCGTGATTAATAAACCTCGTGACTAAAATGACGTTTATAAAACTTGATAATCGTGCGAATGTTTGCCTTGAAGTAGGAGGCAACCTATTTGAACACATTTTGCGACAAACAAATGTGGAAAATAACTTGTTTTCAAATACCACTTCGTTTTTCATAAAGTTTATATTCAAAATTTTTGTTTTTTATTCATAACTCCATAACAAAAGATAAACGGAAAATTTTTCCACTCTTCATTTTCGATTTCTTTTAGCCCACTGAATCAAATCCCAGAAGCACGGGCGTCAATTTTGAGACACCCTGTATATAAAGCTGAAAGTCCTGACCCACTCACTCACTCATCAACGCCCAGCCCAAACCCTTGGACCTAGAAAGCTGAAATTTGGCACAGAGGTTCCCTTTATGATGTATACAAGGAATAAGGAAGGATATTTCCGAAATTCAACCCCTAAAGGGGTAAAATGGGGTTCCAATTTTGTATGGTGAAATACAATTAAATAGACATTTCGACTTTAAACTTCGTAGGAGTACTCCTAAAAAATACAATTTTTTGTATTGCTAAAAGTTGTCAAAGGGAAATAATCAGTATAATTTATTGATGCTTGAATGTAATTATTGATTACATCAATTAGACCAGATCTATGTGTCGAAAGTGAGAAACCCAGCGAACCCATACTTACGTCAAATGACAACCGAATAGTTGACATTCAATATTTTATAAGCCAAGTACGTAGATGGACAGTACATGATTTATCGTGTACCATGGGGAAAATCAGTCTCGTTAAATAAACTAGGATCGGTTTTCAATCGCACTTACATTACTACTGCGAAGTGTGTAATGTTGAAATAGTGTTAAAAAGCCACAACTGTAATAGCGACATCAATCAGTTCTTTGTATGTCGTGTCTCTGCTAATAGGTAGTGTGTTTTCACAATCCGAAGAATTATTTTCAATATTAGACATTCCGATATTGAATAAAAAAATGTATAAGAAAGAAATGGAAAATCTGCATACGAGATGGGAAAAAATGTTAGCAATAGAAGAAGGTTATATGGAACAAGGGTTACCGTATAACACCGTTATAGTGGATGGAAGTTGAGCCAAACGTTCATATGGACATGGTTACTCTTCGTTATCATGTATAATAGGGCGAAGAACAAAAAAAATATTATACTTAGGAGTAAAAAAATAAATTTTATCCGCAAACGTCATAAAAGTGACAACTTATGTGTCTTTATTGACAAGGTTAAAAGTGCCACTTTATCGGATTAAGCAGATAAAATAGCAACTTTTCCGTACTTTATGTGGCTAATCACACAAAATACAAAAACTCAAACATTTCAGCGAAATGTTTACATCGTAACCACGGAAAAATTGTATTAGGTATTAGATTATTTTTCCCGCTGCTGATCATGTAAGTTAGTGATACAGCCTTAGTAACAAAACGTGTAAGTCGGGTGATTATACTTTGTTTGCTGCTTCTTTTCTTGACAACGGAACTTAATATTATTATTAAGTTCCCTAGGATAATAAAATTAGAAAATCAAGATGCAGATTTAGACGTTTTTGTTTATAAATTGCAAATGCTTATATGTCATGTATGTGACACTCACAGGTAACACGACTCACGCAAACTAATCCTGGTGACAGGTGACAAAACCAAACGATTTTTTCAAAAATCTATGAAAATTTCGATAAGCAGCGGGAAAAATATAATAAGATAACTCGGAATGTATCGGCCTTATTAACATTTTCGGTAGGCAACAAGCCGCGACTTCGTCTTGTCTTGTACTTGCCTACCTCAAATGTTAATAGGTTTAATAGGGCCTTAAATTCCTTGTTACTTAAATAGCTATTATTCATTTACCTACTTGCTAATATATAATTAGTGTTACCCTTTATCAATTTTTAATTTATCTGAATACGTTTGCGGATAAAATAGTATATGTTATTCGGAGTAAAGGTGACTTTATGTGACTTAGCTGAATTATTTGCCTCACTAACGTTCGGCTAAATAAACTTCAGCTTCCCCACATAAAGTATCACTTTTACTCCTAATAACATAATCTACTACTGTTACGCATGCGCTACAGATAGAGGACCACATAAATGTTACAAAAATTACACAGGTTCAACTGCCATGGAGTAGGCAATTATTGCCGAAAGATTCAATGAAATCGTAAATGCCTATGGAATTAGGTATAAATATTTAATAAGTGCCGGAGATTCCAGTGTTTATACCCGAATAATAGAAAACGTCTCCTACGGTCGTTACATAATAAAATTAGAATGTGTTAATTATGCTACGAGGGCAGTTACTTCCAACTTATATAAATTGGTAAAAGATAAAAATTACGATTACGCTGCTAGAAATATAATTAAATCAAATATTCAGCATTTCAGTTCGTTAATAAGAACAATAATTGCTTGCACTTCGAATATCAATAATTTAGTTGAAACAGGTTTTTCAGAAAGAAAAACTGCCATTAAAGGAGGTGGAATAATAAATTTGTAGTTCATATTTTGTCTATTCCTGGTTTTAATGACGTTTTTAAAGTACTTAATAGGAAATTTATAGAATTTGTGTAAAACTGTATTCAAAAAATTATTTATGACTTTCACAGCAGTAGCCTATCGTCAAAAATAATTATCTACTTTAATAGAAAAGAAGAAACGAAAACATTAATTATTTATTAATGGACAATTCTCAAGATGATTTGCTAGCTAACAGAAATTTTAGTTACTAAATATGCATAGTGAAAAAAAGCGGTACAAAATATAAATGATTGTATTTCCGATTATAATCAGCCAATGCAAGTAAAGACTGAAATAATCTTATTTGCAATAATACAACGTTTTAAATCGATTTTATTTCACTTTAATGAGAGCCATGCTAAAACGGAAGTTTTTAATAACTTCTCATCACGTCGCTTTAATGTGAAATTAAATCTCTAAAAAAATTTTTAGGCAATGAATTTTGCTTCATTTGTTTGGTTGCTTGGTAAACGTCACCTCGTATCCATCATTTTAATTTTTGTTCTTGATTAAATGAGGTGCTGAAGAAAATAATAATTGAGTTTTGGAATCAGCTGCCTTACAGGGGAATATCTTATGCGATTGCTCAATGGGCATGACGATTAACTCATATTTTTAAATAGCATATTTAATAATTATTTAGATATTTTTTTTTATTATTGTTGTATTTTCTAAAGTTGCAAAAACAACATTTATTGTATGCTTTCATTTAACCATACACAAATACTACATCTTTGGAAGTAAAAGTGCTTCCTTTCCATCTATAAAGATTGAGATTTTCGATGGTATAATCATTATTTAAAAATTTGACTTACTAATATAAGAGGCTACAAAATCTGGACAGTTATTTATGGCCCATTGTGTATATTAATCTCCGGACCGCTGTTTTAATTGATGCATTCTTTTTTATGCCGTAGCCTCAGCCGTAGACCAATCTGCAACTTCAAAATTTAAAATTGCTGAATTCTCAACAGGAGTAATAACGCCGCAGGGCAAATGCGTTTACCTGCGCCTTTATCCAGTACCATTTGCGTTGCTTTATCTCGTGCATCTAAAGCCGGTCATTAGTAGTAGCGGTGGGTCTGCAGCCATCTTGTGTATTGTGACTAATTAAAAATGGCAATATATTTTTGAGATTTTAACATATTGTGCAATTATTTCATTGATGCGGCTTTTACCAAATGACACAACGTCACGCGAAGAAGGGTATGACAAAATTTCAAATGGTTTGGACGGCGCAATCTCATCTTAATTTCGGTTATTTCAGAAAATTTTATCAAATAGGTCAATTTTTTGCTTATAACTACATTTAAATTGATTATACAAACACCATACTGTTTCATACCGCGTATGGAAGTTCATAACATCAACCTTTAAAATTTCAAATCAAATAAATGCTTATTTATGCAGATAATCACAAAACATCTATTTTTGTTCCTATCAGTTGAAGAAAAATTATTCTTTTCAAATTTCTTAAAAAACTTAATTTTAATCGTAACTACCAAAGGAAATCAGAAAATAAATTAATTTATAAGATTTAGAGCCACTTTTTAGGTCTCTGGTTTTAGGGTATACCCTGCCCTTAAGGCCCGATTTTCCAAACGGAGGGGAGAATCTAGCAATATCATAACACTTCACAGCGGCTTCAGCAGCAGACGCCACACCACGGATAGCGGAGTTGAGCTGTAAGAGAGCAGAGAGCAAGTGTTGATAAATATGAGAAATAACTTGAGTCGACAGCTTGATGGATATGGTAGCAATTTGAGGATCATCATCTCTCATGCACCGTCAAAAAGTTGCTGAATAAACTGGCTTTTAAAGCTACTGCAGTGTATTCGTCAAGGGTGCCATTACTGATTTTCTAGATAGGCGGCGTGACATTGCAGGAGGCAAGTAATAATGTACATGTAACGAGACTGATACCTATTGTAATATGTCGATTGTGCCCGCAGTTATAAAGATTAACTTCTCGGAGGATAATAATAATAATCGTTATGTTAAGCGCTTCCAAAACTAAATACCGGGAACAAATGGAAAAGTCCTAGTCATGAATGCAAATGTACGTATATTTCAACACGTTATTGATATGTCAAGGAATGCATGTATTACGTTCTTTAAGTATATACTTCAGTATGACCTATGGACTGCAAAAGTTTAATTTAGTTTGAAAAATATGCAATCTAAATTAAATAGATTTTTTATAGGCAATTCTCACTGGAGTAGCCGATTAATTCACTAATAACAAAGCCAATATCTGAATACCAAATACTTTGATGTCTACTAGGTTCGCTGCCTCTGGTCTGGAAATTCACGTTTGCCTTTTGCCAGATAAATGTAAAAGGTGTCTAGTTAAAAAGCCGGCCATGAAAATTTATGCCAGGTATCCCTGGAGTATCGCAGCCAACTGAGCTTAAGTTAAATACCGCGAGTCTGGAGGCCTTTGGAATATTTAACATTAGCATCGATCGGTCTGCCGGAAAGAGTGCAAACGAGTGCCATTTGGCACGTTGGCGAAATTAAATCGGAAAAGCCGCAGTCTGACTCGGGGAACCTAATAAAGATTTCTTAATGAGCACGAAATAAAAGCGGCATTACTCTCAGTCTTCTACTAACCGGCACTAAGCCTGTAGTGCAATTCTCTGGGGCGAGCGATTTCGCAAACCGCAAAACGGGCTGTTTTTACTGGGGGTTTTTGGACCGGATGAAATTTAGAGGCCGCAGAATAATTTCAAATTATAATCGTTAATTAAACTTGGTCTTGCACTTTGAATAACCCACAAATAACCGCGCGTCTTCGCGTGCCGCCTAACGTGGTCTTTACAAAAGCAAATGCCTTCGCCTTCGTCATTTAATTGTTCCAGTAACAATCTAGAGACGCTCACGCACAAAGACTATTAGTGTAAACTAGTGCATTAAGTTGGCACCCCTGCTCATTATTGAATCGTTAACCGAGAGGGTGGCAGCATTGCGTTCAGCCGGCCCACTTGATGGAAGCCGATAGTATTGAAACGCGACACTGAATTCGCGGTCTTCGGTAATCTGATTAGGACTTAGATGTGGCGTAATTCTTTATTTATGATCTTAGAGCTAAGTGCGTATTCTGTTACATCCAATTAAATGCGATGTTAATGTATCCTGACTCGATTAACTTGTGGCCTTTATTCTATCGGCACGAGAGTGGCTCAATTCCGCCTCTACAATTCGAAATGAAGATCTGTATATTGTAAAATTTAATTACCGCCGTTTGTATTGGAAGTGACAGAACGCCCGCGCTTTAAATAAGTTAAACGTTTTCCATAAACTTTGCTAACTGATCGGCAAACTCGAAATCGGGTCAGCGAGTTCGATACTTTTGTAATACGTGACAGCGGTAAGATGATGCGCCATTTCACAGACTAATAAGAGACAGAATGAGTGCCATTTCACATATCCTTTTTTCTGCACAAGACATATTACCATAGCAGAGCGATCAAAGTCAAAGAATAGTAAGGAGAGCATTTACCATCATAGGGGCATGGGCTAGAGGGAAGATCAAGCAGATGGATTAGCAATGCCACTAATGATCCAATTCAAGTAAGAATTATACTAACAGAGAAAGGTCACACGGAAAAGTGCAATGCGGATAGCTTCTTTAGATTAGCTCCAATAGTACCCGTTAATTAGAAAGAAAATTTAGTAAACGTAACTTTATGTTATGTGACAAACTCGTACGTACAACAGGCTTAAGGCGTTGGAGGTCAGTTACTTCAAACCTCCAGTCGGCACACAACTAGCTCAGCGTTGGGTCGGGCCCACCTGATTTCGAAATGTTTGTAAAGTTAGTTGCTTTATTTTTAGCCAAGACGCCAGCGCGGAAGAATATCCAGCCATATCTGCAGTTGTCTCTAATATGGCAATACTTACTTGACTTAGTTATTTAAACCACTTTAACAAATAAGCTACTTGAAGCTAATTTGCTATACACTTGGTGGTTACACTTCTTTTATAAGATCTTTTCTGTCCCAAGTCAGGCTCAGGTCACGAGCTGAATCTCTTAGTCCAAACCGGAATACATAAGTTGCTTATGAAAATTTTGTTTCACATTGTCACTGGCGTTCGCTTGAGTCCGACCCAAAAAAAAACCCTGATTAGAATCCCATTTAGTGATTTAATATTTCGAGTAAAATGGTTTCAAATGCTCTACAAGAAATTATGGGCGACTAAGGCTCAACAAAGCAAGTAAGTGATGAACACTATTATTAAAGTTAAGGTCCCTTGGAAGTTCAATAACTAAATTAGCAGTTAGCCTCGATTGGCAGCAATCTAAAATTCATTCGTACACAATACATATACATAGAATTCACATAAAAGGAGCAAAAGATATAAAAATGCTATACTTATGCAATAATTTCCAAGCGAAGGTACGCCAAAGGGTTTTGAAGCACTTGTTAAAGTTAACAAAAACGTGCAATTACGTGCCTAATAACGGGCTGACTTCAAGGCAGTTTGGTGAAAAGGCACGAGGGTGCACGTACTGCGACGTCAGCAGATCCCTTCACGGCTCGTGTAAGGACAAAAGGGATGATGTCACCAACTGAGTGCAGATGCCTCGTTGCACCTAAGGGCGTACCATTACACCATCGTTGTTAGGTTTTCGTAATATTTACATCACCATCAGCGTCACCGTCCACGGAGGAGTAACTTCACTACAAGTCGATGTAGTTTAGTTCTCTACTGGTGAAATACTGTGAATGTGTCTTAAGAAGCGGGCGTTCGTAAAACAGGATGGCGAATTTCTTCAACGTAATGGACGGAGTCCAGTGCCTTTCTATGCGCATATACCAGAAAATGCTTTGTTATAAAGCAAATATAGTAACAAAATATTTACAACGAATGCTTTAAATGTCTCCCAGAATCTTAAAATTTATCGGTCTTCGAACGATAGCTTCGAAATTCTTCATTCTCGGATGGCACGATTGGTAAATTGTTCCGCGCATCTTCTTATTGCAGCACTTCCACTATGTACACTATACTTAACTGCACTCGGAGTGCTTGGGTTAATGTGTAGCCAGCCATTTTAATCTCACAAACAACAGACTGAACCAAAAAAAAGAGAGTACTAAAGTGTAATGACAATTGAGAAACACAAATTAATTCAACAAAGCAGCGAGACAGCAGTAGGAACATAGCGACTCGTTTAACTCCTAAATAGTGAATGCAATTTGATGTTTCTTAATATACGAGTTTTTGGTAATGTGTTTGTTTCTTTGTTATATTTTTACGGTCTCCTGCATTAGTTAGGCTAGTCATTATGGAATGGCCTGAAAAGTAATACACACACTCTTTAGTTCATTCTGATTCAAGATAGAGCAAAATCTGAAACCCATTTACAAATATCAGCAGTAACTTGATTACTAATATAATTTTATTAAAATTTAGAACAGAGAGACATGATCTTGTCGCTGTCTTTATGAATGTCAAATTCAATATGTCATGTTTTTAATATGAATCTTTGTTTAAGGAGGCCACTTGAACATTTTTTAGTGGGTAAATTTATTCTCAGATCACATTCAGCAGATTTCATATAGGTAGACATCGCACAATTTTCCAATTTCAAGCTTTGCAAATTTGACAAAAACTATAACCTCTATATTATACTACGTACATACCATGATCTACATTTTAATAAAATCAAATTCGTAATCAACTGACTGTTGATATTTGTAAATTGGGTTGCAGAGTTTGCTCTATCTTGAATTTGAATGAACTATAGACTACACAATTTTTGCTTAATTACTTTCGCTCATTTACTTAATTTAGTGCAAGGGTAGAATGCCAAGGTCCGATTTATACTCAAGTATATAGACATCTACTGCGGTATATAATGGTTCAAGTAATTTATTTATCCAGAGCAGAAAGTTAGTTGCTGTAAAATTCGAGGTTAGCAGGTTAGGTTTTGCGTCAGTCTGTGTCAAAACTGAAGGAAAACCTAACTTTCTTACCTAGAATTTGGCATAGACTTACAGTGCCACCAACATATATTCATACATTTGAATTTCCGCAGCCGCCTTTTTTAATGGACATGTATTATAATCCTTTTATATAAATGTTTGTTTATAAATACTAATACAAAATGCGAAAAAATAGTATACACACTTCGTAAGAAAAGTAGTTTTACTAAACTTACATAGCTTTTTAAGTTACTCGCTCGCTTCGCTGCCTCGTAATCAATCAAGCTATATTCGTTTAGTAAAACTTTTCTTTTCTAAACTTCTTGTGTACTATACTATTATCGTCGTGTATAAAAGGCTATTTTTTCTATAGCAGATTTTAATTTGAGAAATACATAAAAAAGTACGTTATCTACCCTTGCTGTTAAAGGATTGCTTTATCTTCCCTATTATTATTTTATCTACCCTTGCGGTTAAAGTGCTACTTGATCTACTATTTTGAGTTGAACAAAGCACACTTTAACATCTGACATAGAGAAAATAATATTAATGGAAATAAAGTTTAGAATCTCACTCAATATGAAATCTAACAAAACTTTTTGCAATAGAACAAAATTCCTTGATCCTACAACTGAAATTTGCAATCTTCAGGCTGAAATGAGATTAGAAACGAAATATTACGTATTAAAGAAATACTTCGTACAGGTTTCCTTGTAAATA
This sequence comes from Agriotes lineatus, assembly GCA_940337035.1. NCBI lineage: Eukaryota > Metazoa > Arthropoda > Insecta > Coleoptera > Elateridae > Agriotes > Agriotes lineatus. The sequence continues at coordinate 171,974,887 of OW679197.1, read as the reverse complement.
AATCTAAATCCAAGCACTAAACGCCGTTGTTATTATATGAGGCAGACGTCTGTGGCAGCTTTAACCCGATTTGTGAGATTCTTTTTGATTTTGTTTGCGCTCGCAGCGCTTCCTTTTCTCCAAGAGAAGCGAAAAGATGTACCGATTGTCTGAGATACCATTGAAAAGAGATTTATCTCAAATTTATAACGGAAAAGCTTCGGACTGAACGAGTAAGGAAACGGAAGGCTAGCGAAGTTACTGAGAAAATTAAAAACGCCACCTCTTAGAGCTGCTTAGTTTAATTTGTCCTAACTAATACTACTTACATAAACGTTCGCCGAGAAGGCGTTAAAAATGTCCGCGGTAATATTAAATTTACGTTTAGTGGCTTTATTTGTCTGGACTGTTTTTGTCTACGATATTCCGTAACTGGAACGCTCGTTCTACAGCCTTTGTGTCGTGTAGCAGTTCATCATCATTAATGCTGGATATTTTTCTCCTCAAGGTTGTCCGAACATGAAGATATATTGCAAGGTATTATACACAGTAGAGTTATTTATGATTCTCCTCGGCGCTAATTTCGTTAGCTCCCTTACTGGTTTTTTAATTTAAGAATTTAATTTCCACCAGAAAAATAAATCCAAAGAGGGACAGGGGAGCTCTTCGGTTTTGGCTTTAGAGTCCGATTCAAAATTAGTCGGGGCCCTAGCAGAGACAGTATCACGAGATAACGGCTAAAAACACAATTCAACTACTTACAGAACAAGAAATAGATGTCATCAATCTCCGAGGCAGTTCGATCCTACCCATAGGTGATACGGCGTGCGTAGAATAAATTTGGCCAATATAATCTGAATATAAATTGACGTATGTATATGTGGAGAAGTGTGTGTTGTATAAATCCAAACAGATGACGCTACGTCTATATCTGACACCGGATCCTTTCCTGATTTATAAACATCCGAACAAACTTTTGGAAATGTAGTAGAACCTTTTGATCGAATGTTTACCTTCTGATACCCCATTATGTTCAACGCCTTGATTTTACCATAATGAACAGATTTTAGATATTTTTACAGTTTTAAACTAGTTAGCAGTTTAACACAATCATGTGTCTTTCAAGGTTTCTTGTTTACTGTTCATCGTTCATCTGTGTGGCAGAGGAGCCAGGGGTGTTTGGGTGGTCTAACCAACGGAACTTTTATAAATTAAAACATTGTAACAATGTGTATTTCACAATATTAACGAAAACTCGATGAAAATCTATCAATTATTTGAACGCAGATCTTGGTTTTCAATATAATAGAAGCTCGGCGCCACCACCAAATGTAACAAACGGTAGGTCAAGAACGCTCGAACTAGAATTTATTATTGCATTACTACATGGACCACCACATAACAACTCTAACCGCAGTAGGTTCAGCAAGGACATGTTATGCTGGGGAAATCATTTAGTAATACACCAGATCAAAGTGTGCCAATAACAGTAATGTTTGTTGTGATCACTTTGAACTGGTGCAATTGCTGAATATGTACTGTCATTTACATAACTTGTTGTTGTCTACTTTGGCTTTCATCCGCATTAATTGCTGAACTGGTACTACTATTTGGAAATATTTTGAAGAATTTAGTTTCATCCGAAAACGCGTTATTCCGACGGAATGTTTTATTTAAAATTTAAAAATGGGCATTTTAAGCTTTTTATTTTAGTAACATCTGCTTGGTTTCAAAATTACGACTCGAATCATCTTAAGAATATAATTAATAAAGCAGTAAAGATGTAAATAGAAAAACTTTCACAAATCTAAATTATCGATTTTGCTTTATGCGCACCCCTCTCTTCCTTTTATTTAAATAAACGATTTGCCAGAGTAACCTTTACATCAACTTCACAAATTGTCTGCCCCTTCTTGTTCTCCCTTGAGAGCGGATGTAAGTTGCATGAAGTGACGATGAACTCTAAGTCTGCAGGAAAGGGTCATGTTTAGGGGGTAAGTCCAAACGTAACCTGGGGCTATGCCAGAAAATACTTTATAAGTTTGTTAGAATATCGATTGTGGAACACGGTGACACTCTAGAAATCAGGCTTGGGAAATAAGCATCTGCAAGAAGAGTTGCCTGCGCTGCACAGATTTGCGTTGTATTTACAAAAAATTTCAATTAAATCTGATTAAGGACACTTGTTAGCGCTCGACGTAAGGATTTTCGGAGTTATTCTTCGGCTGGATCGAGTGGATTGATTAAGGTTTGGTTTTTTATTGTATATTTTGTACAAAATGGACGTTTCCACATGTCGATGTTTAAATTTTGACGTTTTTTTTACTCTTGACTTTTTCAACCTTAGAGATTAGATAACGTCGCATTTTTTATCCGATTGGTGTCAAGAAATTTATACTTTATTGTACGTATAACATTATTTATTTATTATAGTAATTTGTGGTTTATATACATACTTCGTAATTGAACTGTGAAGTTACCTGCATTTTAATATCCCTATGATTTTTCTAAAGTTTTAGCATTGAGATGGGAGAAATTTCAGGATTATTTTCCTACCGCAGCCTCTAGAATAGAACTCTTTATATAAAATCGTTTTAAAGCCGACCGTAAATTTCAGAGCGACAATAGAAGCGCATTACGCGACTTTCGATTATAATTGATTAGTTGAACCGAGAAACGTTGACTGTCTTTAAACACTGCTAATTGTTTGTTATGGACAAAGTCTGGGTATGCGAAGTACATTCTGGAGTTGTTCAATAAGAGGTAGAAGTTCTGGTTCACTCTTAGCGTAGCGTGCATCGCATACGTTGTACCACTTAATAATATACGTTTCATCATATGCTTGCTATACATATTTAAATGAAGTAGTGATATAATGAGACCCAGTTTTATGCCATTTTTTATTTCACAGCTTGGAGGAATATGCATTGTATGGAGATTTTGTGCTGTGCTCGATCGGGTTTGCTTCTGCTGAAACCCGTAGCTTAAGCTTCGACGAATGAAACCGATGCAACAACAAATATCCTATTTATTTATTTGAGAACCCAGATAATACTAACAGCTACGTACATACATCTAACACAATACATTAATACAAGGGTAGCAAGGTAAATTTCTGCAATCTAGTAAAACAAAGTTTTGTAGCCGAAATTTATTTTCATTATTGTTTTGCAAAATATTCGCCCTTAAACTCTATACATACGATAAAACCAATTTTCAATACATAAATCCCACTCTTCTTTGCTCACTTGAGAAACAGGGTGCTTTTCACGGCATCTGCGGGAGTTCCAAATCATACACCATGCATTTTATCCTTTAATCGAGAAAATAGAGAGAAATCGGAAGGTGCTAGGTCGAGACAGTATAAGGGATGATAATTTTAACCGAGAAGCCTCTAAAAATTATTTTGTTTGATGTGCGGTATGGCTTCAAGCATTGTTATGGTACAGAACGATCTCGCTTCTTTGGTGCCGTAAACGAGCTTTTTGACTAACGTCTGGCAGGCATACTGTAGTGTATAATTCTAATTTTAATCTTTGGTTGGTATAGAACCATATGTTTAAAGTTTTATTTTAAAAAGTTTTTACAATAATTTTTTTTCAGAATATATTTGAAAATAACACATTAATTAGGTTTGTCAAACCAATAACGCCTCACAATAGTTACCGCATTTTCATTCCATAATTAATTTATATCTTGAACATTTTTAAATTTAGTGTTGTTGACAACATACATTTTAAGCACGTATAACATTGTATTATAAGTCACATCTGTTGAAGGAATTATAATATATTATTAACTTGATTGATTAAGTGATTACTTCCAACATTTTAAGTGTTTGGATTGTTAACAAGCTGATTTGCTTTACATTTTTAGATCTAACTTTTTCATTCTTTTTCCTCATTTTTTATACTTCTTAGATTAGTTCAAAAATCTTGTTTATTGCAGTCATGCCAATGCCAAATTGGTCTTTCTTCGAGAAAATTGTCGTTGAGTGAAGCTCGTTCAAATTTAAATTCATTAAACAAGCTATAAACAATCCTTTGCGAAGGCGCTTGGTCACCAAATGCTTCACGAAGTCGTCCAAAGCTTTATTTCGTATATAGGGAACATATGAAATGGTAGTAAAACATGGCTCCAAAATCTCCCTTCCTAAGTTCATTTTTGCTGCACAACATTTATTTCAAAATTAGCTTGTATAATAACTGTTGGAATTATCCAAACTAAATTTGAACTATCAAACTAGAAAACAACAATAATTTGTTTTATGGTAAGTTTGGAAAACAACAAATTTGATTTCCACGGTGCGCTTGATCTATTAGTTTGTAGAAATTATGGGTGCTACCTTCGTATGTAGAGTACATCAGTACAGAGAATTATATACTGCTATGGTTTGTTGTGATACTTATTAATTGACTTACGAGGTGTGTTTTTATCAATTTTAATGTAAGACATAAACTAATTAAAATATTGGTGTTTTCTTTTTTAATTTACTTGACCCAAATAAATAGTATTATGCCCTTTTCGTATTTTATTTATTTGCAATTTATTATCGTAACGCTAGCTCGAGAGAACAATTAACTCTATTCTCAGGGGTGAATTCCTAATAATTTGTAAATTTGTACCTAAACTGGTGCGCCACTGTGCACCCGAATTAGTTCCAAATACGCAGTCGCTAATGTATGCAATGCTGTCAAAAACACAAAATGGTTCGTATTGTGCGGCAAGCGTTGTTGACTAAAATCAAAATTTGTAAACATTCGAAGAGGTATTTATTTAAATTGTAGCGCGTTGTCGGTTATTATTATCATTTGTTTCAGGCATTAATTTTTATGTGACGTCAGAAGGGACGCCGTCCGATTTTTGCAAATGTTTTATCTCCGCCTAACCTCACACTTGGGAAAATGCTGCTAATTTGAATTGCACCTTCGCTGGATGCTAGGATATGCTTGTATCTTGATAAGCAAGGTTTGGTCTCGCATGCACATACATTTCTGGATGCTCACACTAATATTTTTAGTTTAAAACAATACCTTAAGATTTGAGGTGTTCGCTTCACTGTTCGGAAAGGGGCGCCAGCTGATATCTTCCTCTGGAACGGTTTTCCCCGGTGTTTTTGCTGGTGGTCGGTGTCCTGCACTCCTGCCTGATGCGTGGCAGTAGAAAGCCCTGGCTCTGGACCCTATTTTCGGCTGGAACTCATCATCGGAATCTTGATGTGGATGGCGACCGCAACCCTCGGAAGTGCTCTCTTAACACTTGGTGAACACAATGATACAATTTTTTGCTCTTTATATTTAATTTTATTGTAAAAAACTTTCGTTGAAATGGAGCACAAAATTACATGTTAAGCTTCTAAAATTAATTCATCTGTTCTATTTTTATATCCGTTATAAACAAAAACTAATCTATAACTATGGTTACCAATACAAACGGAAATTAGCCATGTTCAAATTAAATACATTTTGAAATAAGTTTACTTACAAATTATTAAATTTACAAATTTCTTATACTTGAAATATTGTCCACATTTTTATTTGTTAAAATGTCTCTTTGCGCCACCACACGTTTTATTATTTGCTCTGCGCTGATTCACTCGCGTAATTACACTGGTCTTTTTAAAGAGTTCATTTCCTTCATAAATACTTTTCGGTGTCCATCTGCCTGCTTTTCACTTGCTTTTTTCATGTCTTACTGTCTGCTTTTCCCTTGCTTTATTATGTCTTGCTGCCTGATTTTCCAGTTGCTATTTCCTGACTTTCTGCCAGCCTTCTAATTTGCTCTTTGCGGCATTATTATTTTATTCTGGCTTCTTATACCTTTTTAGATTGCTGACAACTTTACCTATTTAGCTATATTGAAATCTACGCTTCATAGTCCTGCACATAGCAAACCTTTTTGTGACTATTCATTTCTTTTGGTTTGGCTATTCATTCTGCACAGACCTAATATTTAATAAATTTGAGCTTCGACTTCAGCCCTGTGAAAAACAAACTTTGCCATTTACGTTCCTTACTCAATTCATTTATTAATACAGGAATCTCTTTTCCAATGCATTTACTGATTGAAATGTAAGCTTAGTATTGCAGTTACATAAAACACCCCAACTCTGTGCTTATTGACTTGTTTCTTAAACTATACTGCAAGCAGAGTCGAGTCTTGGGCATAAGACCATTACAATACATGATCGCCGGAATCTGACTCGTAACGCATGTGTATTTGATGTTAATAGACGTGTGGATATATCAACGCATTCTGGGAATATCCTGGACCGACCACATTACCAACGCCGAATCGGCAAAGAAAAAGAAAGTGCGTTCACAATTAAACAACAGAAACTGAAATACTTCGGTCATATAATGAGGCACGAGAAATACCGCCTGCTTCAGCGAATAGTTCAGGGAAAGATAAACAGCAGAAGAGGTCCTGGTAGGAGCAAACACTCTTGGCTTCACAACTTGTGTTAATGGTTCGGACTCACGTCTGTTGGACTATTCAGTAGTACCGCAAACAAAATCAAAATTGCCATGCTTATAGCCAACGTCCGTAACGGATAAAGTACATAGAGAAGAAGAAAAAGGCTTGAAAACTTTCCACAGTCCTCATCTTGCTTAGAGTAAAAAAGCCGGACACCATCTGGAGACGCAATCCTCTTGCGTCAGGCTGTCTGCCGTTATATAACTCCTTGTTATGCAAAAGGAAGCGTTTTATGATTCCTCGCTGCCTTGTACCATTTTTGACTTATAATGGTCAATTGTCCGCTGAGTAGAAGGTTGGGGCCCCGGAAACCGATGGTATTGCTTCTTTTATTCTGGTTGCGTCAGTGGCCATTGCGTGTTATATTATGAATAGACAATGGTCTCCTGTGTAAAACTGCAAGCTTGCAACCTTGAACGATAAATAGCTTCTTTATATGAATTGCAAGTCTGCAACCTTGAACGCACGTGGCTTCCTGTCTCACGCTCCCTTTTAGAGATAACGCTTATCTTAGCTGATTAGGCATAGTATATATACTAGTAGCTTGCACTTCTAAGTTAAGCTCCAGTCAGTCGATAAGTTCCATTGTGTTCGTATCATAGCTAGATGTAAGAAATTGTCCGGCGGCTAGCTGTGTGCTTCCAATGTTATATTTCATTGTAAAATAAAAATAAACGTTTTTTAAAAAGTCGTTTCGGCGGCCTTTTAATAAAACTGGCGCAGTCGTTCGGATTTGTGGAGGAAAACCTGGAAAACTACAAACATCGAGTCGACCAGCAACTTTCCTTGAGGTTCAGCTCTTTGCCACAAATCGAAACCTACCACCCAGCGGATCTTCGGACATCTCCAACAGGGACAAACATCGCCCGATCGTGAGAAGCGCCCGTCGACCCAGCTCCTGCTCCTCCGTGGTTATTGGAACCATCTGGTCATTGGGACCACTCTTGATCATTGGGATCAGTCTCTGGTATTGGCAACGTCAACAACGACGACCCCAGGACAACTTTTGGATAACGCTCTAGCGCAAAGCTGGACTATCCAAGTCGGACTTCAGGACCTCTGTGCAGGCCAGCCGACATCAATAGGATCGACGCATCCTTTTTGAAGACAACAGGACGTAGCTTGATCGCACGCCGTTCGTCAATTTTAACGCACAATGTAAGTGCATATTTTTATAATAATTTTCAAGCTTTAGAGAAAAAGCAAAGGTATATTTTTATAATAATTTTCAAGCTTTAGAGAAAAAGCAAAGGTATATTTTTATAATAATTTTCAAGCTTTAGAGAAAAAGCAAAGGTATATTTTAAAAATAATAATTTTCAAGCTTTAGAGAAAAAGCAAAGGTATATTTTAAAGGCAACAAAGTAACGACTATTAAAGCGTTCGCCTAAGTAATAATTTTCAAAGTTTTAAAGAAAAAGCAAAATAATTAATTTTAAAGGCAACAAAGTAACGTAATATAATTTTCAAAAATAATTATTAAAGCGTTCGCCTAAACAACAAAGTAAAAATTTCAAAGGCAACAAAGTAACGTAATATAATTTTCAAAAGTGATAATTATTAAAGCGTTCGCCTAAAACAACAAAGTTAACTAATATAAAGTTTTAAAAAATTATACTAACATAGTTTTAAATATTTATTTATAAATTCAGGCAGAACGTAGTAAGCCAGACCAATTGCTGCACATACTAGGTGTGCTTAATTTGCATTTGTGCTTGCGTTCTTGCGCGTAGGGTTACCTACCCCCTTGTTAGAAATCCCCTATTAGAAAAACCCCCTAGTCAGTAAATTGTTTACTAACATAACACAAAATTAAAAATCAAGTGAAATAAATAAAGTAAAATTAATTTTTGTCAACAAAATTTTTATGTTAAAGGAAATCTTGAATCATTACGTAAAACACTTATAATTATATTTTGAAACAATTGTAAAAAATTTTATGTCACGAGATAGATCACGCTCACCAAGGAATTCTATCCCTAGAATTTTATTTTTAAATAATTGTAACAACATTAGCAACCCAAATATGGTTGATCAAAACGCATCATTGTTTCCCCCACATTTTAATGTAGCTTTATTAAATGAAATTCCCACATATGATGGTAATCAAGCCACTCTTTCGGAATTTATCAGATCCGCAGAAATCATTGCAACTAAATTTTGTACAGAAAATTTAAACGATTATATCAACCAAGTAATTTTAAATTCGATAAGGAATAAATTAAAAGGTCAAGCGTTAGAAGTAATCACAGGTTACGAGTATGATACTTGGAAAGACTTAAAAAATGTCTTAATTGAAAATTTTGGCGACCAAAGGTCAGAATTGAATCTTTTAATTGATTTAACTAAATTAAAACAGAATAAAGACTCTCCCATAGAATTTTTCAATAAAGTTAGAACTCATTTAGCTATTTATAATTCAAAAGTTTCTCTGAGTCAAGAATCAAAAGACATTATCACTTATAAATTAAAGGCTAACAAAGATTTAGCACTTCGCACTTTTACAAGTGGACTAAATGAAAATTTAGGAAGCTTCGTAAGAAGTAGAAATCCAACTTCACTAGAACAAGCGTTAAGCATAGTAAAAGAAGAAATTGATATCAGATATTCTCAAAATCTAAATAATTTTCAAAGTCAAAAATTAAATAAATCAAATTTAACTTCCAATATTCAAACACAAAATTCATATAAACCTAAATTTAATAACCCAAATTTTATGCAAAGACCATTTCAACAAAATCGAAGTAATTTTAATCAAAATCCCAACTATTTTAAAAGTCCAACAAATTTTAACAATCCTAATAATTCTAGAATAACTCAAAATTCAAGCTTTAATGCATTTGCACCTAAACCAAATTTTTCACCAACAAATAAACCAGAACCTATGGACTTTAGCACTATAAAAAGACCAGCTACTCAACAATCAAATTTCCCCAATAAATATCGAGCAAATTCTCAAAACGTTAATAGAAATTTTAATCAACTATTTTATCACAGTAATGTTCAACAAGAAAATTCCCCTGTTGATCATGAAAATCTAACAGAAAATTTATTCGAAAACTCTCCTGAAGAAAATCAAAATTTCACTGAAAATTTATTCGAAAATTCTCAAGAAAATCCAGAATACAAACAATCAGACCTATATTTTCAAAATGAACCCCAAGACTTGGACATTACATCAGATTATTATGAATTTCCAGATCCAAACGATACAGTAAATTTTCACTAAGAGCCTCGGAAAAGCATATTTTAACTTTTAATATAAATACAAAATCAGATCTTCCTTATATTATAATTCCCGCCACTGGCGATAAACTTTTAATAGATACAGGTAGCTCACAAACAATAATTTCTCCAGAATTTGTACAACAACATTTTCCAAATTATATTTATGAAACAGAATTTGAGATAATTACATCTCATGGAATTTCTCAACATAACTTAATTGCAGATTTACCAATCCCCAGTCTTTTTTATGAAAACGGAACACATACATGTTATTTATATAATTTTAACCCAGACTATATAGGACTTATTGGATCCGACTTATTTTCAAAATTATCCGCACGAATAGATTATAAATGGATGCATATTCAGACAGAAAGAGCTACGATACCATTTTATTATAACCCGTAAAAACTAAACAAAAAAAAATGAAACTAATGTAACTTTTCCAAACCTAAAAATTAAGATTTTTATTTTTCTCAACAAAACCTACAGTTAACCCTGTGTACAGAACTTTTCGTAAAATTTATCAGCATAAAAAAAAATGTAACTAAAATAACTCCAAAATTAAAATTTAATGAAAAAGGCATGACTAAGCCTTCAGCAATTGAAATCATACAATAATCAATTTAAAACAAGCGTAATTAATACTTTAAATGAAATACAAGAAATTAATATTTATAATCCTTAATCTTATAAAAATAAAAATTATGAGCTCAACAAAAATCAGTCTATCAGACTTAACAACTTTAATATAAAAACTTCAAACATTAAAAGTATTTTAGATAATTAATTTAAATAACAATTTTTTTAACAACTTTAATATAAAAACTTCAAACATTAAAAGTATTTTAGATAATTAATTCAAATAACAATTTTTTTAACAACTTTAATATAAAAACTCCAAACATTAAAAGTATTTTAGATAATTATTTAAAAAAAAAAAAACAATTTAAGACTAAAACCAATGCACATATAATTTCAAAACTGACGAAAAGTCAACTCATAAGGTTTAGTAATTCAAACATAAATTTGTAAAATATTTAGATTATATAATCTACTACTTTAGAAGGAATAAAATCAGATTCATTTAAAAATTCAACAATCAACATTTCCAGCACTTAAAAATCGAAATAAAATCATTTTTAACCAAATAGTCTATTAAAGAACATTTATCAAAAATTTTGCCAAAATAACTAAATTTTTAACCGTGTGTTTAAAGAAAGAAATAAGATTGTACACACCCCTGAATTTTTGAAAAACTTTAAGTATTGCAAATAAATTTTAATATATAAACCAGTAACTTCAAATATCAAAAGTATTTTTTTTAAAATAATATCTTAAGAAAAAACTTAAGACTGAAATCATTTAAATCAGAAAAAACTCAAATAAAAATTATACTTAACAAACAAACAAGACCTAAGCTTGTATCAATCTAGTATTTACAATTTTAATAATCACAATATTTCTCGCGTTAAAACTAAATGTTCACAGCAACACACCTTTATAATTGATATTGCTAAATTAAAACAAAGAAAAACCTTTACAATTTAAAATTAAATTCAAATTCAGAAAAATCAAACATTTCAATTAAACGAAAAAATATTTATTAAAACAAATCTCAGAAGTAAAGATTAAATTTAAAATTAAAACCAATTCAGAAAAATCAAACATTTCAATTAAACGAAAAAGTATTTATTAAAATAAATTTCAGAAGTAAAGATAAAATTTAAAATTAAAACCAATTCGGAAAAATCAAACATTCCAATTAAATGAAAAAATATTTGTTAAAACAAATTTCAGAAGTAAAGTTGAAATTCAAAATTAAATCTAATTTAAAAAAAACAAATTGAAATATAAAACACCCTGACTAAAAGGAATTATTGCTTTCCCTTTTTTCAGGATTACTACCCTTAAATTTAGGAAACGTAGTGCTTAAACAAAGCGAATGGACGCTTATTAGAAATATAGACTATACCCCTATATTTGTTAATTATGACACACTTAGAACTAATTTAATGAAAGTAATACCGTTACTTGAAAATAAAAGTTATGTTATTGAATATAGAAATTTGAGAAAATTGACATTATTATCAACCGTAATAATTAACTTATAATATTAAAACAATACGTAGAAAAAGCTGATAAACTCCTGAATCAATTATTTCACAATATTAAACATAAAATTAATAAAAGTCCTCTCAATTAACTTTTCGATGGACTTGGATCCGCTTTCAAATTTTTAACTGGAAACCTCGACGCCAACGATGGAGTCAGATATGAATCTATGATTACTAAATTGCAAGAAAGCAATAAAATTCAAAATGACGTTATATTAGAACAAACTAAAATTTTAAATGATACCATCTCAGTAATCAATGATATAGCAAAGAGTCAAGAATTATTAGACAGAAATATAAATAAAATAATTTTACAAAATGAGGAATTAGGCAAAAATCTCGCTACATACTCCTTAAAAACAGTCTTGCTAGAAGCAATTCAATTTTTGCAACTACTTATTAACACTTGTTTGGAACTAGAAAATGCATTAACTTTTGCCCAAAATCAACAGATGCATATGTCATTAATTGATAATGACGATTTAATTGAAAATCTAAATGAAATTTCGACGTATCTCAATAGCATATCAGAAAAAGCTTTAACTATTCCATATCCTGCAGAGTTACAGTATTTACATTTATACGAGTCAATTATCATTACAAAAGTTTATCAAGTTAAAAACAGAATTACATTTATATTCGAAATACCTCTTACTTCCAAAACTAACGATTATCAAATGATACAATTAATACCATTTCCGATTTTTATCCAAAATTATCAATTTCGTATGATTATACCTACTTATAGTACTTTATTATTTAACGTTAAAAACAGCATTCCCATTGAAATAAGTCATTGTAAACTTATAACTTTAGACACCTACTTTTGTAATCAAAATAACTACTTTGAAATCCCCAACGACAAATTGTGCGAAACACAACTTCTGTCATTTAATAAAAATAAAACATGTATCCCTTATTTATTCAATTTAACAGAAATCAAAATATCACAAATAAATCCTGCGACATGGTTAATATCTTCCCCATCTGAAGCAATATTGGACGTCAAATGTAAAGATCAGAATTTTAGAAAAGGAATATCTGGCACTAACCTCTTACACCTCAGTTCAGACTGTCTTGTTTCAATAAATCAAAAACACATGTTATTCACCGCAAAAAGAACCTCAAATGAAATTGTTAATTTAAAAATTTCAAACATTGACCGCTTAATAATTCCTGAATCAAACCACATAAATGTTTCAAAGATTGACTTGATACCTCTTGACACCCAGAAATTGGTTGAGGACCGAATTAAACTTAATAAATATGAAAATTTGTTAAAACCTGTTAATTACATTAAATCTGATAATTTAAGTGTGTCTGCAATTATATTTACTCTGTGTACTATTCTTATGTTAATAATTTTTATATTGTATTTGTATTATAATAGAAAAACAATGAAGATTAAACTTATTAGATTTTTAAATAAAGATTTTGAACCGGTTAACGTAAATGCATAAGTTTAATTTTCTTTTCTCTTTGTAAGTTCAATGGAGGCATATTTGAATACCACCCATTGAACATTTTATCGGCGGACGTGTTATATTATGAATAGACAATGGTCTCCTGTGTAAAACTGCAAGCTTGCAACCTTGAACGATAAATAGCTTCTTTATATGAATTGCAAGTCTGCAACCTTGAACGCACGTGGCTTCCTGTCTCACGCTCCCTTTTAGAGATAACGCTTATCTTAGCTGATTAGGCATAGTATATATACTAGTAGCTTGCACTTCTAAGTTAAGCTCCAGTCAGTCGATAAGTTCCATTGTGTTCGTATCATAGCTAGATGTAAGAAATTGTCCGGCGGCTAGCTGTGTGCTTCCAATGTTATATTTCATTGTAAAATAAAAATAAACGTTTTTTAAAAAGTCGTTTCGGCGGCCTTTTAATAAAACTTGCGCGCATTAGGTAAGCGGCAGGACGAGATTGGGACTCGTCTTTGTTACCGAAAAAGTGTTGAACGCACGTTCGCTTTGCCGATTTGAAAGCCCTGCACTTCCTCCTGGGCCGTTTATCGCAAATAGCTGAACCGTTTTGACTTTGAAGAAGGCGTGATTCTTCTTGCGTAGTGTCCGTTTTACTACTCTTGGTTAGGACTTGGTATGGAGCACGCTTTTCGGTAAGGTGAGTCGGGTGAAATTTCCGTTTTAGTACACCCATATCAATCATAATAGATCGTAGTACAGGTCACAGAAACTAGATTGACTCTCAAGGTAGGTCATGAAAGGCGCTGTGATCATATTTGATGAATTGGCAATATGTGGAAAGTTGTCAAACATACAAAGTTTGGTAACATTTTAAATGACAAGTAATAATCAGTAACGGTGGGTAGAGAGATTTCGTTTGCAGTGACTAACGTCATATGACAGATTATGTTTTAAAGTGTGAAAATTGCTGTTGCTGGGATAGAAGGTTTAGCAGAGCCTGGTTGTTCAACTTAACACCATTATTTCCGCAATTCTTTTAACATTCAAGAACTGATAATACACCATACCGCAATCTTGCGTACGCCTCCGATTTATAATGTGTCATTTAGCTTAAATAAGGTTAACAATTTAATGGCAATATGATAGATGTAATAGTAGATTATATTATAAGTGAGAGAAATGCATCATTATTTGCGAGTGAGAATTTTGAATCGCGAGTGCCCCAGCACGAGCGATACAATTTCTCACGAGCTTATAATGGCATTTCGCTCACGTGTGATATACGACGTTTTATCTTACAGCAGCAAGTCTTGTGCCTAAATGGTTTGCGCAGTCAGAATATGTCGCGAAATCAATTTATAATTAGTCGCCTATGATTTGTGATATACGTTTGACAGTACTGAAGTGTATTGGCAGTACTGAAGTGTATTGTCAGTCTATGTCAAATTCGAGGTTCGTAGGTTAGGTTTTGTTTGTTATTTCACACAGACTGACGCAGAACTTAACCTGAAAATTACGATTTTGACATAGCTTGACAGTGCTACCAACAATGCAGTAGTATAAATAATGAAAACTCACTTGTGAATAAAACTTCATTTTAGTCACTGAAAACAGTTGTATAATGTATGGTAATAGGCGCTACTGTAAGATAAAACTTTTATCAATACGAAACTTGGAAATTACTAGATTATAACATTAGTTCCGATTTTCATCGCATCTCATTCTAGATTCTGTAACTTGTACAGTCGCGGAATTAAAAATCCGGACGAGTCTTACAGATGATTTTTGCAATTTTTGGGTAATGTAATTACTTACATTTTTTATTCGACTCTTAAATGAGGCATGCTGTCATATACGAGTAATTATTTTGATTTTCACTAATTTCACCACGTAACGTGATAAGTAAAGTAAAGTAAGATATACACTGAATCATTTTAAGTGTCCGGATTTTTAATTCCGCGACGTTAGTGTTTAAATATTTTTAATTTTGTACTGTGGCGAAACACACAAAAACAGCATGAATATACAGGGTGATTCATAAGTATGGTCATTAAATTAACTGAATGTATAATGTAATTAGTAGAAATACATTGCACTAAAAATTAATTGCTTACGAAAACAAAAATGCATTAGGGGCTGGTGCAAACTTTTGAGAACCACTGGTTAAATCAGATGTGAGTACACTACTCTAGTGCACCAAATGTAATTGAAATACATAAACAACTGTTTTTTGGTTCTGCATTTTATCCAAATTCGGTCTAATCGCAACCACCTGTGCGAACTTGTGTTCGTAGAAATTCATTCCAGTTACCATCAATCACTTTAAATCTTTAGCTTTCTCTCTCATGTGACATAAATTTAGGATTGGTTCGCGTGCACCTCCCCTTCCTTTCACGAATTCTGCTTTTCCTGGAACACGCTGGTAGGAAATAAAGGGTTCTAATCTAGAGTGGATATATAACCATAATTTTATTGGCGTGTGTAATCATGGCCAGCAGTTGAAGGTTAGCACAATAATTGCTAATAGTACTTTTTGGCGTAGAGGGACAATTATGGAGGTGGTCCATTCTGTTGTATGCCAGACATTTAAGTTTATTATGGGATATTTGCATAGAGCCAGTATTTTCCTCTAGCGGTATATCTGTGCTCTTAATAATAATAATAATAAATTTATTGAACAAAAAAAAACTTAGGTACTACAATTATATAAAAAAAACAAAAACAAAGAGAAGAGGAAAATACATATCATTAAATTAAATAGATATTATTAAATAAATATGTGTTCAAACGGAAAAAGATCGGCAAAGCACCTTTCACGCAGTGTTAATATGTTGTAGCGTGTGCCGATTGTAATTTCATTAAATACTTTCTGAACTCGTTTCTGAATTGAGCACGACTTGAATATAGATATTCGTGTTTTCAATAGCATTTTAATTTTCGTGATCATAAAGGGTCATAACAATAATTATGCCGTGTTTTATCATCAAATACTAAGTGTGAAGTGTGAATTTTATATTTATTTCTTCAATTCTTCGAAATACTTCTCTTGTATTGATACAATCTACATGTTTTTGCATTACAGAGCCTACATTGTTTAGAAAGTTGCTCGTATCTCCGCTGCAATTATTATACATCTTCAGTAATTCTGGGGGTGTTTTTTGCATCTGTGACCTTAAGCCATTTATATGGTTATATTTCGATTAAGCATGGAGTTTGTATATTGCTATATTTTATTAGATAAGGCAGCTGGATGTTTATCCGCGGTAATCTTGGTTTTGGTCTGGTACATGTGCATTTTTAAAATTTTATGCGAAAAGTAAAAAGAAGAGGTACTGTTTTCGCTCCAAGAATTATCGTACAGGTAGTAATCCACGAGTGTTCTAAGTAGTTATGCGCTTGAGTTACAGAACCTTTGATGCTTATCACTTTGATCGTTATATGTTTCTTATATTCACATACCGTAATTTTCTGAATTGTTAAAAGTAGTAAACGGATTTTTTGTTGGCTCAGAAAACGCCCATAGCGTTCGGCAAAGGCTAATTGTGTTTTTGACAAAGCGTTAGGAATGTGCAATTATTAATGCACTTTGTTATCTCTAGGCCTTTAGATAGGCATTCGCATCCGCGGATTAGTATCAGGACAGTCTTTTCTGGAGTGGTTGAGGACTTCCGTAATTGAGGACTTATCTCCGCGTATTGGTTACTGTTTCACTCATACTTTTGTATTAATAACGCATTTTATTATTAATCCATAAGTATTCTACTTTTATTCATTTTGCATACGAGTCTCCCATATTTTTTTGTATATTTATTAATAATACAAGTAACTTTCTGGGTTCATTTTAAATCTGACGAGCTCTCTGCGTAACTTCTTTATTGTAGTAGTTTGAATTCTGCGTACATTTTGAATATAAGAGCCCGTATAAATTTATATAATCTTAAACTGTACTTTTGGATGTCCATGTTCTTTTGCGTTTGATGGATTTTTTTACGATTAGGAAAAAGACAATTTATTGTTTTTTGTGTGACGTCAATTTTGATGTACTCTTTGTAGCTGTTGCTATTTTTTTATTGTTTTTAATATGTATTTGTGTTTAACCGTTAATATTGCAATTTTAATTGGCATTTGCACTAATCCCTATTCGCGCTTATCTCTGGTTAATTAAAGCTTCAATTACTTCTGGTATTTTTCTCTATCGACAAATACTCATTTTTTAGAGTTTATGTTGCTATAAGCTGATGCCCTATACGGTAAATTAGTTATTGAGCCTTCTAGTTAGACTGTTTTTGTGGTTGTTGGCAACTGGCGCTTTTTTTATTAATAACCTTAAGCGCCATTACGTTATCCTCACCTACGACCACAAATCGCCGAGTTTCGAGCTAGCCTAGGTTGTGAGCATCCTTGAGCGTAGTGGTAGAAACTGCGTTTCAAGTCTAAATAGCTATGCGTGTGAAATTTTGTCCATCTATATATCGTGCATTGATCGTACAATTAAAAGTTGCTACGATTCTTCTCTACCCTGTCCTCTGGATTTTTTATAGCAATTGATGGTAATTTCAAATAGTGTCCACAATCGATATTGTTTCTGAGCAATAACGACAGCTTATTTGAAAATTGGAAAAAGTATCTTAATAGTTAAATGTATTAATTTTTTATTATAGAATTTGGAAAAAAAGAGCTAGCCTCTTAGTTCATATCTAGCGTAATATATTGATAGATCTATTTGAGTATGGTTATTGTGATAAAATATATTACATAGTTTATTAGTTCTTGATCTCTACTTGCCACGCATTTTAGAACATAAAGAAATCTATAGTTCTTCTACTGAAAAATGTGCCCAGATTTAAATGTTGACATACAACCGTCGCATTGGTGTATTTCTAAATTTAGCAGAAATTAATAAAACTACTCGTAAACTACCGCCCCTAATTTTGTTATGAAAACCTGTTCGATAGATTTATGCTATTGATGTCGCTTAGGATCGGTATAACGATGTTGCGTAATTCCTATAACTATTTATGATTATTGTACTGAAGTAATTCAAATAGCTTTTTTCACTACCTTCTTTATAAACGATCCTTACACTGTCAAGTTTGAGGGATGTACGCTACATTTACAAAAATTGTTACAGTTTCTATGGCAATGTAGTTACTTCCCTAGACAAGTGAATTACTTACACCCCGTATTTACTATAACTGATAAGATGCCATGTCTGTCACTTGGTTAACACGAAAATAGTATATTACTTTACAAGGGATGTTGGTAAGATTTACACGACCGAGGACCGTTTGATGCCCGAGTGAGCGAAGCGAACGAGGGTAACAAGGTTCGAGGTAGTGTAAATCTTCCTACATCCTGTGTAAAGTACATACTTTTTTTCACTACCAATATTTCCTTTTGTAAAGTACATGGTAGGTAATAACCTGGCTTAAAATTATGACATTTGCTAACGTATAGTAGCCTTATAGCGCTGTGACGTTTTGTTTGACAGTTATAAACGCACTGTGAAAAATTATTGGAAAAAATGCGTGAATACGATTGCAAATGCTGTTTTGTGATCTTAGTGCTTGTATTCTGATTAAAAATGGATAATAGTACGAACGACAATGGTTTTTTTTTTCACTACCTTCTTGGCAAGTGATTCTTACATTGTCTGATTTGAGGGATGTAGGAAACATTTACAAAAATTGTTACAGTTTCCATGACAATGTACGTACTTCCCTAGAGAAGTGAATTACTTACATCCCGCATTTACTATAACTGACGAGATGTCATGTCTGCCAGTTGATTAACACGAAGAAAACCGTACTACTATCCATTTTTAATCAGAATACAAGCACAAAGCACACACAACAGCACTCGCAATCGTATTCACGCATTTTTTACAGTGCGTTTATAACTGTCAAACAAAACGCCACAGCACTGAAACAACGCCCCAAGCTCCCAAACAGGCTACTAGATATAACTCTTATAATGTTACGCTATTACCATTTATTTTACATAAGGAAATATTGGTAGTGAAAAAAATTATGTACTTTACACAGGATGTAGGAAGATTTACGCTACCTCGCACCTTGCTGCCCTCGTTCGCTGCGCTCACGCAGGCATCAAACGGTCCTCGGTAGTGTAAATCTTACGTACATCCCTTCTAAAGTAATATACTATTTGTTACAGGTATGTTCGTAAAGCAAAAGGGAGGTGTGCTGTAAATGTCATGGTAAGATTACCTTGGGAGTTTTTATTTTTATTTTATTAACACATAAAGTAGAAAGTACTATTGGGTGAGTTTGGAGACCACTCATAGTTTTAATGATTTGTTTTTTCCTTGCAGCACACAAGAAAAATTATATTTTTAATATTAAATACTGTAGCGTAAAAAAATTAGGAGTAAATATATACAGTGTCTCTCACCTTATCACATAACTTCTAAATATCTTCAATATTTCTAACACAAGGATTTGAAAGTATCGTTTGTGCAAACTTCTATTTTGTTTCAAATTAAAAATAAATAGATTTATGTGTGTTATTTTATATTTTGTCTAAAACCATCCTTCGGGGAGGAATGATATAAAAGATTTTAAAAATAAAATCTAGCCGATATTGATCGCTAGGGCTAGTTGCTAAAAAATGTATTTAATCGATCATGATATGGTGGGACATGTTGTATGCGAAATTCAATAAACTTCAGCTTTACATTTCGGAATAGTAGTCTTTTAAGAACTAAACTCATACACGTTTTATTTATTTTACTCAGTTTTCGCATCCTTCTGAACACAACATACCGTACAAAGTTACTTCTGTCTCGATCAAGAGCTGTAACTGCTTTAGAAATGCGAAGGAAACCTCAAGACCCCAAGCGTAATGCGTTCAATTTATTATACTTTACACATCGCCTCAGGGTACATCATGGTGCCTTCAGACACTGTAACTGCATCTTATCATGAATCTTGCAGCAGTAGCATTTTGCTTCATGCTTGTACAAACGTGCACTCTGAATCTCGGCTAATCTGTGGAAGTTTATTCGCTCGTATCCTAATTCAGGAAAACCAATAGAGAAAGCGCGCACGGGAAATTCGAACATCGTAACATCGAATTGGAATAAATAAAATAATAAATTATCCTCTATAGCCAGACGGCGTGGCCTTTGACTACTTCCATTTACTATAACTAATAATCAATGCTACTTCGCATTTCCAAGCGTACGACTATTTACACATCATTGGTAGTTCAAAGTACGCCCTCAGTCCTAAAAACAATCAAGTGGCTCCTCCGTTTACACATCGTTCGGTCCCATGATTTAGGAGTCTATTTTTTGTAGAAGTGTGTATAAAGTGCATGCAGAAGTTTACTGCTGATCGTAAAGTGCAGCTTGTAGCCTTTTAAAGCCCTTTTATGACAAATTTCCATTCTGTGTTTTAAAACTCGCCGGACTCTGTGGTTTGGATGTTTCCTTTATTGGGATAATGACGCAAGTGATTGTTTACATTTTTGGGAAACGTTGGCAGAGATAATTAATTTTTTCTACTCACTGTATAGAAAGTCGGCTTTTGCGCCCTAATTTTAGGAAACAAAACTGTCAATTTCCAACGAGCGGGGGAGCCAATATTTTTTTGCTCTCGCATTTGTGTGTATGTCACCATGGATATCACACCAAAGCTTTACAACGTTATGTTGATTTGGAAATTAGACAAAATGTCACTACAGAAATATAGTCACTATAATGATTTCCTAAAGCAACATTTTTGAAACGAGCTATAGAACATGCGTTCGAAGAAAAAATCATATATATATCACTGGAGCAAATTAAATTCACACGCGGGAGGAAATGAATACCTTTGCTCCCTAGATATATAAATAGTTATTTCCCAAGTCTTTAATGTTTTCAATGTATGTTTGCGACAACTGTATAGTAGATTCGATGTTAAATCATTTGATATGGTAGAATTTATTCCTGTTCCTGCAAATAGGATTTTTACGTGCACGACGGCTGTTTGAAGCAAAGTTCTACAACAAATGTTTAGGAAAGTTGTGCAAAGAACAAGAATACCGAGGTGTATGGATAGCGAGAACTGCATGTACCACAACTTGAAACGACAAATAGAATAATTCTAAATGTAACGAAACCTGTCCTTTGCTCTTTGCTTCTTCTCGGACTTTAATGTATAGTTTCGATGAAAAATTCAACAAGCATATCAGTGCTGACAGTAGTTTATTCAATGAACATGTTACGATATAATCGGGGTTTTACAACAATACCGGTACCGGTCATAGGTCGGTTTGCGTTGGGAGGCAGCGGTATGAAGCCCCCGATCGTCCTTAAACTAGCTCACGGAAGGGTGAAGTCCGGTTCTGTCCTAGGAGAATAAAAATGTTAATGATTGTCAGGGCGCCACCGTGAAATTTAACCCGTAGCTGTATGAATCTGCCTCGTCCACGGTCGGGGCAGAGGGTACTGGTGCAAAGTGCTTAAGTGAAAGCTTAATTTATATTCAAGTAACAACATCAATGCGTTAGCTGTCTCAGTTCTACTTTTCTTAGAATCTCCCTACAATTTCCCAATTAATAACTAAACACAGCATTTGAATTTAACGTGCCTGAAGGTAACACATGACCTAGTTTGTCAAATAAGCACACACACACAGCAAAAAAAAATATAATGAGAGAGGCCCCTGTAAATCACAAGAGAGAGAGAGAGAGAGAGAGAGAGAGAGCGAGAGAGAGGACATTCAAAACAACTAATGATAAATCTTACTAAATGCTGACGAAGTAATACATAGGTTAGACGAATTGGATTACGCATTTACATTAAATTATAGGTACCAAAACCCTCACGGCAAACGATAGCGTTAAACCAAGTTCCTTGCTACTTAAGTGAGCACCCTTTAATTTATGCACGGCACTGGGGAAACTTCCATTCCAGTGAAACACTTTATAAAGTTTAATACAGATACCTTTTTGGTGGGAATGCTGACGAGGATTTGATGTCACCCATTTCAGCCTTGACTGACGTAGCAGATCCAAGTTACAACTGTTGGGTGGCTTGGAGATGAATAAAAATAGACAGGTGCGGTAAAACGACTCTCTTTCCAGCGATTACTCTGAATAATTGCAACAAACAGGTCAAAGCATTGCCCCGGGGTTTACACGAACTACAAAGCGAATGTAAACGTACAGGCATTGTAATAAATAAGTGAAACTGAGGCGTTATTTGTAACCGGAAATTTCACTCCGAAGAACTTGCTAACTGACAAATACGACACATCGATTATGACTACTCGCACACATAGCTCCCAAATACAACACATCGATTATGAGATTATGACTACTCGCACACATAGCTCCCAAAATACAACGGCCTGGAACTACAACGACCCGGGGCTCTTCGATATCAAATCTTTACGTCTGTTTTTCTTCGAGAGTAACGTAACAATGATCCCGTTTTAGCGCTCACAGCTAGGCATGCCTCTACTCCACCCTATATCTGCCTGTAACTTCGCGTTTGACCATTTCTTTTCATACTCTCAAGGCGTAAATACTTTAATTTGGCGGCTGCCTGTAATGTCTAGGTGAACACCTGGCATTTCTCCTCGACCGACAACTGCACGTGTTTTCAAAGTTTTGTGCGCCGACAGCCTTAGGCCCTGAACACACGGGATTCCGTATCCCAGATTCGGAATGCGGGATACAGAATCTGAGTCTGTTCAGACACGGCGACTGAATCTCAGACGCGGGCCTTCAGTCACTTGCAGTGCCGTGCTGTTATGGACCTAGCATTGCTGTTCTTTGTTTCTGTCGAATTAGTCTAGAAGTGCTGTATTTAAAGTCAGGGATTGGGTTCTACTAAGCTAATACATTTTTCATTGTCAAATAATGTACATTTTATGATCGTTGTATAGTAAGGAACGCCTTATCATGTCATAGGCGTAGCAGATTTCCTGCAACTTCTATTTAAATCGAATAAGCAAGGCGTTCCTTACTATACAACGATCATAGAGCGTACATTATTTGACAATGAAAAGTTTATTAGCTTTGTAGAGCCCAATCCCTAACTTTAAATACAGCACTTCTAGACTAATTCGACAGAAACAAAGAACAGCAATGCTAGGTCCATAACAGCACGGCACTGCAAGTGACTGAAGGCTCGCGTCTGAGATTCAGTCGCCGTGTCTGAACAGACTCAGATTCTGTATCCCGCATACCGAATCTGGGATACGGAATCCCGTGTGTTCAGGGCCTTAGTCTTGGCTATTAGTGTGTAAGTTCGGAAAAAAGTGTATAAACCGTGCGGACTGCTGCCCATTAAAGATTTAGGCCCTGAACACACGGGATTCTGTTTCCCAGATTCGGTATGCGGGATACAGAATCTGAGTCTGTTCAGACACGGCGACTGAATCTCAGACGCGGGCCTTCAGTCACTTGCAGTGCCGTGCTGTTATGGACCTAGCATTGCTGTTCTTTGTTTCTGTCGAATTAGTCTAGAAGTGCTGTATTTAAAGTCAGGGATTGGGCTCTACAAAGCTAATAAACTTTTCATTGTCAAATAATGTACGCTCTATGATCGTTGTATAGTAAGGAACGCCTTGCTTATTCGATTTAAATAGAAGTTGCAGAAAATCTGCTACGCCTATGATATGATATCATATGTTCTGGCTGGCAAAAGTAGGCGAGTCCAGGCCGTGGTACACGTGGACTCATATCCTCTATATGCTCCAATGGTAAATCGGTATCCGAGATACAGAATGTGTCGCCGGCGGCCGATTTTCCTTATCTCTCCATTTCGGCCGCCGGCGACAAATTCTGTATCTCGGATACCGATTTACCATTGGAGCATATAGAGGATATGAGTCCACGTGTACCAGGGCCTGGACTCGCATACTTTTGCCAGAACATATGATATCATGTCATAGGCGTAGCAGATTTTCTTCAACTTCTATTTAAATCGAATAAGCAAGGCGTACCTTACTATACAAGATCATAGAATGTACATTATTTGACAATGAAAAATTGATTAGCTTAGTAGAGCCTAATCCCTGACTTTAAATACAGCACTTCTAGACTAATTCGACAGAAACAAAGAACAGCAATGCTAGGTCCATAACAGCACGGCACTGCAAGTGACTGAAGGCCCGCGTCTGAGACTCAGATTCTGTATCCCGCATACCGAATCTGGGATACGGAATCCCGTGTGTTCAGGGCCTTAAAGCCGACTGGCTGCTCAACTCTTGACCCTCCCAACAACAGCACAGGTGTTCAGTTTTTTGTATATAAAAAATGTAGCAATTACAATGGTATCGTTCCAAATATCTATAAAAACAGGGATGTGCACACGATAATATGCTGTGTACGGAATGATTTTCCTGGCATTTATTAAATAAATATCCACGTTTGAGTTCCCACAGAGCAAAATACACAAAGCATAAAGTAATTAGTTGTTTATTTGCAAAGACCACACGGTAAGCCAAATTCATATTTAACTTTGATATACAGAGCAGCCATGACAATTTCAAATAATAAATATGGCTGTGTATTCTAAAAATTTCATCTTTTTTAATCTTTATATTCAGTTTTCCGGATAACGATTCATTTATGCACTTATAAATGATTTTGTTGAGTAATAATATTTTCATGTATGCTCTAAAATTGGGACAAAACGAATTATTATCTGCTGATGCATGCAATTGATAAAAATGAGATAAAAATTATGCAAATTGTTTTGGCACTGGTCGTAATAACATTTTTACAACGTTGTGACAATGTAGTCTAAGCAAATGTAAGAAGATAATAAAATTTGCTTGTCACTAAAATTCGTAGAAGCAAATAATCCATATTTCTCGCTTAGCTCCGTGTTTTTCTACCTTAATAACACATTTTCTCTAAAGGGAGCTTGGAGAAGAATTTATGTGTTGAAGTCTCTTGAGGCGGGTCGTTCTATTAGATCTATTGTTATAGGCACGCGTTTATATCGTCTTTCAGAGCATTTGAGGTCAGGTTTACCGATGGAGTTAGAGCGAGGTTTTATGGCAGACCCACTCTTGCATTTAGTGCTGTGGTTTCCATCTTATTGTCGTAGCCATAGGAGTGTGCTTAGTATCGATGTCATATACATCTGAGATATTCCTTCCACGTTTCCTTTGCCACCCCGAATTTATGGCAGCCAGTTTCACCAAGAATGCTGTAGCTTAACTACATCTTTACATTTCTTATGGCAGTTTCGACTGTTTCGAGTGCATTTTTGAATCACCCTAGGGTTGGCCCACTTAATCAGGTT
The DNA here is from genome assembly GCA_940337035.1 of Agriotes lineatus. NCBI lineage: Eukaryota > Metazoa > Arthropoda > Insecta > Coleoptera > Elateridae > Agriotes > Agriotes lineatus. The sequence goes on along the minus strand of OW679197.1, from coordinate 171,949,391 downwards.
TACCGATTACAATATTTATAGTTTCCGTCCAATTGCGCCAACCATTTCCGTTCGGTTGAGTGGACAAGAGCCCCACACTATCGATGCAATTTACCGTGAAATGAAAGCCAGTACTATCATCGTGCCAAATTCAGTTTACCTACGTTCCCGTGGTTTAGTTACAACCAGACAACATTATAGCGCACAGTTACACTTAAAATGTTGCAGGCGAATATTTATTAGCTTGGTTGTATCGATTGCAGTAGAGCGATAGGAAATTAAAATTAAAACAAAACATGAAGTATTAGTTTTTCTTATGACAACAAGGATTAGATCTCGAACCCGTGCTATTCAGAACGTATTTCTCTTTGTTACTCCACAACAGGCTAAAAAATTGGGCAAAAATTACGTTATACTTCGTTGTTATCGCTTTTGTACTGCAATTATGTGCACTTTCGCAATAAACACGCTTATATAACATTCTTACAATGTTTATGTCAAAGTAGGATGTGAGATGTAGTGGGACTTTGATATAAATAGAAACCTTCAATTTTATTTCGGGCTGTAAATATCGTTCGATAATAGAACCCTTTTTATAAGTGCTAGCGACGAGCGGTCGTAAAAGTAAACGAGAACTTGAGTATGATGAAAAGTCGTTAAAAATATATGCCGTACGTGACTTGATTAACATAACTAAAAAAGAGAATTGTTCAACGACACAAAACTCGGTGGTCATTTTGCAGCTTTTTCATTTAGAGTTACCAAAATTCCTTAGTGTGTGCAGTTAATTTAAGTTAAATTGGATGTCTAATTCCGGAATACATAGAATCCGCAATGAAATATGCACCTCATTTAGCAGTGGCGGTTATTCCGTAGTTTAAGGTTAGTTTCCGTTCACATCCAAAACAATATGCCACCCACTTACGTGTTCTCTCTCATTTTGTATCACTTAAGGTTTAAATAGCAAAGTGGAAAAATATTAATTTGCGTCATACTACGACCCTAGTTTATCAAGTAACTGTCACTATGAAATTTGCACACATAGCTAGCTTTAAATGTCGTAGATTATTAGGGATGGATAATCTAATTTAATACGCAAATTAATCTAAATCAGAAACTATTTTTAGATCAAATGGGCACCAGATTTGAATTATAACTCTCTGAACTTATTAGCAAATCATCCCGCAGAAATACCAGAATCAGCTAAACGACTCATTTGGTATGCAAATCTATATCAAATATATGTATAACTAATAAAACTATTATCGGCCCATATGCAAACATTTCTCGATTTTCCATTCAGACGAAATACGAGTGTTCGCGGGAATGTCCTCACAGATCAAAGTAACGCTAGTGACGCGCCTCGGGAATAACATTTCATGGTAACAGGCCAAATTGCATAAATACCGTGAATCGTGTTCATAGAGTGCGCTACTGTTATCTCAAAAACGAACCGTAAATGTACCGTGCTACATTGAAGCTGCAATTTGTGCAACCCAAGTTGAAGTTTCGGGTTGTGTGTAACTGTGTATACTTAGTTGCAACGATTTAGTGAACCAACGTTGTTTATAATCGACTTAGTGGTTATTTTATTATCGCTGCTGTATTTTTTCCTTTCGCTGTTAAAAGATACACGTCATACTTTTAGTGTGTACACCAGTACCGCACCTTGCAGAACCGCAATAAAAAGAATGCACGAGCCGCTGCCCTCTCATTGTATATGTAACTAAGATTTAACCTACATCTTTATCTTGGCTTTGGTAGTCAAAACCCAAGATTTTTGAATACTTAACGCGTACGTTTATTACCCTCTACCTGGTGAATTATTGGTTTCTTTTAGTGTTGCCCTATAGTTTGTCAACTATATCAGCAGTTTGTGCCATTTGTTCAGAACTATCTTGGTAAGTAAATTAACAGAAAAGCAACGAAACAAAGGCTAATAAAAGGGTTTTTTGTAAAAATACAGGCTTTCTAACAGATGTTAACCGTACTCATTTATTTACTAGTTCACTGTTTCGTATTAGGTATGGTTGAATGAAGAAGCTCTGTAATAAACAAGTTATTAGCTGTTAAGAAGATGGAATATATTTACACTTATCTCTAAAGTTCTAAAAATCTAAACTAAATACTCCTACCGTATAAAACAAGACTATTTGAGTCTTGTCAATTGACGTCTTTGTCCTTGAATTTTCTTCTTATGCTTCGTAACTTAAACCTTGTGGACCGTTCGGACTTGACTTCCACCTTATTCTTGAGTATCCTACGACTTGCTTCCTTTTTGAGTTGTGCCATAGCACGTCATCCATTCGGGTTACGTGTTCTTCCAAGCATCTGCTGTGTTGTTTGGTTGAGTCTTGCAAGAGATCTATTCCTAGTTCATTTCTTATGTATTCATTGAAAATTCTATGATTCTAACACCTCCCTTTAACAGCCCTTAAGAATTTCATGCCTGCTTATTGTATTCTGGATGTCTCTCGTCGCCTTGTTCTACGCTTCGTTACTATACAGGGTGTTAATAAGTACGTAGATAAACTTTAAGGGGTGATTCCTTGACCAATTCTAAGATGAAAAGTTCATATAAAAATGGGACCTACTCGGCTTCATTTTCAAGATACAGGATGTTGAAGTTTCAAGAAAAAAATTTTTTTTTCAAAAATCTGGAAAACGCCTAGAGGTATTCTAATGAAATTTGTTGTATGATAGTATTTTATAAAGTGGCATTGTTTGGTCAAAATAAATTTAATTTATTTCCACCAGTGGCGTGCATCGGGGCCACCTCAGTTACCTTATTTTAGAAAAATCTGGTACGCCACTGTTTTTTAGCCAAAATGATAAGTTGTTTAGCTTCATCCATTGAAACTATACAAAAGACGTATCTTTTATTTTTTCGATAGAATAAACCTTTTTCGAGAAAAACGGAAAAATCTGTAACAGCAATTTCTTTCATTGGACTTACTGGGATCTAAACGGCTTCGTTTTCAAAATACAGCTTAAAGAAGTTTTATAAAAATATTATTTAATAACAAACAATCTTAGAATAGCTACAATACTTTTGGCTGTATTTTGAAAACGAAGCCGTTTAGGCCCCATGTTTATATGAACTTTTTATCTTAGAATTGATCAAGGAATCACCCCTTAAAGTTTGTGTACGTACTTAATTAACACCCTGTATATCATAAGCAATGCCATCGTCTTGTACAATTTTATTTGTGTATTTCACTGTGTCTTATTCCCTACAGTTCTTATTGTGCCAATTTTTTTATTTGTATAAATTGTTGTTAAGGTCTTTTTGGTACTCGAAGGTGGTCGTCAGTATATAATATTGTGTTAATAGAAGTATTATGATCTAGTTGTATTCCTGGTGACACGTGTTCTTTCCTTCTTGAAGAATTTGGTCCATATATCTACATTAAATAGGGTTTGAGACGGTTCCAACACTTTTTGTATTTGCTCATACGACGCAACATTTGAAAGGCTAGCTGAATTTCAAATTTCAAATACATTAAAATGAAGCATCTCAAAAAAACACTTTTGTTTTCCATTTCATTGTTATTATTATTATTATTATTATTACAAAACGATTAGGGCAGAGTTATAAATAACTTTAATGTCCAATTACCAACAGTAAACCTTGTACCACAGTAAATTAAAAGTTTAATAAACAAAAATGAAAAAATCCAAAGACAAAAGCAAACACTGAAAAAGGACACCGATTACTTTCTATATATAAAACGCGGAATTATTCACATCTATCTACGGAAAAAGGCCATAATCACGCACAATGTTGCACTAGTTTTCACACAATTATCAATTATTTGTTAAGCCCTGTAGAACGTATTTGTTTTTGACGGAATTGACATATGATGCTGAGGCTGTAGCTTCCAGAAGTGAACTCCATAGATGAACACTGGATTGGAGAAGAAATATTGCCGCGTGCTGGTATGGGAGTTTTCTCTTCTCAGTTTTAAAGAGTGGCATCTGAGACGGGTATCGGTATTCATCCTATAACAGAAAATCGTTGCTCTCTTTTTTTCTTTGTATGTTTGTATGTATGTTTGTTCTCTATCTCCTCCTAAGATACTGGACCGATTCAATTGTATGATGGCTTAAAATTTTGATAATTTTTAGACTTAGATCTTAGGCCTGTTTTTATTTTCAAAAAAAGTACGAAAACGTTAAAATTTAATTAAATCGTGTAAGTAGCGAAGCAAAGCGTCTGTGGTTGTGGGCTGCACTGCGACAGCTGTTAGCTCGGATGATTCACTATGTTCATATACCATTATAGCAGCTGCTTATTCAACTAAGCCTAGTTGGTCCAGTGGTAGAATGCTCGCCTACAACGCGGGCGGTCCGGGTTCTATTCCCGGCCGGTGCATCCTTTTTTATTTAAATTTATATTAATGAATCTCTCTTAAATTAACAAACCGAAGCGTAGCTCGGGTGATTCACTAATTGTAAATAAATGGCCAAGATCTGTCGAAAATTTATTATGTAATATTTCGTAAGTGTGGATGAGATCACCTCTAGTCCTCCTGTCTGAGAGATAAGGTGGTTTTAACAGTTGTAGGCGATCTGCATACTTCCTATTACATAAATTCATATGCTGATTTGTCACTGATGTCTCCAATAGTTTTGTTCGCTACAAAAAAGTATTGGGCTGAGGAATTGCCTCACCTTATTCCTGATGATATCGGCACTTCCTTTGTTACTCTATTATTGGTTTTTATATGCGTCTGATTATGTACATTTGGATCTTGCACTGTTTTTATTATTTATTGTGGTAAATTTTATTGTCTTACTTCAAAAGGTGTCTTATTTTGTATGTCGTTGACATGAAACCGAAAATAATATTTTGTATATTTTTGCTTTAACTGCGAAATAGATAAAATTAATAATTGGCACTTAGCTCAGGGTTTATCCTTCACGAGAATGAGACCTAACAGATACAGGGTAAACATCACAAATGGGAGAGAATAATATGGTATCTTTACAACGCAGTAGAAACTCCTACAATTCGAGCACGGTCGTGGCTCAGTTGTTCAAGCAGAAGCGGCGGACTGGAAATAGGGCTCGAAATATTATCATTCCTCGGGAACGCGGAGTTCGTATCCCAACGGACTACATTTTATTTATTTGAAAATTAATGTAATTCGCGCGACGGAAGTTTCGTGTAAACTCCTTTTGTCAAGTATAAAACTTTAATAGGACTTACTGCTCTATATAGTTATGTGTAGTCAATTGTTTTTTTTCCACGGTACACTATTTTTTGTCAGGGCTGCCATCTTGGATTTTTAAAATTTTATTCTCTTTCTTAATTAATTAAAAAAGCATTGCTTTAATTAATTTTTATTTTCAAATTGTATGTAATTGGGTATTAATAACACAAAATCGTAATTTACTGTCGTGACAATTTTGTAATAAGAACTTTTAAACTATATTACTTGCTTTTGGATTCTTATTTCCAATCAGTCAACGTTTACTTGGTTGATTTCTGCACATATAATTAGCAAAAAATTGCTGCAGTTTTTTAAATTTTAGCGAGAAAATTTTCGACCCGCGACTATGATATTTTTGTAAATCTAATTTGACCAATACATTTTTGTAAGTCTTCTTGGAGATTTTTTAAATGGAAGCTTCATTGCATTCGAAGTGCTACAAGAAATAAATAAATTTTATTATTAAGTGGGGCTTTTTACTTTTAGTTTAATACAAGTCGTAGGGTGAGTTCAGGCGATCTGTATCGCAACGTATTTTGTGTTTTGAACGACCAGCATATAATTTTCCTGGAAAACTTGTGAAGAAAAAGTTGCCAACTAACAAGTAGATTGTGACGGAGCAAAGTAGAGCGACTGAAAACAATCAAGCATGTCGTGTTCACCAGTTGTCCATCACGAGACGCGCTATCGGAAGTGCAGGCCGGAAGTGATGTATTGCTTTAATAAAGAGGCGGGTGGAACTGCAGCGTCGCGGCCCCTTTGCACACTGCAGACTGAAATCGATAGCGCTTTTCATGCGAAACGTCTGGGTATGTCAAAATGTAATCACGGAACGACTTTTTCTTTACTAGCGCAGCTTTCTATTCAAAAATTGGGAAGCTAGATCACATAGACCCTTTCGTACTGCAACATCAAGCAAATGCCCCAATATTTTTTTGCATTGTGTAGATTGTAGAGTATAAATTTCCCGTCCACAGCCTTTTTTTTTAAATTTCAGCTGTGGAAAGTTGTACAATTTAATAATTTATAGAAAGCATTGCACATAGGCAAACTATAGCGTATCTGTGAAAGTGCCAAAAATTTCTTTTTTACAATATAATCTTAAAACTGTCCTCACTAAGGATTTCTTTACAGAATGGCTTTACTGTTTCACGTAACAATACTCAGTATTAAACATAACATTTTCAAACATAAAATTATCATTTAATTTGACTGGTTAATGCGTTTATGCGTTAAGGCTAAATGCCGCTGCCGAATTGTGGTTATCGAATAACTGGAATAGGGGGATTTTATTACAAAGGGTTTGATTACATTTTTAATGTAATTATTTTCTGATTGGCAGCTATGAAGGCGCTATTTTTAAAATGACGATTTTTGATGGTAGGCGCTATTTTAGTAAACGACTTTATTTCTAGGTGCTGTTTTTTATTGATATTAATAAGAATAATAATAATATAAATACAGCACAAAAATATGTCGCATATTAAGAGAACACTAGAAAAAAATTGTTTCTCAAAATTCACTAACATCATCAATTTAATGTGATGAATTCAGGAGAGCTTAAATGCAAGTAAATTTCTAAAAAAAATATGCTGTTTCATCAGAATTTGGTATGTTGTAGCTTGTAGCATAAACATTAAATAAATAAGTTTTATTCCCATTAGGAAACAATCTATTGGCAATACACCATGTGTTGTCTTTATTTATTTATTAGATTAACGATGGGTTAGTTTGAATACATTTAATTTTCACCCCCTAAGCGCTACGATCGGAAAAAGCGAAATTGAGGTTCTACTCGTATTTCCCTTAGTAAAAGTTTGGCGTTAAGAGTTTGCTGGCAGACACCGTATGCTCGATCCCTGAATTCCCGCCAATTTGGTCCCGCAAGCCGTATTTTCGACATTTGTTGAATTAACAAAACAGGATTTGTAGGCCATGCTCGAAGTGTCTTCTTTTGAGATCATTCCGTGAGGTATTTCACTTTCGGATTAACTTGTCGCCATCGCACCGACGCGACATTGAGGCAGTACCCCATTGCTCTCGCAGTTGCTGTAACGGAAGAGCCGTTGAAAATAAATTCGCCGAACAATGTCTGCTATTGACCTAAATACCTAACACTTAAATCACGTCGAACTTGATATATCGTGATCGCCTTCACTGAATAGTTCAGACTATGTTCATATTGGTTTTTTACCATTACAGTGTATTGGCTTCGTTCTGAGTTTTGGTGTTATGTGGTTATATGGTTAATGTGCATTCGGTTGCCTGGACCCTTTTATTGTTGTGTACATTTTAAAAATTCTTGCTAGCTGGCGCGATTTCGGTGATTTTTAAAAGATTGCCAGTAGGTATATAGAGCGAGCGATTTTCCGTGTTCATTTTGGCAGATTGATTGATAGATTTCTTATAGTGCTATGTGGTGAATCTTCCGAGGCATGTGGATCCAAATTCTTCGATCTTTGAAAGGTTTAGTTCAGCAGCTATGTGCGGTGTGTGCAATTAATGAAATTCGTCTGGTTGTGTCAGGCTAATCATGTAACTATTCGCTGATTATTTTATTTATTTTATTCCAGGAACAATTTTACATTTACAACTAATTAAATCACTGTAAAATCAATAAAATCAACAAATACAACAATATAAAAGCTTGCCAAGGGTAGAACTTTGCGATCCTTGTGTTATTATATAGTTCTCTACTGACAGGGGCATTTATGTGGAGCGTTTAAGTACGGTTATGCAGATATGTTTACTCTGACACAGTAAAATTTGTCTTTATTTATTAGGAATCAGAATTCTCCAGTTCCCATGCCTAGTTTAAATGAACAAAAATACCTGTAGCAGATTCTTTCTTTTCACCTACCACCTTTAATATATTTAAAAATGCAGCAACGAGGATTTAATAATAACAGTCTGAGTTCTACTCTCCAGTTTGTGGTGTACACTATTTCTTAGGTGTACACTATTTCTTAGGTGTACTGGTGGGACTCACATTTGATTTACAGATAGAGCTGCTGGTGACATATGCTGATGATGTAATGTGAAGTAATGGAACATAAAAGTAATCCATTAAAAAGAGCTACCACCTCTCAATCAACATTCTCTACTGACAGCGCAGAATACCTCCAGTCCTCGAACCGTTGAACTTCCTTTCCTTTGAGTCCACCTGGGACGAATTTCGAGTGCATGCGAGAAGATGGTTCGCTGGCGATATAGCGCGGCTGTCGCAAGGGTTTGTTATGGAACCATACACGACGAAGACAATAATGAATGCGAGAATGCGCTCGACTAAAAGTCCTATAAAGCTGGGCTCCCATGCATCGACTGTCGTGCTCAGGCTACGTAGCTCACCGTTGCTAATCTCACGTTGATCTCCGTTCCCCTGATACGCGTGTGTATGTATGTATGTATGTATGCGCTACCCGCGGTTCGCGGTCATGATTAAGCCAGTCAATGGGATTCGTCCTGAGTGTTATATTCCGTCGCGCCGTAACAGCTCCGCAACTAAATATTGCTGTATTCCTTTGGGATCGTGTTAATTTACTAGCAAGCATACTTGCGCATATTCATACCACCAGAAAATTTTAGATGGATTGGGAAAAGTTATGTAAGACTTACTTACATTTCTGTCAGGCTTTGGAATGTTAACTCTTTGAGCAATATAATTAATTTAAGTGATTAAAAATGTAAATAATGTCAAACACCGAAATAAATAAATTCAAATTTACTTCGACTATTTACAAGGCGTAGAATAAGCAGACTGTAGTTTACATTGTTGATTGTTACATAAGTTCGACCCACCAGCGCAACAGACAATTAATTGGCTGCGCATATTTTGTTTGTACCAGTACAAATTCTGGTAGACGGACACAACCGTGGATTTCGGACGACTGTCTAGACTTCGTCGACCAGCGAAAACGAATCAAGCATGCCGATTTCAAACAATACCGACGGCTAAACAAAGAAGTTAGACAGAAAATGAAATCGGAACGAGAAGAATATTGGAATAACGTTGCGGCCGACATGGAAGAAGCAGCATCAAGGCACGAGTACCGGACGCTGTACCAGACAATCTGACGGTTAGGCGGCAAAACAACATCCACGAAAGATAACATTAAGAAGTCGGATGGAACTTTCGTGACCTCCTCCAACGCGCCTACAGCGGTGGAGGGAATTCTTCGACCAGCTGTACAACCACGATCCACCTCAAGGTCCTGCATAAGAACCGCCGATTATCGAGCAACCGGCGAACCCGCTTCCCAACACCGAACCAACAATTAGCGAGATGAGGACAGCAATAAAATCGCTAAAAAACGGTAAAGCGCCAGGAATAGACCATGTTACCGCCGAGATTATCAAAGCTGCTACAACAACTCCACCTTCTTATAACGCATATTTGGAATTCCGACCGTGTCCCATCGGCGTGGAAGAAAGCAATCGTTGTGCCAATTCTAAAGAAAGGCGACAGTCGGGAATGCAAGAATAATTATCGCGGTATTAGCCTCCTTGCGATCGTCGGCCAAGTATTTACGAAAATCATACAATTGAGGCTACAGAAACATCAAGAGCAAACCAGTCGAGAAAAGCAAGCAGCATTTAGACCACATCGAGGATGTATCGATCAGATTTTTGCTCTACGCCAGCTAACGGAAGACAGAATACGATGTGGAAAGCGAACGGTCGTCGTCTTTATCGATTTCAAATCCGCCTTCGACTGCATCGACTGGAACAGCTTATGGAGTGCCCTAAAGACGGAACACGTGCCATTGAAAATAATTCAACTTCTCCAAACATCGTACACTGGCTCGACCAGTACCGTTCGTGTCCGAAACGACTTGTCCGAAGAGTTCCCAGTTCAAACTGAAGTTCAACAAGGAGACGTCGCCTCGACGGACATTTTGTACGACATTTCCCGTCTCGCCTAGTCATACGGATTAAGAATAAATGTGGATAAGACCAAAGTTCTCACAACGGACGGATCGAAAGCCAGCGTTTACCTTGATGGAACCCAAATCGAGCAGGTTCCAATGTTCAAATATTTGGGATCGCTGGTTGAGGAGAAGAAAGTGGCATCGACGGCCGACGTTTACAGCCGCATCGGGCAGGCAACAGCAACATTCGCCTCGCTCAAATGGTGCATATGGAAACGAACGAATATTACCATCAAAACGGAAGTACGCTTATACCGAACGCTGATCCTTCCCATCCTTCTTTATGGATCGGAAACGTAGACATTGCTCAAGCCGGACCTTGACAAACTTGAGGTCTTCCAAATGCGATGCTTGAGGCAGATTCTCGGGGTCTCGTTCCGCGACCGCCTTCGAAACGCAACAATTAGAGAAAGATGTGATCAACAAACGCTGATAGGAGAACAAATACAAAAACGTCGACTACGATGGTTCGGACATGTCTGCCGAATGGATGATAACCGTTTGCCATGTAAACTTCTTTGGCGAGACCGTCCGGCAGACTGGAGAATTCAGCGATCGGCACCGAAGAAAACCTGGCTAAAGAATATCGAGGGCGACTTAAAAAACCAGCGATTATCGGTTATAGATGCCCGAGAAGTCGCCAAAAATCGTCAAGAATGGAAACGAATCGTGACTGGAGTGCGAGACCCAGCGGCACCGACACACAGTGGTCCAGAATCGTAAAAACGTGATCGAAAATCATATCTATTGGTTATAGAGATTAAGACAGTTGAAATGCATATTTCTGAATGCTGTTTGGTATAAAGAATTAAAGTTATGCACAATTTGGGTTTTATGATAAAAATCAACCCCCAAAAATGGGGTGAAAGTGGAAAAATATTGTTGTTTTTTAATAAAAGATTTATATTTTAAAATGTTGTGTATTTGTTAATGTTATGTCAATAGCATGTTTAAAATATAAAAAAAAACACCCTTAAAAAACAACATAAAAGATTAAAAAAATTACAAGTATTTGTAGACATACAACAGTTGAAATGAACATTTGCACATCTTGTTAAGTACACAAAAATAAAATATTGCAAAATTGTGGTTGTATAATAAATATCAACCCTCTGGAATATAAGTTAATATGCAAAACAATTTTTTTTGACATTAGAGTTAAACATTGTTTAGTGTTTAGTTTTGGTTAGTTTGCGGCCATAAACAATTTAAAAATAAAAAACTACCCTTAAGCAACAATACAAAATAAAAATTTATATCAGGTCTTTCCAGACTTTACGTTACTTAAAATGCAGATTTCCAAATGTTGTGTAAATAAAATTTAAATAGACGTATGTCATATATGTAGTAATAAAAAAATTATATTTACTTTTTGCGGTCACTACAGTGTAGTATTCGTCTAATTTAATAGTGAATGGTGATGGATACGGTATAATCCGTAAAAAAATATCAAAAATTACCTTCAAAAACTTTGAAAAAATTAATACTTAATAAGAGGGTAATCGATATCCCTGCTGTGTATTATGTATGCAATAATGTGCAGTTCTCGTCAAAATAATAGGCGTCAATGACAATTAAATTGGATGATTTAAATCATGATTTAAATCTTGATTTAAATCAAGTTGATTTAAATCTTTGCACCCTGGATCTGATGCTAACGCACGGTACTCGCAGTCGAAAAAAATTAATATTTCCCAAAACGCAAAAAAGCGCAAACCAAGCTTTTGTAATTACCTACCCCTATCCTTATGCTACCTGATAAACCTCATTTAATGAATTCTTCGGAATTCTTCCGTGTCGTAGAACTATTTTTATCCAAATATTTGTTGTAAAACTAGTATTCTAATATTAATTGCTACAGAAGTCTAGGTATAAAATAAAATGCAAGTAATTTTTGCATATTGTAGTTCAAAGAATGCTTAATATGACTATCTATCTCAATTTGTCCTAATGTGTTTTGTAATAGCTAGTATTAGTCTGACAAAAACCTCTATTTGGCGCATAACTTTCTCTTCGCAAATAGTCTGTTTTTCAGCGACTTTAAAGGCGTGCTACAAATTAATGCAACTTCAAAATAAGTCATAAGTCTCTCAGATGATGGTACACTTTTAAAACAATACTAGACAAAATTTTCAGCTTTTTAAAATATAGTTGAAAAATTGATTTTCGATCACGTTTTTACGATTCTGGACCACTGTGCGACAGCAGCGTATTCGTTGCGGGGACGTCCTGCCCGGACCGCCAGCTAACGGACCAAAGAAGAACAAGAAGACAAGTTCTGGTGTTGGCCAGATGTGGGCAAGACCTCACAGAGTTGACGCTGGTCTAAACGGTGTCAACGTTGGTTATGATTTCATAGCGAACCCGTAGTGTATCATATCATATCATTGCAATAAATAAAAGGGCATGCCAAATTGTCTTCCTAATCTTGACCTTTTGGTCACACATTATATACAAAGGCTTTATAGACCTGTTCCATTATTTTTTTTAAATATTTTTTCCATTTTTCTAGCTGCGGTATCACCTGCAAGACGCCGTCGGTCAATGCGGTCTACGCCATTTTCCTCTTTGAAAGGTTGCTATTTCATCCTTCTTTAGTTTCGTTTTTATTTCATCTAGAGTATTTTTTCCTATTACTTCGAGTGTTCCAACGTATCAATGCGAGCAGCTATCAATGTGTCTGATAACTCTGAAGGGCTCCGTTTCCATCCGACGGATTCTTTTCACCGGAATTCGATTCGCGGGAAGTCTTTTGACCCGAAATGCATTTCACTGGATATCAAGTTCGAGGACACTATGCTGATCGGTGGCACAACACCGGCCGTGGTAGTGAAAAAAATTATCAAAGACTACAACTAACCTAAACAGGCTAGAACGAGACACAGTACTTTGCCGAATTTCGTTATATGACACGCACTCTATAATCCGGAGAAACGGAATCCGGTGAATAGCTTTTCGGTGAAATAATTATCCGGCGAGTTAAAATCCGGTGAAAAAAATCCGGCGAATGGCAATGCCACGCTCTGGAGACATTAAACGAAAACAAAAAATAGCAGTCGTTTCATATTGAGTGAGAACCGTAATTTTGTTAACGTTATCTTAGATTTGTTCATAAATTAACAAAAATTTCAGATAAAATGCATATAACAATTTTTAAAAGATAACTATAACATATACTCTAAAATATGAATTTTTTCGGCGAGAAGCTTGAAAATTCCAAAAGAAACGTGGACAAAGAACTCAAGTCAGTGCTATTTAGAGCAGCAAATGAAGCCTTAGGGAAAGAAACCAAAGAAACTTACAATAACAACAAGGGATGGTGGAACATTGAGTTACAAAGTCTGGTTAAAGAAAAGAAACAGCTATACGGAAAATTGCTGTCAACCCAAGATACTGAGGACAGAAAAAAATACATGAGGAATAACAGAGAAGTCAAAAGAGAAGTAGCAAAACTAAAAAGCACAAAGCGGCAAAACAAATGCAGAGAAATAAATTCACTAATGGGTAGCACAAGATCAAGTGAGTCTACAGAAAAATGGAAACAATATTACGAGCAACTATTTAATGAAAACAGATATGAATTTAATGACATAAATTACAAGAGCAGTAGTTTAGAAGCAAACCAACATAATATTACAGAAATAACTGTGGACGAGATACAATCAGCCCTGAAAGGTATGAAAAACAGACGATCACCCGGTCCTAGAGGCTGTCCAATAAAACTGTTAAGATACGCCCCTATATACAGTGTGGTCCATTAAGTGTGCAACAAATGGGATTTTTTTTTATTAGTTGTACAATCGAAATTTAAATATTGCCAAAAGTTAGTGCATGTTCGATAACCATATCAGATGCCCTTAGAATGGCTTCAAGTCAAACAATATACAGGGCAGGACAAAAAATATGAAATTCGTTCAAGAACAAAGTTACCTTATTTAAAAAAATATAGCAAAATTTTATTGAGAAAAGTTGTTTAGAATTAAAAGTTATGCTCAAATACAAAGTCACGGCCTCCTATTCGAATTTTGATTCTTTTTTGGAAAATTTTGTATTGCCCCCGTATGATACATATTTTTATTATTTTGATTTTATATGTATTTAAAGTAGCCACAACCACATCCCTTTTAAATAACTTTTAGCAACTTGAAGCGTATTTGTAAAATTTACTTGGATTTATATTTTTTTAGGTAAGCGTCCACTTCATGTTTGTTGCAACGATATTTAACAGAACTTTAGAATTTCGCAAATATTCTTTTTACCAAGGCAAATGCTTTACTAATAATAATTTACATATGAAAAACTCTTAATAAAATCAGAATAATAAAAATATGTATCATACGGGGATAATACAAAATTTTACAAAAAAAGAATCAATTTTTGAATAGGAGGCCGTGACTTTGTATTTGAGCATAACTTTTGATTCTAAACAAATTTTCTCAATAAAATTTTGCTATATTTTTTGAAATAAGGTAACTTTATTCTTGAACAAATTTCATATTTTTTGTCCTGCTCTGTATATTGTTTGACTTGAAGCCATTCTAAGGGCATCTGACATGGTTACCGAACATGCACTAACTTTTGGCGGTATTTAAATTTCGGTTTTACAACTAATAAAAAAATGTCCCATTTGTTGCACACTTAATGGACCACACTGTATACAAGCTCTAGAATTGACAAAAAAACTTTTTAATAAATGTTTAAGAGGCGACGATAATCCAGCAGAATGGAAGAGGAAGCACATATAATACCAATATTTAAAAGGAAAAGAAAATAGAATGTGATAATTAAAGGGGGTTTAGTGTGATATGCTCTATTGGGCGACTGCATGTACGTATACTTAAGAAACGATTAGAAGATCAAATAGAGGAAGCAGATGAATAAAGTGGGTTTAGGTCTGGACGCTCATGTATCCACAATACATTCTGTCTAGCTCAATTGGTTCACTGGTTCAGAATAGAGTGGCTTACATAATATATACATTTTGGAGATAAATGAAATACATCCCATATATGTAAATGCCTTTAAAACAATGTACCACAATAACCCCAGTAAAGTAAAAGTAGGTAACTCACTATCGCAACAATTTCGATGGACGAAAAAGGTCTCCGACAAGGATATTCGTTATCTCTCACACTATTTAAGATATACCTTAATAAAGTTCTACATAACTGGAAAAGAAAATGTATGAATATGGGAATTCCAATAAATGACAATTACTTGATCACACTATTATTTGCGGACGATCATGTTATAACAGCAGATGATGACGAAGACTAACTGGGACTGGAAACCCTAGTCACAGAACGACCCAAAGTATCCAGATAGGAAAGTGCCTGTAATTCATGTGTTAGCGCCGGGGTTCGCAGCATAGAGCGAAAACCAACCTTTCCGAAGACGGCCAGCGTGTTTCCCAGCGTCCATTTGCTTCGGTTTTCTGAAAATTAGCGTGGCTTGGGTAAATTCTGCAAATCCAGCAAAAAACCGAAGCGTCCAAAACAAATGCCAGAAGTAGCGTCGCTTCTAACAATCAAGGGACGGTCGTGACGTCATCATAAAACAAAAGCTAGTTTAATTGCCAAGCGGGAAAAATTCAAACGACTTACCTGATGCGTTGTTCATAATTACACGAGTTTAAACATTCAGTTATGCCGTCTTGCACGAGCGACTAATTTGTGTTTATCTGACAGTTCGGAATTTATTTAACCTAACCACTAAAAACCGCGCACTCGAACTGCTTTGAATTTCGAGTTAGGGTCCCTTCTCACGAGGCGTTTTTGCAGCGCTGCAGAGTGGCGCCGCTGGTAGGGAAACATTGTTTTAAATAGACGCCTTCACACGGAGCGTTCAACGAACGCGCGGTGGCGCGTTTGAGCCACTCGTAGCAGACTTCCGCTACCAGAAGCGCGCGCTGCTAGTCGCGAGACCCCTTCACACGGCGCGACTCGCAGCGCTACTAGCGGCGGGCAGTGATTCTCGGAAGCGCAGCCGCAGAACTAAGCCAGTGTTGCCGATTGATACATAATTTTGGCAACATCATGCCATAATTTTACGTCAGGCCAACGGCAACACTGACTTTTTAGTTTGTTGCGGGTTACCGTTAAATTCCGTTGTATTGTATGTGCTTGTGAAAATGGATAGGGAAGTTTCCAAAATCGACACTGCGTCCATCTCGATGCACTGCAAGTGACAAACTACCTATTTTGGTTTCACCTGGCAACGCCGGCGGTAGCGCTGCTGAGCGACTTAGCAGTTCTGCCTGCTACACAGTAGCGCCGCAATAACGCGCCACACAATCGCGTACCCTGCCACTCCACGGCGCCACTCTGCAGCGCTGCAAAAACGCCTCGTGAGAAGCCGGCCTTAGTCAACCTCAGATTATATGTTAAAAGATAGCGAAATTCGGGACCTAACCTGTAGAGATGTTTTACTGATGAGCTAGCACACTGAGTTTGCAGTTAAATAGAATATTACAAAATCTCAAAATAACCATTTTATTAGTAATTTGATAAATAAAGATTACATTTCATTTTAATCAGTAAGCCAATAAATAAAGACTAATATAAAAGGCAATATTCAAATAACAATAAAGAAAGCCTACCATATCAATATACTGCTATGGTCCTTATGACTATAGATGATTATTCTCAGGGTTTTATCACGTTTTACTCTGTCTTACTTTTTTCTGTTCATAGCTAGAGCATGCAATTGTAACCAAATTAATTGTTCGACTCTTTACGTCTTTGAGTTACTGCAGAATTCAATTAAAACATACACAATATAAAAAACATAACACTGTAAGAGGCAATTGTTCTTTATTAATAATAAATCTGCATTTTCAATATAAAATCAATTTAAATATTGCAAATTAAAATGTATTAAATTTCAATTTTATGTAAGTTATACTGTATGTTTACATAAATGTTATTTCAATTATGTAATAGATATTGTTTAATCTTCTATTGTTTATTACACTTTTATGTCTTGTACACTGTTATTTTTAATTAAATTTATTTGTCGTTATTTTTCTGTTTCTTGATTATAATCAATTCTATATTTTTAAATAGCCGTTTAATTCTTTTACTTACTGCTTTTCTGAGATTTGGTATTATTTAATTGAACACCTACATGATAATGTTTTCCTTCTTCGAGCTCAAGTATCCTCGGCTGTTAATTGGAAAATTGGACTTTGGACCAGCTATATGCTGTTTCATTAATAACAGATTTATTTTTTAGATAAAACCAGCTCTCAACATTTTTTTTAAATTTTTTTGGAGCCCCGTTTTTATAGCTTCTTATTTTTAATTATTTAATTACTTAGCAACTCACATTAAATATATTTATATATCCACTTATTATTAGATTCCACTGTAATTTTTAACATATCACAGTTTGAGAGCTCACTAAAATACATTTTACTGATCTCCTGAGTTCCGACTTTCATTCTAGCTTGAAGCTAGCTTGTTTTTTATTTCCTATATTCACGTTGTTTATGTAATTAATTTGCCACTTTTCTTGTATTCCATTACATGAATTATTGCCATCTTTACATTCTTTTCAACAACTTGTAATTAAAAATTAATTTTAACAGTTATTATAATAATTATTAAGCATTCTTTTTAAAGTGATTTCGTAGTAAATTTCTGCATAATTATCTCATATTAACATATTAAATGTGACATTGCTTTGTATTGATCTAAAAGCAATCTGTTAACGTTGCTGTTCAGTTACTAGTCATCTTCTACTCCGAATTTAAGTCAAACATGTTTACAAAAAAATTAACCCTTATTTTGACATAGAATTCATCGTTTTATTAAACGGCTTCTTTATTTCATCTAGTAATATTAACATATGTGATTGAAATATTGCAAATTTCCGTTCTAAAGCGTGAGAATTCCTTTAGAATTCTTTGTTTAAACATTGAAATCTAACTCTGGATTTCATATAATTTGAACTAATTTTGGAGCTTTCCATGAGTGGCCACATTCGTGGAGAATTGGTATTAGTCTTGTTCCATATTAAAAGCGACATCACGTTCTTTGCAAATTTTGTAAATTTTATCTAGATGCATCATAGAGATAACACTATCGTTTCCATCATTTATTTTAATTTAAGCTTAAATTTGCGGGCCTCTGGTGATTTAACCCTATATAATGAAGGGTGTACACAAGCAGGCGGAGAGAAAAACACGTAACGCACATTTCCCGGTATCATTTGAGGCCTGAGGGTTTATATTTTAATGTAACCAATTAAACGTACGAAATGTGCTGAGGAGGAATGCTGCTTCAAGGTAGAGTTAGTTTTGAAAATCATGGAATTAGTTGTTATTGTAGAAGTTACACCATATACAGGGTGTCTATTTAGTACGCCGATCTCCGATTATGCCTTTACCTTTTTCCGATAAAAAGTTTGATTGATGATGAGGTTGAAGGGGGCACATTTTAAAATTATTTTGACGTATATAAAGTGTCCCAAAAAAGTTTGGCTTGACAAAGTATTAATTTTTTTAAAGGAACACCTTGTATTTCTTTAAGACTATTCAAGATCTTATAGGTAGGTCGTATCCGTATTGAACGTAGAACTTATAGGGGCTTAAATAGTCATAGAGATAAAGGGTGTTCTATTAAAAAAAATACTATTTTGAGTCATACTTTTTTAGAACATCCTGTATATGTCAAAGTAATTTTAAAATGTGCCCCTTCAACCCTATTAAGGGAACATCATTCAAACTTTTTATCGGCAAATAACTGAAAGCGTAATCAAAGACCGGCGCACTAATTGGACACACTGTATAAATTCGCTTGTTACTAACGACATGTCATTTAAGCATCTATTGATTCTATTGTCTTGTAGTTATCAGGATAACATTATACAGGGTGTTTTAAAAAAAGGTCGGATGGTCTACCCACGTATTTAATACTTATCAAAAGAAGCAAAAAAGTCTTAATAAACATAGGTCCGCAAATTTTGTATTTTAATCAAAAACTTGCATTACTATGACAAAACGAACAGTAAATGTGCTAATAGCTAAATATTAGATTGTAACGTTCCAATCCCTTACTAAGGGCGTCAGAGATTTATCTTTCGGGTTAAGCTCAAATCGGAGAAATACGTTCACTCAAATATACAGCCTGTTCAAAATTAAGTGTGCACTATTGCTATCTCGGTTGCTATTATAGCTACGAAGTTGGTTAAATTAGTAAAATAGTAGCATATTTCGTTCCGATTAAAATGGCGCAAACAAAAAAACAATTGAGCTTCGGGTTTTTGACATATGTCAAAAAATGCATTTTTAAAAAATGGAGCCCCCTGTATATTTTGACGTCAATCGATAGCCAATCTTCTTCTGAACAAAAAACTTCTTATACCCTACTATCCTAAAGTTAATAATAATGGAGATATACGCCCGTTCAGAATTAAATGTGCACTATTGCTAACTTGCTTATTATGGGAGCTACAACGTATTTAATTTTGACCAGGAGTATATCTCCATTGTTATTAACTTTAAGATAGTAGAGTATAAGAAGTTTTTTGTTCAGAAGAAGATTGGCTATCGATTGACGTCAAAATATACAGGGCGTTCCATTTAAAAAAAATGCATTTTTTGACATATGTCAAAAACCCGAAGCTCAATTGTTTTTTTGTTTGCGCCATTTTAATCGGAACGAAATATGCTACTATTTTACTAATTTAACCAACTTCGTAGCTATAATAGCAACCGAGATAGCAATAGTGCACACTTAATTATGAACAGGCTGTATATGCTATTAGGAAAACACCAGAGATAATTAAGTATTAATTCAAAGTAAATCTGAATTGTACATTATTTAATATACATAATCTTCGTTGAATTTAACAACTTTAACGGTTACCTGAGGGTGTTGATACTGTTGATGGTGCCTTGATACTTGTGCGAGGGTTGCTGGTGCCTTACGGTGGTTCTGAGTTGGTCTTGGAGCGACCGCGGTTCCGAATCTTACAGATGGAATTTATTCGCCTTGAGTCGGCAAATGTCAATCCACCGGCAGTGAATTTGCGGGTTGCGGAGTCGAACTTCGAAATCCAGGAATTCGCCTTTTAATGGTCAAAATGGGTGAGTGTATGAGGGGCGGCTACAGGGCTCTAGCCACTTGCAAGCGGTGTAGGTGCTGCGATTCCTACAGGTTCAATTATTAGTAAATTGAGGTTATGTGATGTATTCTACACATCGAAGCGCCGGGATTTGCGCTTATTAATTAGGTAGGAAATGAGAGGGATAGTTGAGAGGATAAATCTCAAGTTGGGTACTGGACAGGACAGTTAACCTCAAGTGAATTGAACTGGCAGTGTAATCTTCTTTTATACCTTTTCTGCCGCGTTATCGGGTTACTTGTCCTAGCTTACACTGTTGATGAAAACGACGCCGTCGTTCATACACTGCGACTACGCGTACAGGGGATAGGTAATTTGTTATCGCCAGCTCGCGCGCCGAATAGATGCAACGCTCGATTAGTCGATGTACCAAATTTAAATGCATTTTATGTATAATTAAAATTTAATGCAGAAGCTAGCGTTACAAGATAACGAAAAATACTTAAAGTAAATGTTTTAAATGCCCACCTTTCGTTTATACACAAGCTTCACATCGTCGTAGAAACGAAGCTCTTATTCCTTAGAATATCCCTGCAGTGTGGGGAATAGTCTGACAGACCTTTTCTATTCGCTGCTGCAAGTCGTCTACGTTATTAACGGGCCGGGAATACACACACTAGCGATTTTAAAAATCCCCAAATGCAAAAATCAAGCGGGTTTAAATCAGGGGATCTGGGTAGTCATGGCACTGGACCCTCCTCGTTTATCTAGTTATTGTTAGTAAGATCAGCTTCACCATTTAGACGGTGTGGTAAAAACACTGATCCAATTAAACGGTCTCCTAAAACACCCAGCCAAATGTTTAAAGAAAACGGATGCTGATGTCTTGACTCGACAACGGCATGAGAGTTTTCATCAGCCCAAACAGGATTGTTTTGGAAATTAATAATTCCATTGTTTGTAAACATAGGTTCTTCAGTAAATAAATTTTTAGCAGCCAAGTTTGGATTTTTGCAACTTTTCTTAGTACGAATCTACAGAACTCTAGTCTGGAATCATAATTCGTGGCTATAATAGCTTGCACCCGCTGAATATGAAACGCATACAGTTTCTGTTCATGTCAAATTCTCCAGACTAAGGAAGCATTCATATTTAGTTCCGTCGCTCTTCTTCGGGTGCCGATATTCGGATGTTCTTTTACTCTTCGTAAAACTTCGAGTTCTGCTTCACGAGTAGACACGGCACTGGGGCGTCCGACATGATTTTGCTTACACGAAATGAACCATGGTCTCGTAAACATCGACGCAATTTTAAAAATAACATCGAATGGAAGTGCACGATTCGGAAATGCTTCAGCATACAGACGCTGTGCTTCATAAGCATTGCCATTGGCACGGGCGTACATGAAATGAATATCTGTGATTTCTTCATTGGTATAGAGTGGCATTTTCTTTTAATTGCAAATACTTTTAAGCGAAAATACTATAAAACTGATGATACAGTACTATAGCGAAATTAATTATACCAAATAAAGAAAAACAAAATTTGTTCATGGAAAAAACGATTAAAAGTTCAGTAATGCAGTGATTAAAATACAAAATCTACTCTATCTCTGAAACAGTTAATTTGTGTATAAAGACTTTTTTGCTTCTTTTGATGAGTATTATACGTGGGTAGAATATCTGACCTTTTTTTAACACTCTGTATAATAGTTGCTTGTACTAAACGCTTATTGGAATTGCCTTTTATAAACATAAACAATTTTCGAAAATCAAACAGCCACTTACAATCCAGCAGAAAATCCAGCACCAAATACCCAAGGCAAGACGGCCACCATTGTGTTCAAATTTATGACATTTTAGTTAATAATTCTGAAAAGTTCCCCCATTTTATTGGGGTTTACGACTCGCCTACCACAACTTCAACTTATATAGCGTCTCTTTTTGCTAGAAATAAAAATGAATTTACCGTGTATAATCACGCTAATAGAACTTCCATGTACCCTTTGGGTCTGGGTTGCCTGGTATCTTTATGGATCTAATCCAAGTCGATGGCAAGAATGATGAATCCCCAGAATTATGTTTGCAATATTATAAGTCGTCTTTTGTCATTTAGAAGTGTAACCTTTCTTGCAGAGTCGCATTAAGACAGTTGTTTGCACATGACTATAATATTTTTAACTTTTGTAGTGGGTTGTGCGACAGAGATCAAAAGTAAACTTGCTGGAAATAAAATCGTTTTCATCGACTTAAAATTTTATACAAAATACTTGTCGAGATTATATATCCCTTGAAAATCTCAGGCGGTTCACACAATTTCCCAAATTGTCTGCTTCTTAAATAAAGTACGTCTAAATTGCGTTTCCGCGATTTTCTCTCCCGTGCGTCGAAAGGAATCTATAGAATAAGAAGTAGCTGCTCCGAAAGTTACAGAAAGCTTCTATTTTACCACAGCGTGCACGTGTCTGACACTCCTCGTCATTTAAAATGTTTACTGTCTGGTGTTCTCCAAGAGCGGATTGTATCTTGCATTATGAAAGCGCCGTTGATACTCCCACAACATTACGCAGTTTCGGCGCACTAAATATATAAAATAATTACCGTCTCGAAATGCCGAAAATGCTGCCTTCATGCCTCAGAGACTGCCGGGGATTTCTCATGAAGACCGTGTAAATTATCGTGGAACATATTAATGTCGAATACTACTCGGATGAAAACTGTCACACAGATTTATCGCTTTTTATATATAACTATTTTGTACCGTAACTGTTATCCGCTGAACGCTTCAAATAATCAATAGCACCAAACTAAACCAATTATAATTATAACACTTCTCAAAGCAAGCCAGATAGCGAATTGTGAATACCCGAAAATGGTTCCATGCCCAATGCGTTCAACGGGCAGCTAACTTCTCCGGAGGAGGGATGGGTTCATACTAAACTCATTACATTTAAATACAGACGCCACCAATTTAATTAACCAACAACTCGCAAGGTACAACAGCTGGGAAAGAATTCTTTTGTGGTTCAGAGGCAGGTAGCAGCCACAGGGAGCGTTCCAGAAGGAAATTACTAGCTTGGCGTCACCCTATTTTGCAGAAAGCAGAAAATTTGGAGAGCAAGCAAAACAGTTGCCAGTTGGCGTCACCTATGACGTGAAAGAAAACAAATACAGGTTAGCTAAACAACTTGATTCGTTAAATGCCATTGTTATTGTTTACCTGATGTGAATTTATCAATTGTTGGTCGATTTGCGTTCAATTGCTGTTGTTATGAGCAGCTCTGTTTTCCGTCAATATTTGAAGTTAACTGATATTCATTAAGATTGAGTATTTGTTATACTAGGGTAAAATTTATACGGTGTTACAACCTAACCTTGTGGATATGGAGTTCTTAAATTTTAGCCGGCGCATTAATTTGAATTAGTTAATAAAGTATAAAAGGCAACATACCATTTATTATTGCATCTAAAGCTCAATTAAATAATTATAATTTTTAATTAGCCGAAGAGTAGGAAATAATTCATATTAAAACTGTATGGTAATATTTGTGATACTTTTTTATTTATTTCAAATAATTCTATTGGCATTAGAAACATAGTCGCCATACCACGTTATATTATAACAATATCAATCTATAGCTTGATTATTACCATACTTCTATCAAGAAATGATTCGCTAGGCGGTGGAGGAGGATATATGTGTAATAATTGAAACTAAGGGTCAAATACCTAAACCTGTTTTTGTTATCAGTTTTGTCGCCCCTACAATAGAATTGTCACGGAAAATGTATATAAATTAACTAAATGCAGACTGAATTGCCGTGACTCCGAACATTAGCTGTTCCGAACTGCATGGAAATATTTGTGTGGATAACTGTGCATTCGATAAATTTTATCCAACCGTATAAATCACTTTTAATACTTATAATTGGGAAAGAGCTGCGTTTTGCGGAAAAGGTCACCATTTACGCAAACGCGAGGCGTATTTATAAAAATGAGGACGAGCCGGCGTTTCTTGGCTTAAATATAGCTTCGCGATTTTCATTGTTCCCCGATCAATCGCGTTATCTTTAATTGCCCGCACAACTCGCTGTACTGAGGTGCTCTTACATTTCCAATTAGGTATAATTTTGTTCGAGCTTTCCGGATTTATTGGTTGAGTTATTGTCTTGCCATTAAGGTTGTCGTTCCGTTTTCCGTTCGCATTTTTAATGCACGGAAATATATCTTTATTATTTATTTATTGACAAAATAAAATTGCTTTGCGTTCGAAGACGAGAGGTTTGCTCGATCGGAAGTATTTTTCATTTTTTATGCTCCATTTGGCGTTTGTATAGATATTTGTACAGTTTATTGAAAATATTCCAGAATACGAGAAACTGGTAGGTAATGAGATTCGTGACAGGTGTCAGAACAAGATTAGAAATTTATATTTATAGTTAACAAATGTGCGATTGGGAAAAACTGCTAAGATAGTAAAAAATAATTTAAATGCGTAGATAGATATAGTATAGTCATAGTAAGAGATATAGAACTTTCTTTCGCTAAAAATTGTGCATAAGAACAGCATTTGTATTCAAAAAGGAGCAGATTTTAAGCATGCAGTTTCTGCTTACGACGTTGAATCGCAGCTACTTCAAATCAGCGAAGCGATATGGTTTTCAGGAATATTTTCCGCTTTCCGTTTTTCTGTAGGTAGAGCTGAAATGCAGTTCGAGTCGCAAGCTTTTTGTTTTATTCAGATCTGAACATTATTAAATTATTTCTCCAGAAATTGGGATACACTTCTATATTTAGAAAGAAATATTGCGAATTTCTCTTGGAGGAACCGGTAATTAATTTCGACAACTTGACCCCAACCGAAACGTTGTTCCCCTTATCAAGCATTGTTTTCAGCAGGGGGCGACTGTATTAAAACTTCGGGGGTTGTCAGCCGCTGGCTAATAACATAATATAAACGCATTCGTCACTGCGGAATTAAGTTTGATTTATCGCTAGAATCTATTACCCAAACGAGTTTTCCAAAGTAATTGCCTTATTCAACGCAGTTGCGGATCTTCCGACCTTTCGGTAGGTTAAACTTATTCAATAAAAGTTATTTAGCGCCGACCTGTCGGCTGCGATGCTATTTGTAGATGTCACCTTTAGAAGTGGAGGTTAAAAGAAATTCTAAAAGAAGCCGTCCATATTCCAGGAATATAATTAGCGAGAATACATTTAAAGATAAGGATTTTTCTGTATTTGCAGCATTATTTGGATTTATTAAATGTGTCAATGTTTTAGGAATCTCTTGTGCTACCTATAAGGAAAGTGATTTTAATAAAATATGCCAGTCGTGGAACAAATAATAGGAAAAGGCAAACATGTACCTGTCAAACTATAGAGCTGTGAACTAACGTTTATTATTAGTTTTCTACCACCTGAGCACTATATTGGTATGAGAAAAATCTAAAATGCACTAAAGGGAGCTATTAACAAAACATTAAGTAGTAAACAGCCGTTTCTACCACGCCCTTGTGCTAACAATAATGAAACCACAACTAAGACAGCTTTTTCTACTACATATGTATGCTGACAGTCTACGACGCAATTTTGTTTAAAGGGCGCACAGGTCAATAGAATTAGTGCACGCATGCTGGCTTAGGTAAGTCACACAGCCCCGATGACTGATTGGGAATAGGAGAATCTGGCATAAATCACCCACGTTATGTGATGATCGTTGAATTTCAGTTGTGTAATAACCTGGACCTGTCCCTCGCAGGTATTCCCGGCTATGCTGTTACTCTTACGCCATTTAAGAAGGTAGACGCTTTTTTGTCTGCCTACTGAACTTATAAGTCGCTAAACAATAATGACTTCGGAACCTTCCGTGAAATTAACAGGCCAATATTACGATTCCTCAGGAAAATGTAGGAACACCCATTGTTAAATGGGTAACACCTAAAAATCTCAAGTCATCCGGCGTGTACTCGTGACTGCGATAGTTCGAAGCACACTGACTTCTCGGAGACCATTCGCGTTCATTCCCGGTATATCGCAATATGGGCAAACACATCAACGCGTACCCAATACAGGGTCACGAGTGTTCCTGCGCCAAACAAGCCTTGCTATGTAGAGATGACTAACGAAAATTGAAATTTTGGAAGTTTGGATACGGAATTATGGACATGTAACTTATCTTCTACAAATTCACTAGAATTTTGAAAATAAGCGAAAACGCTGCGACTTATAAACAGTAAATGTTGGATATTACGCTTCATAGAGCGTGAACTAGTAAATGGGAGAAATTTTGTTTTAAATTTTCTGTTTTCATAACAATCTAGTTTTCTATATCTAAACAATTTAACTTTCTATCGTCCGCTATGTGGAATTATACAGTGTGTGTGACAACACGTTCAACATAGGAAAACTCAACATTGGTAAATTTAGCTAAGAATTAGCATGGCCCGTATATTGCTGATGTTATTCATTTGAGTGATCCAGAAGTAGAATTCATTGAATTCCCAATTTATAAACCAACATAGAGTTTATCAGTGTGAAACAAGTATTTCAAGTAAACAATTTGCCCGAAATGCCAGGCAGCTTTGACCCAACCCAAGATTTTTACTTTTCTGTATATTAAAGAGTCACAATGTAGAAAACACAATGTATTTAAATAATAAGTAGGTAAGGTACGTGAGGGGTGGTAGTGATAGTCAATGTCGTTGCGGTAGAACTATTATTGTTCTCCGTTCGATGTGATTGCTGGAATAAAGAAGAGGCACTCCAGCAGAACACTGCTTAATTCAAATGTGCAATTTGGGCTGTTTGCCGTCGTGGCGGCGCATATCGTTCCGACGGTTTGGCCTAGGAAAGTAGTCGAGGTCAATATGTATGCAAATCTCGAGGGACAAAGGGCTGCTACTGGCTTCCCACAATTTGTTTGTAGAAACAAGTTCAAAGAATGTTTGTCTCTCTTCCCTCCTCTCTGTAAACACTCTCCCGCTGATGTCGCTGTTCGTGTCGAGCATCAGAAGAGACGGAGCACGAAAGCTGCGAACATCAATCAATTGCAATCTGGCACGAGATCGACGAAACAAAATGATACCCTGACGTCGTGTCGAACGATTGTTTGGAGCCTCGCGATTAATTTTCGCTTTCTCTGGAACTTATCGTTTAGGGCGAACGAAGGGCTGACCTGAAAATTTAAAGGATCCAGCATACAAACTGAAGGTAATTCTGATATTAGAATGTTGACGTAATTTGTTTAGAACATAACGATTGAGAAAACGAGCGGTTACAGATGTATAAATGAAGGAAAGGTTGCATTCTCCTATCACAAACTCAAGTAATTGTTAGGAAAAGAATATTGTAAACTAGCGTTCTGCACCCAAATTGGGCGCGAAATAATTCATTTAATGCAATTTGTACAAGAGTGATCCATTTTGTGTGTCGAGTTAATTTTGAGGTTAGAAAATCCACATAAAAAAGTCACTTATAAAAATTTGAAAATCCTACTACTGGCTCTGTTTCAGTGCAGAGCGTGCATTAAATCAAATAAGGTCAAACAAAGCCTAAACTATTCGGTTGAGGCTATTGTGACACATACGCTTAGACAATGCGATAGAAACAATTATAGCAAGGTATGATCGTGAACCCAAATGCGTTAACATAATGATTTCACCCAATGTATTAAAAACAACTTGCTAAGATAATGTCGTTGTACCTCTAAATTAAAAAAGTGATCATAATATTGGCCCAGTTGTTTCTTCCGCTTTTCCTGGGTTTCTCAGGAGCAATCATGCCGCAACATCAATCGCCTTGCCAAAGGCACACAACGGTTTCAGTAAAAAGTGTAACAGCTGTGCAGATAACCCAGTGGGTGCTCAAATTAAAACGTGACGTGATGTACAGATTAATTTTTGACGGCAAAAACTGAATTATGGGCCTTTTTTGTACATCAGGGATTGACAAATTACTTCATCGATTTTACCAAGTGTTAAGCTATTCAAAGTACGCACTCCAACGAAACTGCGGGCATTCATATGCATCACAGCAAGATCGTGTCCAAAACCTTATGAATACAAAGGACACCATAAAAGAATCGGAGTAATTGCGCATTTGCGAGATGCAACAGATTCTGTGGCACGCAGTTGCACTTAAACCCTTTTCGATAACATGGCCGAATGTCAGTTCCGGTCATATACTAAAAGTGCGATAAATATGGACGTAACTGGCCGGGAAGTCCGCAATAAAATCCGAATTCCGATATTCTAGCTTCTTGGACGCAGGACAATAGGACAATACTATGGATTAATTCGACAGCTGTTGACTCATAAAACCCTTCTACTTGCGTGAACGAGGGCTAGATGATGTGGAGACGGAATTGCCTATTCATCCATTGCCCATTGAACATTCTGTCTGCGATCTTTGAGCATTCATAAAGAACTTGGCCAGATTTCTGTTCTTTCGCTCGGTTGAGAATTATTTTCTCCGGCTTGTTCATTCACCTACAGTTTACACACTCTCAGACATTTTTATGTATGTTCGTGAATGTTATTTGATTTGTATTCGCAAATAAAAATAAGTGTTATTGCTGTCCACATCGGCCATCAATTAACCTAACCTACATTTGCAGCTTCATTGACAAACCGCGACATTGGACCACAATTCCTCTTCACTGTATTCTTTGATAGCTGTTCATTATTTTCTGTATCATGGCAACGATGATAATCAAACCAAACAAGGTTTGAATGAGTATGTGTTTTTATATGTTCGAAATCAGCTGTTTTCTTCCAAGTTTATATAAGGTTTATTTTGAAGAATAGTAGCTTGTAAAATTGGCTATAGTCCATCGTATGCAAAGCGATCCTTGCATATGAGTATAATCAGTTTACGAGTATAAACTCTTTAGTCTTGCTTACCTGATTCTATTGTTTGCATAACAATTCAGGAACTGAGCTCTAAGTAAGGTACCTACTTATCGTAAACCTGTCTGTTAAATTTGTTGAACATCGTTAAAGAACTTGTAAACTTACAATACTCGGATGCAAGCATCGATTTTCTTAGAATGGACTATATATACTACTATTTCTAAAACATCCTGTTTATCTGTTTACTTCTCTTCAGCAACAATTTTGGATATGATTTTTTTCGATATACTGACTGGAGAATGTGCAAATATTATGTTATGATTTTAAGAATATTTTTTCAGAAACGACGCCGTAATTCGATAACATTCTCCAGCCCGGCATTATGAAGAAAAAGGCAATGGGAGGTCATGCAGTAAAACACACACTGGCTTGTAAAAAGCATTTCCATTTTAATATAGCATTATAAATTTGAATTTTATACATATTTTAGCAGAGCTGCACGCTGGCGTATTTGTTAAGACTTGCTAAAGGCTCGGGATTCTGCAGAATCCGTACAAGAATTCCGTTGTTATTTTACTGCATCGAGGCTCGTAATACCGAATTCATATCTCGTTTCCGGGATAAATTTTGTTCGCGTTGCTTGCGTCTTCTCGTTTTAACCACCGGCGAATGCTACCGGCAAGACGTTACGTGTGCATCCAAACAGAGCTTTTATTAAAGTGGGCACCAGCTAAACGCAAATAATTTAATTAAATTCACGAGCTATGCAAATAACGTGCAGAATAATATAAATTGGCAAATGAGTCATCAAGTATACTTCGAGGACTGCAGTAAATAAGTCTTTACTTTAGAAAGACTGTATTAAACTAGGCGTTAATTCTAAACCATACAATTAATTTGTAGGTTACTCACATTGCAGTTTTGACAATTCACTATTCACATGGGATGTCTAGGAAAATCTTTAATTTGGTAATATAATTATTGGAAATATTACAAAGCAATCGAAGATATTTACAGTACATTGTGTTTAATGTCTGTCCCTGAATTAAAATGAGTATTAATTAAAACTTAGAAGAAAATATATTTTCTTTCACTATATTGTAGGAATTAATTATTGTAATTTGTTAGGTCTCTACACAATATAACAAGGGCAACAAAATTTAGATGAGAATATACCTTATGCAAATTTAGTTGGAAATTTTCCATGGTAACAGCAAAAATTGATAATCGGAAATTTACCGGAAAATTTCCACTGTCATCACAAAAAACCGTAAACTATTAGTACTTAGATATTAGTTTCGTAATTTTTTTAATAAAAATGTTTTCTTTACTGTTTTTTCATTCGTGATATTCTCTATAAAAATATAACGCGTGCTTAAAAAATTTTCCTATGGAAATATTTGGAAATAGGTATGTTATGCAGCTATTTTTTTTTCAACAAAAGCATTCCTTCGGAGTCGGGATTTTTCAGTTGGCATGCACTCATGCACTTATTGAAAAAATAGCTGCAGAACATATTTCCAAATGTTTCCGGAAAATTTTCAACTATTTGTTATATTTCTACTGATAATTTCATCTATATTAAAAAAGTCATAGAATTTGGTTACTCGGTTAAAAATTTGCACACTGAAGAAGCAGCTGCACATTACGCAGTTACAAGTTAAAATATTGCTTTTTATTGCATTAATGCATGTACCATATACAGTGTGGCCAGTAAAGTCCGCATCATATGGATTTTTTTTTATTAATAGCTGTTTCGTCGATAGAGTGGACTGACTGTATCTTGATTTTAAATAAAACACATTTGATACTTCTAACACATATGATGTAATTAATAAATTTGTATAAATGTTTAGCACAACCACCCTCTGGACGCTGCTCTGACAAAGTGCCGGAAACGCATCCCGCTCAGTGCAAGCTGCGTGCGTGCACCCCCGCGCCCTTTCACCTTTCGTCTTCCGATATTTCTACAATAGGTTTATTCGAAATTTGACTTTGGCATCAATTTCTGCTTCGATCGAGATGAAAATTAATCAAATAAAATATAGTAACCACATGATTTGCATTATCTGTAAAATTTAAATTTGTTTCCAAAAAAATTCAAAATATTGAAAAAAGTTATTAAAATTTTTTTTTTTGAAATGCAATTTTTAGCCCATATGCAAAATTTCAGCTGTATAAGATAATTTAGATTTTTTCACATTTTTTGTAAATTGCACCACTGTTGCAAAATAAGACTCAACGCAACCTACATAAAACTTCTTAGTTTTGACAATACTTTATGCCAGACACATTTTCTTTAGAGTAATTAAATGTGTTTTTCTACAAAATCCAAATAGGGCTATTAAAATTTGGTCACATGTGATACTTTACGTAAAGTTAAACAAATATTTATTTTCCACCTTGTGCAGACCTTACTGATGACACTGTGTACTTGCATGTAGTGTGTATTACTTTTAGACCTAAACCACGTTTCAAAAATAGTTATTTGATTAAGTTACCGTATACAGGGTCAAAAACAAATAAACTTTGCATCACATGTGACCAAATTTTAATAGCCCTATTTGGATTTTGTAGAAAAACACACATTTAATATAGCTCTACTTTAAAGAAAATGTGTTATTTTGCAACAGTGGTGCAATTTACAAAAAATGGGAAAAAATCTAAATTATCTTATACAGCTGACATTTTGCATATGGACTAAAAATTGCATTTAGAAAAACTTTTTCTAATAACTTTTCATATTTTGAGAAATAGCCCCACTTTTGATTTTTTTTTTGAAAAAAAAATAAAATTTGACAGATAATGCAAATCACGTGACTTATTATTTTTAGGTTAATTTTCATCTCGATCGAAGCAGAAATTGATGCCAAATTCAAATTTCGAATAACGCTATTAATAAAAAAAATGATGCGGACTTTACTGGTCACACTGTATAAACAGCATCGCCCAGAGCGTCTATTATTCAACAGTATTGAAGACTTGTCGTGTTGAAAATAATGCAATTTCGTATATGGCGATGTTTAGTTAAATCACTTCAGGAGTCTGTGATATGTTTTATGCAGATCTTTTACAGACACCTTATATAAAAGAACTTATCTCAATATACTAAAAGACATTGCACCACCAAGTTTGAAATTATAAATAGGCGTATATTTATTTCTATTTAATGGTCGCTGTCGAGAATCATGTCTTGAAACACCGTCTCTGCTATGGTTTCTCTAATTTATCTCTGTTATTTAACTGAATTCTACTATGTATATCAGAATTTAGGAGACATTGTTAACTACAGACGTACAACGTTGAAAACGGTAGATTGAAGAGCTGCAGTTCTATATTTTAAAATACTATGTCATATAGAATACTTTTGGAATTCGCCATTAAATGTTCGAAAGCTTTATAATTTACGAGGAGCGTTCAAATATAAATTATAATTTAATATTAATTAAAAAACAAGCACAATGACTCTAATGTATATCATGTAATTTTTCTAGTCAGTTTCTCTCTCTTTTAATAAACTGGTGCCATCTTTCCAGAAGTTTCTGTATTCCACGAGAAAAAAATTCTTTTGTCTGCTGTCACACCCGTTCTCAAACAATTTTGATGACTTCTTCATTACAACGAGGTATTTTTCTCCTAAAAACTCTTTTAAGGACCCAAGCAAATAAAAAAACTGATGCAGCAAGGCCCGAAATATATGGTAAATGGGGCAGCATGATACATTTCAATTTTTGAATCATAGTCAACATGTGAATAACGAAATGGGGTAGAGCATTATCCTGTAAGACACAGACAGAGAACTCGCGTTTTTTTTTCAAGTTACCCTTACTGATATTTAATGCAGAAGGAATCTCCTTCACTGTAATTCGACGATCGTTTCAATAAGTGAATTTTACTGTGTCAGCATTCTCTTATGTGGTCAATGTTTTTAGACGGGGAGAATGCGGTTTATTCTCGGCACCTTTGCAGCCATCTTTAAATGCTTTACTCCTTTTTTAAACGCTAATGTCTGATAGTGATTGCGCATCAAACTGTCTTTTAACTCTTGCATAAATTTCTTATGGTTTGATATCTTCGTTGATAAGAAATTTACTAATAATGCACTGTTCGACGCTTGAATGCACTTCCACTTCACTTATGCTTGTTAATTGAACAAAAATTAATTGTCACGACTTAACGACTGAATGAAGTTAGGTCTTGTTCCAAAGCATTAATTAATGTATACAACTTCCGTGCATGTCTTTGTCTTTTGGCGCGCAATTCAAATTATAATTCATATTTGAACGCTCCTCGTATTACTGATTTAATCCATATACTGCCTAAAAAGCTCGTGTTTAACGTTTTTATCCACTACGAGGTCGCCAATTATGTTTGATTGTCATGCTTAATTAAAATTATAAAGAAATTTCCCTTTCTAATTTGAATTATTTAAGTAATCCTTTCCTCGCTAATAAGAGCAGGCCGATCGGAAGAGCCTGGATCCTGACTGGGGTATTATAAACTTCTGGAAATGTCGGGGGACAGACACAAGATACCAGCCTGAAGGCGTCTTAACAAGAGCTTCGCGAACCTTGCTACTATTTCATTTTGACAACTTCATTATTTAAGATTAGTAGAAAGTTTCTCAAATGTACGCCGAGCCCCAGAGCCGAACTGGGCCTTTTAACCGACATTCACAATTTTTTTTTTGGCTTACGCGGTGTTCGTAATTAGGTTCATACGAATTAGAACAGGAAAAAGTTCACTATTGGACCACCCATCAGCGTAATGGTGCATCACCTGCAACAGCTTTATTAGGGTATCCGCGATTGGGTCGATGGAGTGACGAAATGCCGCGAGGGGAGCCTCCGCGCATCTCATGGGACACGTCTGCAAGGGAATGCTACTATTACCCATGGCACGGCTTGCATTCGCAGCTTTTATGCGGGCTGGGGTGCTGCAATGTCTGCATTTCGTAAAATAACAAGGGCAGGGGCTTTTGTTTATGGAGAGAATAAAAGGGAAGTGGCCCTCTTCCACGTACCCTGTGGTCGTTGTGCGCGCCATCAGGTATGGACGCGCAATTACCAATATATGGTTTTATCCCCATAAATTGCGTTAACTGGTGCTATTTAGGGGTTTATTGTATATTGCGAAATGTGAAGTAATACAATGGAAATGGAGCAGCGTGCACACGTATACAAGAAAGCCTGGCCAGAATCGTGAAACAAATTTTACATTGAATTTGTATTTCATAGAGAAAATCCATTTGATAGGAAGTGGCATCTTCTGTTCTACCAAGAAAGCTAGCAACTGAAACCGCCTAATGCAGAAGCAGCCGTGGTCCCTTGTGCAGCAGACTCCTCGGGATTTGCGTCGTTATCATAGTGCATGCACACTTGACTCTGCTTCGGGTAATTGGGGATCAGACGGCGGTGGTAAGCACTGCGTCCCTGCGTCAGTCATCCCTCCGAGCGCCTTAAACAATAACTCTCGAAACTTCTCATGACCCCGAATACTGTTTGCCGTTAATTGTTACTGGCCCTGTAAAAATTGGGGGAGGGTGATATATCTAGGCGAAGTAGTTTTAAGAATTCAGTTCCCGCATTAGCGTCCTCCTGTAAATCCTATCATTAATTTTATTCCTGCTAATTATCTAATATGGCTTTAACATTGACAGAACAGGAAGCAAATGAGTGTATTCGAGAAAAAAACGAATGCTGTTGCGAAAACAGCAAACTAAAGAAATGGAGATGGACCGAACAAGACGATTGATGAACAAAGTAAATAATAGAATGAAGTTAGAAGTATCGGTACACTATTAATAAAATGGAAAAACGACTTCGTAAGGATCACTGAAACTCGCTGTATGGGAGTGTTTAAAGTGAGAAGTAGATGGCAAGTTGGTGTGGATGTCTATAACCAACTGGAAATATGAAAGAGACTGAGCTACGTTCATATGACACTTATTATCACGTGACGTATAAGAGTATGTACAGTGTAACGGGAACCTAGCCTCTTTCGCCTGAAATGGTTATTTTAATAATGTCTAGCCGATTTGTATTTTCATGCTTATTCTTTGTTATATATACAGGGTGTCCCAAAAAGAATGGGACACCGATTAGTCATAGATTCCTTACGTCATAGTAACTCGATTAAACCTAATATACCTTAGTACAAAGTCCCTTCAGTAAGAAGTTATAGGGTCTCGATTCTTATTTTTTTGTTAATTTCCGCAAATGTAGAGATA
The DNA here is from genome assembly GCA_940337035.1 of Agriotes lineatus. Classification (NCBI taxonomy): domain Eukaryota; kingdom Metazoa; phylum Arthropoda; class Insecta; order Coleoptera; family Elateridae; genus Agriotes; species Agriotes lineatus. The sequence goes on along the minus strand of OW679197.1, from coordinate 171,914,120 downwards.
TCGATTTGAATTTTGGTATACATGCTTACTATTTTGTAGTGCACTAATAGGAAAAATTTCATAAACTATACTTGACTGTAAGGGATATTTTACCTATATTTCAAAATGTTTTAGCTGTAACTTCGTTATCTGTCACACTTTCTAAAATTTTAGGTTATTGTCTGAAAGAGAATTAAAATGCACAAAAATAATGTACGCTTAGTTCATAAGCGTAAGAGCAACCGTTTATTTTAAAATGCCTATCAAAGGTTTTTGGTTGTCATTAAGACGTGGAATTATCAAGTAGCCATGATCACAAAAACAATGGGTAATGATTGTAATCTAGTAAACAACAACAAGAAATCAATTAATGACATTGGTGACATGAGTTTTTTTGTCTTTTGTGCTTACGAAAATGCTGTGACATAAGGAACCTTTCAGCATTGGAGAATTCGTTATGTGGCGGTATTTTCGTAAACATAAAACGACAAATTCTTATGTCACTAATGTCATTCATTGTTTTGTCATTGTTGTTTACTAGATGACCATTGTTTTTGTGATCATGGCTACTTGATAATTGCACGTCTCAATGACAACCAAAAACCTTTGATAGGCATTTTCAGGTAAACGGTTGCTTTTAGGTTTAAGAACTAAGAGTACATTGTTTTTGTGCTTTTTAATTCTCTCTTTCAGATAATAACCTAAAATTTCAAAAAATGTTGCAGATAACGAAGCTAGAGCTAAAAAAAGTTTTCAAAGATAGGTAAAGTGCCTCTTACAGTCAAGTCTAATTTATAAAAAAAGAAATTTGGTAGTGCAATACATAATAGTAAGCATGTATACCAAAATTAAAATCGATATCTCTACATTTGTGGAAATTAACAAAAAAATAAAAAATTAAAAATTTTTTTTTTTTTTTATTGTACTTTAATTAGCAATCAGAACAAGTTATTCTATAGGAAGTTCTTTCAACAGTTTTGATGTAATTCGATCGGGGCCTGGAGATTTCCTATTGTTTAATCGGGCTATTTCTTCTTTGATTTCTGTAGGAGTGATTGGTTTGATAGGTTCTGTAGGTGGTAGGTTGTCGTTTAGAAAGTCGGATATTTCTTGATTTGGTGCATCATCATATGGTGTAAATACTTTAGAGAGATGTCTGGCAAAAAGATCCGCCTTTTCCTTGTTACTTCTTGCCCATGGTCCGGGTGTGGGGTCTTGCTTGCGAATCGGTGGGTTAGCTTGTAATGGTTTAAGTGCTGCTTTAACCGGTCGCCATATTGAATTATCGTATCGACTAAGGTTTGAGATGTAATCTTCGAATGACGTGTGTTGTGCTTCCTTTAGTTTAGTTTTAAGTTTGTTGGTTATTTGGTTGTAAACGGTTTTGTCTGCTGGAGCGTGACTACGATGCCATCTTGCTCGGGCTTTTCTTTTTTCCGCAATTAGCCTCTTGATTTCTAGCGGGATATTTCTGCTTCTGTCGTGGGCATTCAATAGCGGCGTAGCTTGGTGGGCTGCTTGAAGGAGAATTGTAATTAGGTTGTTCGTAGCATCTTCTAGCTCATCAGGATCTTTGAGTCTTACTTTTAGGTTTATGTTTTCGTTGATTACATTTCTGTATTCTTCCCAGTCAGTTTTTGAGTTATGTATCTTAGGTACCTTCTTGATGTTTATTATAGTTGTACTGATTGTAGCTATTACTGGTGAATGATCAGATGATAGGTCAAAGTTAGATACTGCGTCCATGTAGGAGTTTGAGACTCCATTAGTAACAAAAAAGTCCAGTAGATCTGGAGTTTTTCTGGTATCGGTCGGCCAGTAAGTGGGAGTGCCTGTTGATAGAAAGCTGTATTTTTTTCCTTGTAGTACCTTAGCCAATTCTCTGCCTTTCGTGGTAGTAAGTCGGGATCCCCAAAGAGTGTTTTTACTGTTGTAATCGCCTCCAGCAATAAATTTGGGGCCAAGAGTTAGAAAAAATTCTTCGAAATTTTCTTTTTTTAGGTTGTGACGAGGTGGACAGTAAACAGCAGATAAGGTTATGTCATAAGGTAATGCTTTAACCTTTATTGATGTGGCTTGTAGATGGTCTTTTGCGTATTCCAATAATTCATAATGGTCTATAGTATATTTTATTAATATTGCACTTCCTGCGTGGGCGGTATTGTCTGGGTGATCAGTATGATAGAATTTGTATCCTGGTATCTTAAAGTAAGACATATTAGTAAGGTGAGTTTCGCTGATTAATAGGATGTCAATGTAGTTGTGATGAAGGAAAGTTTTTATTTCTTCTTTGTGTTGGATTATGCCATTGGCATTCCATAATGCTATGCGAAGGAATTTAGCCATTATCTTTGCCCTATCAACTTGGATAGCATGTTTAGGACCATGCTATTCTGCTGAATGAGTTGATTAAACATATTTTTGAACTCTTCTAGGAACTTGTTGAGCAGTTGGCTGATGTTGTTTTCATTATTGTTGTTCTGTGTATGTGGCGTGCTATTGTTCACGTTGTTGTTGGCTATTCTGGTGTAGTTATATCTTTGGAGTGGGTTATTTGTTGTGGGTGCTAATATCTGGTGGTTATAATTAGGTACTGCTGGAACAGGTTGGAGATTGGGATTATTTTTAGCGATTGAATTGTTTTTGTATAATCGATGGTAGTATTCGCAACCTCTGTAGTTTGCAGGGTGTGGGCCTCCACATAGTGCGCATGTCGCTGGAGTATCTTTGCTTTTTGTGCAGCTTGCGGTGTTGTGCAGTCTGCCACATTTTACGCACGTAAACGGTCTGTTGCAGTATTTTTTAGTATGTCCGTACAGTTGACATCTAGTGCATTGTATTGCATTGTTCTGTTTTCTGGGAGGTTCAATTTGTACTACGCAATGTAGTAGTGTGCGGATATCATAAATCTTTTTGTTATTGTCGGCTGGTTCTATGTCTGCAAAGAACATGTTCAGTGGTATTTTATCCTTTCTACTTAGTGCATTGACGATATTCCTAACTTTGTGTCCCTGAGTTTCAAGTTCTTTTTTAATTTCTTGAGTGTTCATTGAATGATGTAGGTATTTTATTACTACTCTGAGAGCCCTTTCCTCTTTAGGTTGATACGTGTGATGGATAATATTATTGTCTTTCATGAACTTAGATAGTTTTCTGAAGGTGTCTGGGATTTTACAGTTAATTTTTACTGTATCGTTGGCCATACTTCTAGTGGTGTACTGTTCTTCTTCTACAATCTCCGTCAGTTTTTTTTTCATATCTGCGAAGTTGGCTACACCATATACGAATATAGGAGGAGGTCTTGGGATATTATTTTCCGTTTGGTTTGCAGCTGTAGTTTTTTCAGTGTTGGGTGTTAAGAGAATATATTTGTTGGTCAATTGTATGTTATCCGTTGTTGGTTCTTGATTTGTGAAGGTTTTCCTTCTTTTGACGCTCTTGACTACTTGCCAAGGATTTTCGCTGGGCGGATTTTCAAGTTCTTCGTCGGTGGTTGAAAGCATTCTTTCTAGGGGTGTGTTAACAATTGAACTTCAAGGACCTATAACTTCTTACTGAAGTGACTTTGTACTAAGGCATATTAGGTTTAATCGATTTATTATAACGTAAGGAATCTATTAACTCTATTAACTATTTTCTTTGTTAATTGCTAAATATTAGGTTGAGCTACTGCAATTTAGTATAGCTAAAAGTGCGCGCGCGAACACCAGTGTATTAGGGCGTTGGCTGCTCGATTTTGTGTGTACGACGATCGAAATAAAATGGCTGGGACACTGCGGGGAAGAATTCAGTAGCAGCCAGGATAAGCCGGAAGGCAAACGTTTGCAAGCGGCTTAAAGTGTTTAGATCGCCTACATCGGTCGAAATAAAGCGGCTGGGCCGGACAGTGAATATCATTTGCTGCCCAGGTGTGTGTAATTAGCACTTTAAAGAAGTGCCATTTAGCTGTGTACTTGGTGGGTGTCGTAGCCTCCATATTGTTCCGAGAAGAAGCAATCAGCCAGAGAACCTGCCCAGTGAATATCGAGGTGAATTCCCGAAGGCGTCGCATCCATGGGTATCCGTAGCCTGGTATTCAAGCCAGCTCCAAGTAATACGCTATAGGGTGCTGTTTACAGTCAGAACGAAAAGCAATTGCTCAAGGTTGTGTGCCGGAAAGGCATGCGATTAATAGACAAATAAGCGTACGCGAAATAGTTTCTACGCAGAATTCCAATCACATTTCATTTAAATTCCTGTAGATTTAGCATTCACGCGCAAGTTAATGCATGCTAAGGTTAATTAGTTTTCTATTTACTGGAAATATGTTTCTTTGTTTGTGTATGAGCAATTTTTTTCTGGTTTTGGTGAATAATGACTTCTTAGCCACGAAGTGAAATCAAAGTAACACTTTCATGGCTAACTGAGCTAGCTGGCAATAAAAAGGAAAAATTAAACTATGAAAATATAAAAACGTAAGAGACGCCTCATTTCCGATTGAAACCCCAATCTAAAGGCCTACAAAACCGTGGTGTTGCAAGAGTTAAAAGTTCTAAAAATATAGACATTAATACACCCTATGGTTTATCCTATTCGTTAGGCAATTTTAGATTGACTAGTTAAATTCCATTGACGAGCGATAACACAATGAAAAACTAATTTAAACCGTTATAACCGCACAATATTCACTACGTTATATTAATCGCCACTTTTGTAGCGGTTGTTTTGAAGTAATCGAACCAGGGGTTTTGTGATCTTTCCATGTTGTTTTTCGTCTGCCTTGGTCTGTTGCATGACTTGCGAAACTACATGGCATCTCAACTTGAGCTTTGCTACTCGTCCAGCCACATCCACTATTCGTGTTGGTCTACGAATGTTCTTATATGATTCTCTGTTTCAGACTTTCACTTAGCATCGCGCTTCTCATAGCTCGTTGTGTGACATCGCGCCGATGTGCACTCTTGGCGGTTACAGGCTTCGTAAACTTCCCTTTTAAAATTTATTGGACATGTTTGTTTTCCGAAAACTGCTCACGGTAACCCAATTCTTGTTATTTCTGTAGTCTGTTTTTTTGCAAGTTTGGTGATATGACCAGGATATACAATTAGATACAAGTTCAGGAAATGTCTGCAGTTCCTAAGTGTATATTTGGTTGCATACTCATTTTTCATTTTTGGAATATTTTGAAAATCCTTTAGTTTTAGGGGATTCTAATAAATTTTCAAAATAGATTGTTACTACGATTTTCAGCGGCCATTTTAGGCCTTTGTGATTGTTTTTGGGTGATGTGCCTGCTTTACCTGGAATTTTGGTCCATGCAGATTTACGATTCCAAAATTATTATGTAAATCGTTGCTCACCCGCAAGAAATCCTGTGTGAGATTACTGGAATAAATCTAGTTAAACTGGAATAAGAATTTATTTCTGCAAGATCACCTACTTTTGGCCATCTTCCAACTTTGGTATGTTCTTGTCGTTCCGTTTGAAGATCGATTTTGCACGTGCTTGGATAGCATCCCCAAGTCCACCACTCTGCATAGCTACTCTGACGAAGCTGCCCTGCTATGCATCACTAGGTATCTTCTACGTGTACAGCTCGCGTATTTTACTATCTGATTTCTCAAAACCGAAAGTGCCATTAGTACTGTAGCTATGAAATTCTAAGCGTTTTAACTACGGTTTTTGCTGGTGAAATTTCTAGCCGATGGTACAGAGAAATTAAGAAAACCTGACTTCCCTGCGATGTATCCACCGTGTGCGTATAGTTATGCGTATTAGTTTAGTACGCTTTATGTGTATTCGTTTCCTCGATTGGCTACGTTGTTAGGGTTTTTAGTTGCATTCAACTCGGAAGTTTAACGCGTTCCTCAACGTTTTTAAAACTAATGCTTTCTATGCGAGGATTTCCGTGAGCCAAACTATTAAAAACAACTTCTTTTTAACACTGAAACACATCAGTTTAATGTGTAATAGACCCTGGGCGCATGGTACCTTTCGCGAGGATTCGTGTTTATAATAATTGGTCTTTGAAGCGATTTGATGAGACTCCCGTTTATCGATATCGCAGTACTTTATTTTTAAGTCACTCTATACTCGTAGTTGAGATACGTGTGCCCGAGCGAATTGCGAGTAAAAATCGTAGTTTTGTTTTTTACTATAATTTATTAAAATTACAACCATGTATATCTTATACTTCAAAATGCCCAAAATAATTTTGTTACATCAAAACATTTCCATTAAACGATGCTACTTCCAATTTAAAAAGGACAGAGCAAATTTAAAAGAGCGCGAGTTGATGTGGAGACTAGAGAATATCCGGAAACAATGTACCTATTCAGAAAATATAACCTTAAACTGGAACAACCTAACCAAACACAAAAAGTGTCAATTCCCATGAGGGAGTTTAGTTGCAACAGAAGTTCTGCCAACAAAATTACTAGATGGTCATAGCCTCACTTGACCCAAAAAGATCGTGAACGGCTTATACTGTAGATAAACAATTAGGTTAATATCAAGCTCTGGTATTTTCTTCCATTTATTATTTTTCTGACCGTCTCGAACCAGTGGCGCTTCCGGACAACCCTCTCCCCCTGAATCCTGCTCAGGAACTAGCTGACAAAAATTTGCTACACCACGAGACAATTCCTGAACCGCGGTGCTGTAAAGCAGAAATTCCCCGTGTAGTAACGTATTGCTCAATACTTTGTAATACTATATTCCCAATGCACATCGTTTCAACACTATTTGACATGACCTTTGCCTTTGACAAGTTCATGTGCAGGCATATGCTCTTCTAGCACCACTTTTAACTCATCCATATCACTGCTTATTAAGTCTGTGTCGTCTGCGAATTGCAGATGACCTTATCTATTTTCTTTCCTTACTTACGTTATTAAATGTATTTCTAAGACTAGTGTGAAGAGTTTCGAGTCTAGAAGGCGTCATCGTTGTTACGAATTATCTAAGTACTAGCAACCCAGTGAGACAAATGTTTCATTTAAAAAAAACAAAAAAGACCGTTTTTCAAATAGAACGCGTATTAAATAAAAACTGTACCCAGACCTGGAAGGTGTCAAAGTGGTACGCCGCATCGCAACATTCTGGAAGCTGTCAAAGTGGTTGCCTAACCTGTCAGGTCATTTTCTGTATTTTAATTAGCCACCTAGGCTTTAGGGCAGCGTGCCCGTATGTTAAACCCTTTTAGTTACTTATTTGGCTTCATCGCCTAATTCCATAATAATGATTTTGCACATATTTGGCCTCAAGCGCAGTATTTCTCGTCATCTGGGGCACCCCTTTGTTGGTACTGCGACAGCCGGGTGTTAACGCTCGCAAGATTTCCGAAACTTCTAGAAATTACGCTGTTGGTGCGACTGCGAGGCCTCGCGCTCTCTTTGTCACCGGAACGTATTTGTTTTATTGGGCGCATCGCCATTGGCTGTCGAGAGTCACGTGGTAACGCCGTTGTGGCTCACGCCACTTCGGGCGTCGTAACGCTTCTTGCTCGGCAGTTCAACTCAGGTCATTGAACAAGGGAGGTGTGTGTCGTTTAGCGGCGATCTTATTACGCCAAGGCGTAGGTGTGATGGAATTCCATGCCCGGTTCTACGTCGTCACGTAAGGGAGTGTTTCCTTTAGCTCGTTGTGCGAGGATCCCGTTGAGGTAGGACATGATTGGGCTAGCTTTGCCGTCGTAACGGCGTTTGTTGAAGCGCCAGCCTTTGTCGTCATTTTGGGCGCATCCAGACCATTCACACTGTCGGCCGTTTTAGCGGCGAATTAATTGCCACAGGCAACCTGTTTCCCGCCAGCTGGACCGCATGCCGATCTCTTGGGCCGTCACCAATAAAACTAAGGTATTTGTAACCACTGAATCATAACCATCCTTGCGGTGTTGCTTCCGCTTGTACGCTTGCTTCGCGGGGGCGTATTTGTGTGCCGCGGTACTCCATGTGACTAACTTCTTGTGCGCGAGCTTTGCGCCTAACCATGTGAATAATTGCTGAACTCTTGGCATACGTGCTGTAAGGAGGCATCGCCAGTTTGGTCGCAGTAAAATTGCATGTGCGCGAACTTGATGTGAAATCATGTGCACCGTTAAAAATGTACCCTTCGCACCTTAAATTGTTGTCGCGAAGTGGCGTCGCTCGTTTTTAATCTAATCACTTCCCTCACTTGGGCTTTGCTGTGTTTGCCCAAATTATCATGTGAGCCAGATCACTTCTTATCAGGGCGGTGCCATATTCGCCCAGTTTTGTGCGAGACCTTTCGTATGTTAGCAACGGCGTCGTGTTCGGCTCGTTGAGTGTTACACGAAGTTATTGATCGCTTGGGCGGCGTAGCACCAGCTGTGTCATATTCTAAATTCGCCTGGCGATGTAAGCCCCCTTTTCGGCCAAATATATCTCAGTAACCCGGCCCCCTTTTTGCCTTGCGAATTGGGTTTCTAACTAATTCGCCGCATCTCTTTGCGGCGCCGGATTCTGCCGACAGCTACGCTGTTCGCGTCGCCTTTGCTGTTGCATAACTCGATTTTTATGAACAAACGTTCCCTTTGTGGGACTCATATGTCAAACTGCTCTTGATTTTGTACAGTTATGGGTGTTGTTTAGTAACAGTAGTGCGCCCTTCAGCTTATGCTTATTTATAAGAATTAACCCAATGTTTGCGGCACGCGTTGCTGCCCCAATGTAAGAATTGAATAATAGACGCTTATCTAATTAAGAGACGCTTTATTCTTTGTCGATTTGTGCATGTTCTGTTTCAGCGTGCGCCCATCATTGAGAAGATAAATGTACGGTGGGGCCAGTGAGATCAGAGCGTGCAGGTAAGCTTGGTGGTGACATTGCCGTGCCTGAAAGAGCCCCACTTCATGATCTAAGTATTTTTGCCATCACGAAATCGTTGTGTGAGTTTATAATTCACCAGTACCCCTATCGACGGAGTGTCTTGAATACTTCGCCCCCCGTCTAACCGCCCAGGCCCGGTTATTCGGGTTAAGACAGGCTTGGTGGCGCCCTCTTTATCTTTCGTCCCGATTTCGTCCATTACGGCACGCGCCGGCCGTTTCGTTTATGTATGAGCCGGTGCGGTGTCGTAAAGTCAGTTTAAGACTGTAACAAACCGATCGAGGTTTTAAGGCGCAGAGGGTCGCAGCTCCGTTTGGCTGCTGAAACAGCGTACTGACACTTCCGGTTTTCGAGAAATCACGTGATTCCTCGAAAACCGGAAGTGTCACGTGACTGAAATTCTGTTCCTGACCTGACATGAGCATTCCAAACATATAACTTTTTTCTCTATCTCTTACGGTTTGGCTGCTGAAACAGCGTCCCAGACAGACAAAACAGCGTCCCGGACAGACAAGTCTATTAGAAAGAGGATACTTTTATCCAGCCAATTCCGAAATACCTAATTATTAGGGCGACAAGCAAAAGGAATGCCTTGAATAAGCTAATTAATTTTGTGATAAAATAACTCACCAAACGCCAATGAAAAATCTATATTTAGTTCTAAATGGGCGAAACACGCGTATATGGGCGCACTTCACGGCACACATATAAAATCAAGCAATTAGAAATTATTCTACCTGGGATTAATGCAGAACGTCCTGATTTAACTGCAAAAATAACCTTACTACGTGCAGCGTTATTCACACATCTCGACGATAGGGGGATACAATTGGCCTTTGAGGATGTCGTTGGCAAAGACAACGTTACTGCATGAACTGAGTTGACACCAAATTGACTCAAAAAGCGGACACGGAGAGACGAACAGCATCCACAAAATGTGATTCAAGGAGGAACTGGATTGACGATACTTGCTACGAGATTTTCCCTTCGCTATTCGTAATTTATTAAGGAGCCAGCAGGGTTTATCCGGCGATTTAGTCTCATTTGAAGAAGAACTTCACGACAGTGTGGTGGCTGGGGTCCCGATTTTTACGCTACTACGTCCATCGCGCCGCAACAACAGAGAACCTGTCTACTATAAAGCTTGAGACTCGTTTCAATCAGAATAATTTCCAAGGACTGGGACGCAATGGCCTCGCCGAAGGGCGGCCGTAGCCGCGGGTTTAAGTTTGCCCGTCTCCTCGTCTGGGCGACGTGCTGAAACCAACACCTCGACAACAACTGGGATGCCTATCGAAAAGGCGAAATGTGCAATGCATATGATGCATTTCCCCTCGCGCTGGGTGTGACGGCAGAATTTTTTTTATGGAACGATGCAGACGTTATTAATGGCAGCAGAAACCGCCCACATATTTGCGGGATGTTTTTTCCATTCCAATGCACGACGCGGTTAGTTAGGATTGCATCATGAATCGAAATCAGTTTATAAAAGACGCACTATTAAAAGTGTACAAAGTGGTGGCGATACCATCTTTATGTAAGCCAGTGAAGCATGGACTATATGAAGAAAATACCTAAACAGAAAACAAGTTGCTAAATAAAAATTTTACAGGTTGTTGTGGGTTTTTGGGAGCCCATTGAATGACTTCAGATATTTTGTTGGAACACAAAATCAATATCATATAACCCAAATGAGTGACATTCGCTTACTTAAACAAGCTTTACATTATAAAAACCCAAAGCAAAACCTAATGTAGGGTGCCCGAAAAGAAAATCAACGTCCCGAAGGCTTAAAATGATGGCGATCAAAAGAAATTAATGTAGGCAGATCTCGCCGTTCCAGAAGAATGCCGTGAAGCACAAAACCGCGATGCTCAAGTAAACACATAAATAATAAAAACGGGGTTAGGTTCTATAAACTAGATTTATTTATAATATGCAACATCAAAAAAATTTAAAAATTCATAAACGAGTAACATAAGTCTGCACTTGAATCTAGAGCTCGAATGTCCATTTGTTTATTCAAGTTGTAATTTGACAATTTATTTCAAGACCAATTTGGTAATAAGAGATTTAAAGCAATATGCTCGCTAAGTTTGTTTACAAGTTCGTGATAAAGAATGTTATTTAGGTGTTCATGACATAAACCGCATACGTCTGCTTTATTTACTTTGTGTGTGAAAGTTGAAAGAGTTAACGTTGGCCATTCCATCCGCGAACGGCAAAGCAATCCGCGAACGGCAAAGAAAAGGGAGCACATGAGTGCCCCGCGTAAAATCAAATCAGCGAATGGCAAGGTCTGCCTGTGGTAACTTATTCAGAGAGTTAAACTCGTATAAATCTTGTCAATAGTGTTATTTCCTTATTCTGCGTTGTATGTAGTACAGTATCAGTACGTGTTAAACCGATGTTTTCTGAAAATCGCGATCGAGTACCAGATGATAATATTGTATAGTCTTATTCGCAGAGTTCGCGCGCGCACTTTATCTACATTTACGCCAAACTAAACTAACTTAACTTACTAAAAGGCTTTGGAGCCACGTTGTTTCTAAGGGCATGATCTATAAATATAACTATTTTTACTGCCATAATGTCTGTAAGCAGCCAGTATTTATGGCATTTTTGAGGCAGTAAATAGGCCATTATCTTAATGAAAACATAATATTTATTGTTTACTAATTTTATAAATTAATTATTTGTTAATATTGTTAAGTAAATGATGGGCGCTTCGAACCATTGAAAATATTTGGATTATACTGTGTGTTCAAAAAGAAATTCTCGCCAGCGTGGCCGAGCGGTTCGGGAGTTCGACTGCGGCGCTACGGTGCGGGGTTCAATTCCCACATCTGGCAACTGGTAGACGGTCCACCTAGTCGCTTTAAAAATTGGGCACCAAAACGAGGATTGTGGATGTAGGGAAAGTAAAGAGGTCGTCGAAGACGTGATGCTAACCACATCACCCAGTACGCCGTTAACGTGTGCCAGATGACTGAGTTTCAGAAAGAGATATTTCGGTGACCCTGACTCGCCCCGTCTCAGGCCATATGGAATGAAACGCCCTGAACTTTACTTAAAAAGTAATGCCAAGAGCAAGCTTTAGAATTTATTAACTGTCAGCACTGTTGTTGTTATTGTAAGTTTATATTATACGCTGATATCGTGATTGAAAATTCTAAAAATTGCTGTCTCTAAAGCTTGCCGTTGACATTTGTTTTATTTTCCTTGACCAACCCTTAATGTAATTTCTTTTTGGATTCTATTATGTACTCTGTCCGTTCGTAAAATGTTCAGTGCGACCTTTCTTGTTCCTGGAGAGCTTCCCCCGAGCAGTTCATCCGAATCTAGTCAAATAAGGGCACGCAAGGAAGCATTTCTGCATCTCATTGGAGTAATGTCTACATAACATCGATGGGGTGACGATTCGTACGGTAATAGTGCCATGCATTGTATACGGTTGTGGCTTCAAGACAGCATCAGCGTGAGGCCCCAGGTCGTCATAGAAACACCCCAGCGCCTCCGGAAGGAGACAAATTTATGGGCCAGCAAAAAGCTCCATTTAAAATTTGCTACATCATTTGTAAAGCCATTCAGCCGGGCTCTATTTGTCGAGATTTCGAAAAAAATCGCATCCGATTCGAACGATTTAAATATTTTATATGGCGCTGCGCAAATAATGACATTTCGAAAACACGAAGGAAGACTTCTGCATCGTAGAGGAAGAAGATTCTACTGTTAGTTCAGCTCGGCACTTGTTATCGAATTCACGCCCTAAACAAATTATCCGACATTTTTTCCCGCGTACCTTAGAGGTGGGGCCTCCCCGAGTTAGAGTAATTAAACGATCCCTTCTGGCTGCGCTTCCGGATAAGAGGATTATAAATTCAGTAATAATTAATTAATATCCACCCTGGGGATTTGTTGGACTGCATTTGTGATGCCGACTTCGGAGGCACTCAAACGGAAAGTATGTACAACCAAACTCAAACAGGAAGCCACATGATGAAGCGTAAGTAACTGCGAAAAATCAAAGCGGACTAATTCCTTTAATATTAATGATTTGTACATATTACAACGTATTTTCTAATGCGAAAGTGGAGATGAAAACTGTATAAACTAAGCATTTTACATAAATATAGTATACAATGTGCTAGAACTGAAGAAAAAAGCACCGACGAATGCAAGACGCTCTAGAAGACAAGCACGTGGTCAATGGAAGAATAACATCATCACCGACCTAAAAGACTTAAAATACGAGAAATTGCTCCAACCTTGCAGCGGATCGAGAATGGTGGAAGGCAGTTGTGAGGGAAGCCAAAATTCTACAGGGACTGTAGTGCGAAATGGACTAGAATCAAATAAAATTAATTATTACCCAATATTTTTCGTTGCTTGGTACATTTTAATATATTCCTGTCATGTCAGTTCTCGAAAACGGTGTTCCTATTTTAAATCAAGAAAACTTGAATTTTGGTATGACTATAACACCTTTCTCTACAGGTAATATGACAGCAGATGATGGACCACGATATTTGAGGTTGGAGGAGATTTTCAAATTGAATTAAAAAAAAACAACTTTTTTATTTGAACATCATTTTAAGATAAGCTGCTTAAAATTTGCAATTCTTTATAAATGTAACTTAGAACCATACAAACAGTTTTGGTGGTTGTGAGTTCTGTATTCTTCCCTTAAAGAGGTATAACTTGTTACATTAGTTAGGGTAAAAAAGTAAAGGTAATCGAAAGTGCCTAGTATCAACATCGTTACTATTCTAAACAACTATCGTATTTCAAACAGGATGTCGGTGAGGGGGCATAAAGAATGCGTAATAAATTTACCTACTTGTTATGAGAAAAAATAATCTAATAGATACGGATGTCAGGTTCAACAACTTACCGTAATTCAGTTTCCGAATCAAATGCTGTAAAGCAGCTGCGACGAAAGACAGGCTATGAGGAGGTAAAAATCCCCCAAAAAGGACCCAACAAGCAAACAAACAGATAGCTAGTGTCAAACATCAACAATGCATGTATACGAAATGAAGACAATAATACATCGAAACACTTACTTAACGAACGCAAAATGAAGCCAGAAATTAAATGAATTAACACATCAATTAATACGATAGATTCGATACACGAACAGTATAGGTGTTACGTTTGCATCCATGCAAATTTTGTTGAAATATGAAAGTATATTTTTAATTTCCACGTCGCTATCTTTTCACAGCAGAATTCAGGAGGCAGATGGCGACTTGGTTTAACGCACTCTCAGCGCAACTCCCATCCTTTTCTACTCTTTGCCCCCACTTGATATTAATCAGGTAGGGGGAAGCTCGACGCAGATAAAAGGGCACAACCCGAGCCAGACAAGGCAAGTTTTGAGTCCAGCTTCATCCGGCGAAGCTTACCAACCCCAAGAGCCTCCAAGTCCCTTATTTATTTAAGATACTGACAAATTTATTGCCTGTTCCCCCTCGCTACAAGCGCGTAATAACAAAGTGACGGACGATTCCCATAACCACCTACTCTGCCGCGAGCGTCTGATCTTCAGGTGACGGACATTTCCTGAAACTGCTGGCTTGTTTGCCTACGTCGCTGTGCGCGTCTGATTTTCAAATTACAAGGAACATCAAGTCGCACCAGGTTTTGTAGCAGCAACTCACTGCGTAACCCTGCGTCCCCGAGAGGGAGCCGAAAACATCATTTAAGGCTCAACTTACGTGGGTATAGGGTACCCACATAGAAATGGTGGGATACCACACGCACAAATATACTCATAGCATCTCGAGTATGTTGCACGCAATTCTGTGTGTACACATTCAGTTACAGGGAATCGTTAGCACCCGTGTGTGTCTCTTGAGATGCATCCCGTATTCCATCTATATCGAATTAATCAGCTTAATCTCGAACCCTGGCTTCTAAGCTACAAAGAAAGGGCATTTGCTACCGGGAGAAATAGATTTAAAAACCCTGTGAGGTTGCATATGGGCTCGTGCAAGCAAAAGGGTTTTACTTAATAAGAGCATAGAGAACCGATAGCGCAAAGTAGTAAAAAAGCCTAAATAAAGAACATCAATTAGTACTTAAAAAACTATAGAATAATTAACTTGCGGCTACAATCGTCGACGAAGCCTTTCCGAACACAAAACATTCATAAAAAATGATACTATTTAAAAATTAAAAATTATGATACTTATCACTTTCAACGCACAATCATCGCTTAATTGCCAAATAACGCATGTGACTATGTATAATAGGGTTTACCCATTTAATATTCTTATTACAAATAAAAATACAGTAGAAAATCAAGAGCCTTATAAAGTGAATGTAGAGAAATTAGTGGTCAACAAGTGGTTGTCCACCCGCACCAATGTTACATATAAAAAAACAAATCATGAACCGACTAATGGTCGCTTACTGCTCGCAAAAGTTTTCCCCGAGAATTACATATCTTCTTCTTAGATTAGGTCGGTAACTTGTTTTTAACTACCACAAAGTAATGGTTCCATGAATGCTCTTTGCTTGCAGGCTGAACAGGCGGCTAACCTTGCCCATCGAAACTGAGAAAGAGTTGCCTTGTTAGGAGTTAACGATTATCACAGTGTTAGTGTGGTGGTAGCCCGAGAGCGTGCGGTATTAAAAAATTCTTATGTAGCAGCCGGGGATCGAACCCGGTTCGGCCGCCTGAGAATTATATATCTGCGACTGGTTATTTATACAACGGGCGCAATGTAATAGACCATGAATTTCTGTCGTATTGAAAAGCGTGAGTTGTGTTGTTGCCAGGTGCTCGAAATCTTACAACAATTAAAAGGCCTGACCTTAGTTGTTACGTTTCATGTATCCACAAGTTCTTTTCTTAGTAGCAAGCACGGTGGTGTCACACCCCACGTAGATATAGTAGTCACGCACGACTGCTCGTGCATCGAAAAAAGGACGAAACAAAATGGTTGAAAAGAGAACACGGAACAGGGAAAAGTCCGAAAATACATTTGATTGCGCTTTAGGCCTGGAAGCAGAGATAATCGAATTCTACCTCAGATCGTAGACGGCGGGTAGGTGTCTTACTTCCAAAAAGCTACCATATCCTACAGGAAGCAGATGGGAGCAGAGATACACCGAACCTATCTGGCTGGATCTGACCCATAGTCGACGATTTTCTTCGGAGACCGAACGAAACATGTCGCGTAGTTTCAAGAATGCTCGACTCTAAAGCTGAGTACGGAAAGTTTTCGTTAAGCAAGTGTGCCAACCCCAAATAAATCTACAGAAACAGTAGAAAAAATCCAAATGACACTTTCTGATCGTAACACACTTATATAAGTAAGTAGTATCTAACAATTGCGAAAGTAACTTAGATTAACGGTAATAAATATCCAGAACTCAATCATTCTTAACAAGAAATAGCGACTCGTGAGACGTCTTGCTTGTCTTGCAGTATTATCTTGAAATCAACACAAAGCAAGAGCACTACTTGATTATGTGGCCGTACTTATGAAAACCTCTCAAGTATCTCCAAAAATATACAATAATGTTAAGGATTCATAGCGATTTGTTAATTCAAAGTTCATTTATGTGGAAAACGCTCACATCCGCTTTATTTATACAGCGTTTCTTGTCTTCTCTCCAAAGTGATATATTATGCGTCCGCACGCCAGTGAAACCTTTAAAGTTAGCAAAAACTTGACTATTGTGGCAGTTCGTGGTGTGATAAGGCGCCTTATGTGGTCAGGATTAAGAATCCACAAAAACAGGCCCTTAAAATCTACCCCGCCAGCAAAAACTCGCTATCGCTACGCAGTTGCTTTTTACGCCCTGCTAAGACATCGTGGTACTTCAGTGAGGTAGTGTGATTTAAAGTGAATTGCTGCACCCTCGAAATTTATAGGCGAGCAGCGAATACGACAGTGTCAAAGGAGCTATTTAGTTGTCAATATGTACGCTAATGTAAATAAGTGGTGGCGTGCTTTTCACTTTCGATATTACAACGGGAACGCCAAATAAGTCCCTGGTTGCCCAATTTCATTACTATGGATTTTCAATTTTCCTAATGCCAGGTATTCACTTTGATCATAACAAACCAATTAATTGAAATATGAAGGGAATTTCGATACAGTTCTTTTCTAATGGCAGTTAGGGTAATGTGGTTCTGTGTTCAGATGTGATACAAATAAGAAAAAATAAATGGACGAAATGTTATTGCTAGAAATTTGATTGCCATTTATAATTACATTTTCTAACTAAAGGTAATTTTCCTTAAGTTGACATTTTAAAAGCGAGAAAAATGAGAAAATGTTAAACACCTCGGAAGGAAGGAAACGTTGGTTGGCCGACTGCAATTCCTCAGCTGCTTCATTGCGCCTTAATTTTAATGGGAAAATAATGCGATTATAACGGTTCACTCGCCCCGACATCTCTAAGAGACGCCTATTACACGGATTTCCGTCATTTCCATCCACACCCAACACGTCGTGATTCCACATTACATCGCACAAAATGACACCTAAAATTGCGGGTTTGGTCCTAGGGAATTAACCGACGCAATTAAATATTGTTTCTTAAAATAACCCAGCAAAATTAAAATATTTTCCTTAATTACTGTACTGGACTTCACATTCAAGTTTGTTCGCTGGTATTTGGTTTATTTATGTATAAGCTTTCGCCTAAGGTGGTAATTCGAAATTTTAATGGTGAAAAATGGGGAAATTCTGTCATTCGTGGTTTTCATATGCCGTGAATATATTCTTTCTTCATTCAGTGACGAAACAACTGAAGTCAGGTCCATATAAGAGAGATCAAACTGTATTGTGTCATATAGAACAGTGATTCTCAACCACCTTATTAACTTAAATATACAATATGAGTACTTTCATATTTAAACATTTCTCTTCATCAAAAAGTATCTAACCACAGAACAATAATTTCCAACTTTCACAAAATTTTGCGGTAGCTACGGAATAAAATATTAAGGACAGCTACATAATTGACATGAATGAACAAAATAAGTTAGCTGGAGCACGTTCGCATGTTTCCGAACCCCGCTAAACAAATTGAGATACAAGGAGAGGAAGAAGCCGGAAGTTTTAATGAAATGAATCAGGCTTTAAAAGTAAAGGTTGAAGGGAAGAAAGAATGCGCCTAAATTATTCCCATTTTTATGGGACTAATGAGCGCGATTTATTATTTCGCAGCGAGCTGTATCGCTGGTGGGGCAAAGGTAAATTGTTCGGATGGAGCTGTAACGAATTTTTATTCTGCTTTCATTTCGCTGAATTTAGACAAACGTAAGCGGATTCGGTATTCCGAAACAAATCCCGATTGCGTTTGAACGAAGCCCCTCTGTTTTAATGAGTTTTATTGCAGCGAGGTGGCAATTCTGCTGCAAGATTTGTGTGTTTACACGGATTTTATTTAGGAAAGTATTACAATTACTTTTTATCATAAAATAAATCTGAGCGCTAACAGTTTCATGCGACTGCAACTCCTAAAACAAAATTAAATAATTGTAACGCTTAAATTTTTTTCGTCCATATTTGCTTTTACAACACTTTTAGCAACTTTTAACGTTGTTGTGTAGGTTTTTTTTAATGCGCAATTATTGGCATTTCTTTTTTGAGAATTCTGTGTACTCAACTTCAGAATAAAGCTATTTCCGGTTGCCTTTTCTGTTAAAAATGTTTTAGTCTTAACTTTACTTCCGAAGCTACAAGACGTTTTATCAGGGATCCCCATTTACAAAACGAAAAGCGTCAGTAATGAGGTGGTGTGGATTAGTAGATTGCTGTATCTTTCTAACTGATTCAGGTTTTTCATGCTAACCACTTATTGGCCACCCGAAATCTAAGATATGGGACTGCTGTTGCTTTTCCATTTTTTTCATGTAACCTTCGTTGTTCTCCACGTATCTGTAAAGTATTCTTAATAGTTTTTTCTGTTACCATACATATAAATAAACGAACTTTGCAGGTAACCGTGACAACACGCACGATAGCGAAAGTAAACCTTCGAGCTGTCTAGTTGCAAACTGCGGAAGTAAAACTGTAGTGGCAGGGCAAAAAAGTAAAATTTCTTTAAAAATTTAATTTTTAAGAGAAATTTTTATTTGAACGAATTCATACGGCTAGAAATTATTATTATTAATATAGACATAGAGATAGGGTGTCCCAAAATATACCAGAAATATTTTAGGAATGGGTAACTCGTTTCGAGTCGAAAAGTCTAGATAAAGGTATATTCTGAGGGAAGGAACTTCAGTGCTGATTTTAACCAACATTTGCAGATTATCTTAACGTCGGTTGACGTTTATCTGTCGCCTCGCCACCTACAAAAAAGTCGCAAAACAATGAATTACTTTACTGCCGATTTCTAGTATTACTTCCACACGAAGTGTACGAAGTATTGAAATTCCCTCATATCGAAAACCACTCTGAGTCAAATATCTCTAAAATTCGAGCCAACCGACTAATGAACCCACTATATCAAATCTCCGTCTCGGCGGTGCGGATCTTTTGGTGAAGATCCCAGCCCACTAGATCAATCGTATTGGGGGGTGCCTAAACGTTCTGTGCGGGGGATGTATGTTCGTATGTGTACACGATTCCGGTCGCCAGGAACCTTCCTGAAGTCTTGGATCGTTTTCATACGATAGGTCCTCCGAAAATGAAGGCAACATCAACTTTTGAGCTATAGTCGTCGGCAACAAAACATTTTTATTTGGTTTTTTTTTTTTTTGATAAATAACTGGTTCATAGCATTTCATTGTATTAGCGAAATGGAGTGATGCTGAGTATCGAAGTATTCTTGGAAAGCACGGAAGGGCGCTTTTCTTGGGTGGGGGGTACCGTATATTTTTAATGATGATTTCGAGATACTTGTGTTTGAAATTGTACCGACTGCATCGATGCACAATGCTGTGCAGCGTAAAAGTGATTGTTGGGTATTGCGAATAGTGTATGCGGCATGTTATATTCTATAAGATGTAATTGTGTAGCATGAACTAATTGTTTTACGTGACCCCAGAGGTAAAAGTCTATGGGAGTTAGGTATGGTGAGCAACGGATGCGTACGAGAATGGTTTCAATGGCAAAAAGTTTAAAGAATTAGCTAAAAATCAACGTGGACAGTTGGTTGAGTGACCAGGCGGAAACCTTTGAGGAGGGCATGCAAAAACTTGTCCCATGTTATGATAAGTGCCTTAACGTCCTTAACCGAAATGGCGATTATGTAGAAGTGTAGCTGAGAGGTTACCTATATTTTCTATACTATAAATGTTTCATATTCACTTTTTTTTTTACCGAATCGGAGGTTGAAAAAAATAGCCTTCGTACATTACACGATGCGAAAACCCTTTCAGGTGTGCAAAAGTTTTTGAATTGCCCGGCTTCGTCTCGACCATTACCTCACACTTAAAAGTAAAATTTCGGATCTAGTAATGTAAATAACTATTGGATGCCGTACAATGGTGTCCATCGTTTGTTTAGCTGCGCATTGGACGTTGTAAAAAACCTGGTGGCACGGATCTGTTCTAGCTGCGATTCCTCCTGTTGGTCGACGAGTAAAGGTATTATTTGGTATTCTACTTTTTGGGTACCCGGGGGGCGTATTGGCATTGTTTACTATATAGAACATAAAGGCGATTGCAAACACAAACGCATGACAAAATCAGCCGTAGCTGAGCATACATTTACAAATGGGCACACTGTAGAATTTGAGCATGACTCTGGCAGAATACCTTATTACTTCCCGCGAGTGATACGTGAAGCCATAGAAATAGAAAAACATCCAAATAATATGAACAGGGAAGATGGCTTTAAGCTTAGTAAAACGTGGACCCCTGTGATACACGATCTAAAGCATTACAACCACTGTGCGTCATACGGCCACGCCCCACGGATTACGTTGCACTCGGATGACCAACCAGCGTTACGCCACTCCGCGCGCCTGGCACTGAGGACTATAAATAGCTCCACACCGACCTTCGGTTCTTAGTGCGACTTTCACTCTGATGATGCAAGCTGCAAGGTTTTGCGGAACGTTAGTGAATATGGATGCACAAACAGCAAAACGGCCAAATCTGTCTAAGTATCCTCGTTCTCAAGATACTCAAACAACAAGAGCCACCAAAGAGCATGGCCATCGCGCGGGTTTTTGCTCGACTTCACAAGGTGCAAGGCACATTAAGCCAGATAATGCTGGGTGTTCACATACAAATACTACGCGGTCTAAGCCGAAATTCTATGCTAAGGAGAATAATTCGAGTAACCGCGAAAGCTTCAAACAGTACAAATTTTTATATTCCAAAATAAGTTGTTCACGTGTTTATAATAATTGGTACCGTTACCGTACCGTTTATCTAAGTTGGAAAAATCATAATATTTTTGTGTGGCATACTTTTTCTTACTTAAACCTTATTTTTCATGATACTTTGAATTAATAATAACTGAGTAATTATATGATTACCTAACTGGATTAAGAATAATTGAGGGTAGTTTAGATCAGGGATAAGCAACCCGCGGCCCGTCACACTTTCTCGTGCGGCCTTTTAAGATTTTACATTTTGACTTTTAAAAATTCCTACACTGTCCCGCAGTCTCATTGTACCCTATTTCTCATTAAATAATCTTTTTTCACATATATCTTTCACGGATTTTCGAAGAGTATTAATTTATATCAATGAGTGTTTTATTTCTATAATTTTTATACCAGGTTTATTTTGCTAATAAAGAGATAATTTGAAGTCATTATCCAGTGTTTGTATTATGATAAGTTTCTTACATGCTTACATACTTACTTCTTAATTCAAAGAATGAGAGGGGATAGTTTAGGTAGTAGTGTGTTAAATTGATTCAATTTAAATATAAAGCGATGGAATGGTTTTCAAGATTTTAAAAAATCATATCCTGGACCATTATTGGGGCGAAAGCAAACAATAACTGATATTTAGACTTTCCTCTCTATGTTGAATTAAGTAAGTAAATCTTTAAGTATCAGTTTTTGTTTTCTTTTTCACCCCAATAATAATCTAAAAATTGTGCTTAAAATTTTGGAAATCATTTCAATGTTGTTTATTTAAAACAAACCAATTTAATACACTATCACCTAAACTATCCCCCATTATTCTTAATTCTGTTTGGCAATTATATAATTGCCCATATATTTTTCTTGTATCTGCGATTAATAATTCTAGTCTCTACATGAACTCTTTTGGGTTAATTCCATCATTATCATCAAATTTCTCTATTTTATTTTGACTTAAACTGTATCTCTCAATAATTATAACAGCCTCTGCTATTTTTATTTTTTTTCTCTTCTAAATTTAAGATTTGTGCTTTGCCCTCAATATTTTGATCTACCATAGTAATTATTGTTTTGTTTGTATTGTGTTTCACTCCTTTCATTTTTTAATTTAATATTTCCACCTTGTATTCCACGTTAGTAATGTGGCCAGTAAATGATTTATTCTGTATACCCCAATTTTTTTCTAAGCAATCTAATTCCTAAATTGTTATTTATCACCTTCAATCTTTCATATATTTTCCTACAATTTTATTTTGATGCTCTAATTTATGATCAACCTCAGTTTATATTTTAACTTTGTAATTATGCAGTTCCTTACTACCTTTACTTTTTTTTCAGGTCTAGTTTTGAATCTCTGTTTTTACCTTACTTAATCGTTCCCTAATTTCTTCCTAATGTTTTGTTGTAATTGATTCTCTTTTGCATTTATGTCAGGTTTTATGTACTTTACTCGCTAACTAAGTTTTCCCTCCTTTTTGTACTTTGTGCTTTCTATCTAGTTTGAACACCTTCCATTTTAATTAATGTCGACTTCTAATGATCAAAAATTGCAGAATAAATAAATTTACATAAGTACTATTACCCCACTTATATTATAGTTATTTGAAAATAAACAGGTTTTACATTTACCAAGCCGTTTTTTTTTAATTACCGTTATGGATAATCACCAATCACCATACGATTCACTGATAATCACAAACAATTCTACCTTTGATTCTACGTGAAATTTACCCCATATTGTATCGACATAAATACATTTTAAGATTTATGGGAAAGTATTAAAAAATATTAACTAATTGAAATGTTTCATTCTACCCAATCATGATCTCTCATTAGGTACACGTTAGCCATTTCATTTGACCCAATTTGAGTTCCATTTCTTACTGCGTTTCAGAACACCGATGCACTGTGCAATGGTAAATAATGCCAATACGCACTCGGGGAGCGCAGTACGAATGGAACTACATAACTTGTTGGATCGTGTTTGTTATAGAGTTTACTTATTGCAGAGTTTATACTCATTATAATGTCGTCATAAGTAAACAGTCGTCAGTTGTCTACCAATTTCACTTGTTTGATAATTTATAATTAGTAAACTACTCCTTAGTCTCCGCAGAATTCTAAGTAGGACTTTGACCATATGACCAAAGCAGTCGGTGCCTAAGGTACCTGGTACTCTGCATGCCTAGACCTTGTCCATTAACAAACAAACAGGCTTTACAACATTTCATTTTCTTTTGTGTATTTTCTAAATTTGCATCATTTATTTGCCAAGAATAGTAGACGGAAATTCCATTAATAGACGCGAATTCCGTTGATAGACGTGCGCCATCTGGGGTTGCAGATAACATGCTTTTTATATGATAAACTGTACAATAGCTATACAAGTTGCTAAAATTGTACGGAATATGGCATTTCCAGGAGTTGAAGGAGGTTCAAATACTATTTGCCATGCGAGTAACTGAACTAGAAAATGCAATAAATAATTATTTGGTAGCTAGGCAATAATGACCTATTTTACCTACTTGTTGCCTAGCTACCAAAGTAATTATTGCATTTTCTGTTTCAGTTACTCGCATGGCAAATAGTATTTGAAGCTTACGGAATTGCCACGTTCCGTAGAATTTTAGACAACCTGTGTGTGCTACCGCTCAGAGAGGCTTCATTTTGCGGCGTGATACGTGAATCACGTTAACAAAGTGGATGAGATCATCCCTATTCCTCCTATCTGAAAGATAAGGTAATTTTAATAGTGGTAGGTGATCTGCATATTCCGTTATATATACTGATTTACAGAGCCTAGTGAAAACCTTTTTCTCACGTAATGAAGAGTAATGTACTGTATTTATAAATACAAAAAGAAAAGTGGTACTTTTTTACATAGGCTCACCTTTCTACATGGCAGCGGCAAATCGTTTAGAAAAGTGGTACTTTTCTGAATAGCAACGCATTTCTACATAGCAAGACGTAGTTTAAATTTTAAATGCACAACATTTGACATGTTTTTTGATATGCTTATATCAAAACTTGTAGGTATTTTCCTGTAGTACTCGAAAAAATAGGGTGTGCAACATGTGTGGAGTGATTTTTCGTGCTCGGCGCGTTTCCAATTTCTGCTTTGCCTGAATTAAAAAGCTCCCTTACACGGAAAAAGTATACTTTTCTCAACTTGTTGTAAAATTGTACTATTTTTAGGATTCTACAAAGCCATAGGTAGCAAATAACTAACAGAATTAGCTTTTTTGACAACTGTCCTTTGTCCGTTTGAACATTATATATAGTACAGAAACGATAAGAGAAAACAGCTGAAGGTATACGAAAAGATTAAAATGTTCCTGGATAATACGTGCAATATCTTAAATAAAACATGTTGAAGTTCGTCCAATTTATATAATGAATTCAAATGTCTACTTATGATTCATTCCACACTTGTTTAGTAACATTTTAAGTCAGGATTAAACAGTAACCACTGCACAGCAGGTAAATTATATTGGAAAAGCTACCTATAACTATCCCAGATAGAAAGAACAAACGTGATTAAACCATAAGTTGCAGCTCCAAAAAAATGTTTCTCATTTTTCTTCGTCTTCCTTTTTTGTTTTAAGGCTTGATCTTATTTATTCTGATTTGCTAAACCTTGCGAGATGCGGAAACCCAACTTCGTACTATGTTTTGGGTGGTCGACCAGAAGGAGTCCTTATATGGGGTCTTTCATCACCCATTTTGCTCAGCGATGTTCCTCCATTCTACAACCCTCTAGTATCGACATCTTTCGATTACAGACTTTAATGGTCGTACGTCCAAGATATTAGTGATGATATCTTGTGTTCCCGAAGGTATATTTGTACTGCCAGTGCATAAAATGAGTTATTAATGCGAAGTTAATTTTGAGCACATGTTGTTATTAACATTGTCGTTGATTACGTTTACATTGAACCTTTATTATGCCAGGAATTGAATATTTCCAAATATGGAGTGTGTCTTGCAGTTGCTCTTTTATTTCCTGCCACATATTTAGGCCCAGTGCTTTATGTAGCCGGTTTTTACCCAGCGCAGCAATTTCATTACTGTAGTTTATGGAAATGACATTAAGTTCATCACCGAACCACCACCAAAAACAATGGTTTCAAAATTATCTTGAATTTCCAATTATGTTCCATTAATTGATATGACGTGGGTTATGTAGCCGTTTTTTTGTTGATGTGCGTTTGGTTGCCTTTATTATTGGTCCATTTCTGCGTGGATTTTCCAAAAATGTTTTTCACGATTTTTGAAGAATTGCCTATATACGAGGGAGAGCGCGATTTCATGTAGCTATCTTGGGCAGATCGGTAATAAACTGCTGGTGTTGGTTTGTGGTTGATGTCTTCAGAGATGCACTGCTTGTGGATTTTTAGATCTTCCGATATCTTTAATTCTCCATCAGCACTGATGTATTGAATATGCAGCCGCTGAAATATATTTAGTAATGCTAGGATCCAAGAATACTTTAGAAGCAACTTATCTCTGGCCGCCCTCCATTCTCCGGTAGGTTGTTTTACTAATCGATGTTAGGGTATTTTAGGCCTCTTATCGCTTCGCTTAATATATTTTCGTCGTGGGGCTCTGATGCCGTCACGAGGAATACCAGAGAAAGGATTCATAAGCAGTTCCGGGGGTACCGTTCAGCTACGCAGGCTAACTACATACCTCTCTATGTTTAAAACCTTTCCCTCCTATGATTTCACACCGTCAACTGGGGAAAAGCCTGCAAACCCCAATCCTGCAGTTTTTTGAGACAGCCTCACCACCGAATTTAGGACTAGATTTTCTTGTGGCTTTTTCGTGGTCAGCCGCTGCAGCTTGAACATGCCAGGTACCTTCATATACGATTTTCAGCCTAGTCAAGCCATTTTGAGTATGTAGAAGTGTAGAACTGGAAAAAATACTTCTCGCGTATATGCCAGACCGTTATTGTGGTGTTTTACTCACGGATTGCAATAATCAGATCGTTAAAGAACAAACTGACGAAAACTTTGCACTTGTTGGAATTTCATTGTTTACGGCGAATTCGTTCTAATTATTCTTAGTATTTTTATAGTGGCTGTCAGGTTCAACGATTGTTATTCGCGTTCGATTACTTAACGTAGGCCACGTTCAACAACAACCCTTTTACGCGATAATGCTTTTCTAGGGAGTATTGGGGCTTTGTCTGTTGCCCGTGGACATCTCTTACAGAATTTGAAGTGTCGTATAGATATTCTGACGTAAAAGGCCTTTTGCTCTGAAATCGGTTCCTAAACTAAACGAACTTTACATTCGAATGTTAGCACCCGTACTCCGTTTTTGCACGAATTTTTTTTCTCAGCTTTATAGAAATTCTATGTGGTTTGGGAATTTACACCAACAGCGATAGGTCTCGTTCGGACCGTCTCGAACCAGGGACGCTTCCGGACAATCCACCCCATCCTACTCAGGAACTCGCTGGCAAAACTGTGCTACACCGCTAGACAATTCCTGGTCACAGGGTTTTGTTTCTGTATAGCAATATTGAGCATTTATTTAGTTTATAAAAATTCTTCGTGCAGCACAATATATTTCTTCAACCCGCATGTTGCAATATAACCGACACTTCTACTGGGCTGATACGTTTCTCCATTGCTTTTTCCAATGTACGCTGTACTACAGTTTCGAATAAAGAAATATTGTGCGTGCTGTTGCATTCACACGTAAATATATAAAAATATTACAACAGCAGCAACAGTGAACGCGTATTGATGAAGTCTAAAACTGTTTTTGTACGATGTTTTTCGTTGTCTTTATTTCTTCAAAATTTGGAAAGCTCTTAACTTCCCTACCTTTTTGCAATGGAGGAGCCCCAGATGTTGAAATTCTGTGAAGGAATATGACGTCGCTGAGCGATTGCACGGCCTTTGCTGCTAATCTATCATTTGACAGCAATTAAAACTTAGGCAAAATGTACTTACAAACACAATTATTGTCAAAACTATCTTTTTAACTTATTACTTAGGTATTTAATAGTTTTTTAGAAAACACGTGGAAGCTCTTGCAGTAATAATGTTTCTTGTTGCAGACTGAATTATCTCACAATCTACAGCAGTTATCCGAAAGAGCGAAATCAACTACAGAATTTATCCAGCGTTTGAAAGGGATGAGCGACAAAGTAAACGTAAGTAAGACCCTAATGCAATTATCTCTATAACTGATTATTTTAAACTTTGCTAAAATCACGTAACTTCAAAGTTTTGGGTTTTTCAACTTTGCGCTATTTCATTGTGTTATTCAACAAGGGAGATGCCCTTCCTACATTTTGTAAAAATGCAGCGCTGGAAAGACTGGATTCGCGTACTTCTAGAACGCCATATGCGAGGCTCAATTTCATACAAAACTTTAGATACTCCAGTAAGTTCGTCGCAGAATCTCTGCAGATTTCTGGATTAGACAAAATCGTAGATGTCTATAGAACCGCTGCTGATACTGACAGCGCGAAGCTCGGCTCGATCGGCTCAATAGAATCTTTAATTAAATATTAACTCCAGACGAAGCGTTCTTAGAATATTAACAATCTTTCTGGGAAGTTTCCTAATAGTGGCGCAATTTCAACTTGGTCTTCCCGCTCCCACTTTGTTTGGTTGATTTTCCCGCAAACACGTTTGGCTAAGACGCGATAACGGGGAAATTACCATAAATATCGCCTCTCTTCCAATGGATTTGTGAGATCGTTTATTTAAAGACCTCTATTGTGTAATAGTCTATAAAGGGGTAAGTTCGAACTACACTTGCAAAGAAAATTTTTAAATGCCGAGGGAAAATTTTAGGTTTAACCTTTCAGTTTAACAATGGTAATATTAGATAATATAAAATTTGATATACAAATAGGGTTTAAGCTGCCGCTTTGTTATGAAAATTTTACGAAATAATAAATCTGGTAAATTTTAGAATAAATTTATGAGCGACTTTTAAGGCAGATGAAATATTCTGAATTCGATTACGTCGACTTTTATAAAATTTTAACGTAAAAGGGTAAAATGGGTAAAATTAATTATGAATTCTTACGAAAGTGTACAATAACTCACTTGGATATTAAATGATTAACGACAAACTATTACAAAATTTACAGTAGTATGGCCATTATTTATTTTTTTTTATTTTACGGTTTCCAACAACATTACTACCAAATATATTTATAGACAATTTAAGGCTTATGGGAACATATCGCAAAACAATCATAGGAATATCCTCAAGATTGGTGTATGTCATCTTCACAGTCAGCAAGCGATACGTAATAAAAATAATTCAGTTCTACACTCGCATTAGTGAATATACGAAGCAGTGGAACAGTTCTTTGACGAATGATTGGTGATTCCAACTCAAAAATCCATAAACAGTGCAACAGAAAAAACTCGTTATACCAGCATGGATAGCCATACGAAATGAAAGGGGCCAAACGCTTGTCAGTTTCATGAAAGGACAGCACCTTAAAGCAATTAATTCTTTTTTTTTTACCAAAGAGCGCATAGAAATGGATTTGGGGAAGTCCAAACGGCACAGTTAAAAATGAGATAAACTTCATTATAACAACGAAAAAACATATAATAATAGTAGATTATATTATAAGTGAGAGAAATGCATCATTATTTGCGAGTGAGAATTTTGAATCGCGAGTGCCCCAGCACGAGCGATACAATTTCTCACGAGCTTATAATGCCATTTCGCTCACGTGTGATATACGACGTTTTTTCTTACAGTAGCAGTTCTTGTGCCTAAATAGTTTGCGCAGTCAGAATATGTCGCGAAATAAATTTATAATTAGTCGCCTATGATTTGTGATATACATTTGACAGTACTGTAGTGTATTGGCAGTACTGAAGTGTATTGTCAGTCTATGTCAAATTCAAGGTTCGTAGTTTAGGTTTTGTTTGTTATTTGACACAGACTGCCGCAAAACTTAACCTGAAAATTAAAAATTTGACATAGCTTGACAGTGCTACCAACAATGCAGTAGTATAAATAATGAAAACTCACTTGTGAATAAAACTTCATTTTAGTCACTGAAAACAGTTGTATAATGTATTGGTAATAGGCGCTACTGTAAGGTAAAAGAACTAACAGTGCTAAACCATGTCGAAATGAGCGACCACCGTCTGGTAAGAACCCAAGTTGTAATCAAGACAAATTGAAAGTAAAAATCTAGGTAAAAGTGCAAAGTAAGGGGGGGGGGGTCTAAATATAGTTCTCCTGGTTGCAATTGCTCTGTCTGTGTAGTTCATAAGCCAGGGTTTCGAAATTTCCTAATTAATTAGGCAGGAATGAAAACAAACTGATCTATTTACAAATATTACATGTCACTGAACTTAATGAAATTCACAAGCAAAGTGTGTACAAACGAAGATGTATAAATAAAGATTGAATTCTAATACTTTTTCTCGGAACCTCGCTTATCCTCTGTCTGGATCCCTGCGACATCTGGATCGAATATAGTACGCAACTCACAGAACTCAGTCTGGCGAGAAGAAACACCTTCAGGAGAGTTATTGCCACTGAAAATCGGCTCGACAAAAGATCAGGGGCTGTTTGGCACCGAAAATCGGCTGGACAATATATCAAGGACTTTGAATGTCGTCTCGAGATGAACCTTAGATTCAAATGTCTTGGACGGGCTGGGTATTGCCCTTATATATCCGTTCGAGCCTCCTTCTATATGGATTTTCTTCTTGGGGGGGGGGGGGGGCTGCGCTGCGGGTACGTGCTACGCTGAGCTTTACTGTCAGTCACCTAATGCATGCGTGGCGAAGGCAAACGCTTATTCAGACAAGATAACGACTTGCAAATTGTACATATATTATTGTTTATGCTCAAATATATACACGGCCGTAAACGTCACAAAAATAGACAAACAATTTCAGATGCCGAGGTACTCGAAAATAACGAAAGTCATTACAAAGCGAAATTAGAAAAAGAAAAAAGCATACAGGACTGCACATTCCTAGAATAACAATACGCTTACATTACCAACAGCATGTACAACGCCTATAGCAGCATCAGCAAACAAAAAATCCAGATAGTACTACGAGGCAAACTGAGAAGAAAACAAAGGAGGAATAAGCAGAACAACACTTATTAAAAAAAGAACTGAAAGACTTGAACAAATAAATTAGACAAAGATGTAGCTGATAAAAACACTAGATTATAAGACACTTTATTGACTTTATCGAAGAGAACAAGGGACCATAATATTGACGAAGAAGTAGCTACAGGGAAATGAAGCTTCGTAGATGGAAATGGAAAACATACCAACACAAAACATAATTTAAATAATGTATAGAAACATTTCACGAAGATGTACACTGGCGAACGCCTCTTCTAATTTGAATTTGATCCGTTATTAAGTCGTTATTGATTTTCGCTTGCATTGCAGCGTTTGCATAAAATAAATGAACTTTAGTAGTTTAGAGTATCTTGAGTCGATTCGGCGGCCGTTGTTTTGTTCTGTTAACATTTACCACGTTTCGATGGAGTCAAATGCTTTATGGAAATCAATAAATGAAGATAAACAGGGACGTTGTATTCTGTAAATTTTTTCTTCGAAAACCCGTTTGGTTTGTTGTTTGATAAAGTCAAAAACACTACACACGAGGATATACCAAAAGTTACAAACTACGAGATAACACAAACGCTACGCCAAATAGCAACCAATTAACCGCGAAGGTCTCCCATCTTTTGAAAATTATTAATACTTCCATCGTGCATATGGCGTTTTAAAAGGCGTTCAGCACAGTGGAAAGTTGGTCATTAATAAATGTTCTTATGAGACTTCCGGTGTATACAAGCAATTAACAGACAAACATGCCAATGTCATTGAAACTGTTGGAAAATGCAAAAGATCAAACGTAAGTAATTACCAAACGTAAATGATTGAATACAAATATTACTGAATTGAGGAAAGCTGGTAACCGAATACGTACGTACATCATGACCATCAGTCAGCTCCTTTGTAGCCACTGCTGGGCATAAGCATTCCGTCATTGCATCTACAGTTTCTTGTTTCGTCTTGACTGCATATAATTTGACTGAATTCTCTTGATGTGATCAGACCACCTAGTAGGGGAACGACTTCTGCTGCTTGCAATGTACTCCGCCCAGTTCCACTTTAATCTGGCTATTCGTTCTACTTCGTCAACCAATTTGGTTCTACGAATTTCGCGTCGAATTATTTCGAGCTATCGCCCGGGTTTCTTCAGCGACTTAGATCGCTATGTATTTTGGAAACGGACTAGGAAATAATTGGTTAAATGAGGAAATCTTTAAGCCTGTCAAAATGCTAGATCCAGGCGCACTGCGACCCGAATATTAGGGTGTTATTTGTTAGAGGGACACTGTAAAGCCTCCAACATGATAATTCCAGGCACACTGAGATTAAAAAGTGGGGTTATCAGCTGGGCTCCCTCGACTGGGATTTACTCTAGTCATTTTTAGTAACCTAGATATAAGGGAAAACTTCGGAGCTCCTCAACTTGAGAGATCCAGACCCACTTTGACCCCAAGATTCGGTTTATGGGATTTATACTATCAAGTTTTACTAATGTAGGTAAAGGAAGGTACAGGTCTGATAGATATTCTTAAGCCCTCCAGGGTTCAAGGCTACTCCCGGCTGGGCTCAACTCAAGTGCGCTCAACTGCCCGAGCATCATTCTCTTATGCCCGTTCGAAGCCTTCTTCCACTTCACTCATCCAGAGAACCTAGGTAAGGCAAACAGTGGGAGAACAAAAGTGGGACAGAAGA
Organism: Agriotes lineatus; assembly: GCA_940337035.1. Taxonomy (NCBI): domain Eukaryota; kingdom Metazoa; phylum Arthropoda; class Insecta; order Coleoptera; family Elateridae; genus Agriotes; species Agriotes lineatus. The sequence goes on along the minus strand of OW679197.1, from coordinate 171,882,233 downwards.
CCTGCCCATCGTTGGGCGTCCACCTAGATTATTAGGTGCGATACACGAAACAGTGGCAAAGATAGCGCCGTGCAAATTAAAACATGTTTGACACATTCTAATGCAACTTGCGGGAAACAAAACGTTACACATCATCGGCGAATTTTACAGGATTCATGCTTTCTCCGTTCAGATTTAAAACCATGTTGTCCTATTGCACATGTTTGCACTTATGTTCTAAGATAGTGTTAAATACTCTTCGAGAAATTGCATTCCCTTGTCTCAAACATCATTCGATCCTAAATGTGTTGGTGTCCTTGTGTCCTCTTTCGTATGCTGTAACAGTTTTATGTATATATCCGATCAAAGTAATATGAAGCTGGTCTATTGTACATTCCGTAAGCTAGCATTTTATACTGATCTATACTGTCGAACGTTTTTTCGTAGTAATCTGAAGATGCAGGCTAAGTTTAGTGCTTATTATATTCAATGAATTTTTCAATGAGACTCTTAACTTGGAGGTGATCATTTGTTCCGTAGCCTGACCTAAAACCTGCTTGTTGTATGGATCTAGTTTATCGGTCACTGTGTATGTTATAATTTTGGTGAAAAGTTTATAAATAAGTGATAAGAGACTCGGAGCCTATAGTTTTCGAGTAATTTAGTGTCAAAATGTTGTGTATCCGTGTTATAACTGCGTTGTGCAATTGAAATTGAATTATTTTTTTAAGAGACATTTATGGTAAGACGTTTTGAGTCCGCATATCAATTTATTTTTTCCTATTTTGATGGATTCAATTTTTATTTCGGCGTCTCCGGGTGGTTTGTTAGTTTTAATTTTAGAAAGTATTTTTGATTTCTTGAGCCTGTTATCTGAGACATTTTCTGAACTTCAATTACTTATTTTGGGTATATATGCCCTCTCGGGGTCTGTTTTGCATTTTCCATAGAAGCTCCCATAAAAGTCCTCCGCCGTTTTTTAGTATTTCTGCTTTATCTGTTGTGGCTCTGCCCTGTTTATTTTGATAGCATGCATATATTCTTTTTCCTATCGATAGGTTTTGTCTTAATATTTTCATGGATTTAGAATACGTATAATTAGGACAAAAACTGGCAGTACAACCGACCCAAACAGCAGAAATAAGTAAAATAATCTAGCTCACTTGGTCGGCTTTTGGGAATCTAAGGAATTTCTTCAAGAGTTCTTCCACACAAATCCAGAAAACGAAGATGTTCAACCAGTGCGTTATGCTTATGCAGCATACGCCTCTGACTTGGGTGCTTGGAAATACCAGTATTGAAATACTAAAAGTGAGACACCAGAAAATGAAAAGAGGGATGTTGGGAATACAACTAACAGGCAGAAAAAACAACACGTGGTTCAGAAGAACGAAACTCGGTGACGTAGCTGAAAGAGTAGTCAGACTGAAATGGAAATGGGTTGTACATCTTTTGCGAAGGATGGCGATATGTGGACCAGAAAAACAAATATTGCAAGCTAGACAGAAGAAGACCAAAAGCACGCTTGAAAGATAATGCTGCGAAAAGAGCCGGGCCACATTGTGTAAGAACAACACAGAAACGATCAGAGTGGATATCTTGGTGAGGCATTATGTCCAATTCTGGAATGGGCAAGTATATTGACGATGATATGCTGAAAGTAACATGAAAATGGGCTACATTTTTTTTTAAACAAAGTTATTGAACAGAAATATTTCAGTTTTGTGGAATATGTGGCCTCATAAAAAAAGAAATAGTATATCGTTAACAAAATTATTCGTAACGAATATATTCTTAACAAGACAGAGCGTACTAATAATTTTTCTAAATCTTGATAGTTTGGTCAGATGAAAACCCTTATAATGTTCAAAATTCGGTTAAGTGGAATATCAGCTGACGATTTCACAAAAACCTTTCCTTGATAAATGCTAATTAAGTACTTAAACCTAATTTTGTAGTGTACCCTTTCCTTTAACATTATTTACGTTTCTCATAAAATAATATCTTTTTAGGACAATTGCGTGGAATTCGAGTCTCAAGTATCCGCCCAGTGCGATGCTCTTATCGAAGCTATTCATCAACGACGAGCGCAGCTTCTGGACTGCATCCGCCAAGATAAGGACCTTCGAGTTCGCGCCCTGAAGGAGCAAGTGGCGACCTGCACTGCGCGGCTGCAGCAAACCACCGCCTTGCTGCAGTTCTGCATCGAGGCGCTTAAGGAAACGGATAGCATGTCTTTCTTGCAGGTTAGTAACGCAGTTCTAGAAAATGATTTCACCGATTGCACTGGAAACCGTTCATTGCCAATTCTTCCGAGTCGGGGGATGATAACGTCGCCGCCTCGTAAACTGATTCAAGAGGCACAGAATAGTCTCTTGTGTACAGTTTTGTCGATAAGTACCGCAATCGTGGCGTTTTGCGGAAACGTTGAACTTTAGCAATATATTAAGCGTGCAACAATCGTAGATATGAGTTAGGGCGAGGGTTATGTGGCCGTGGAGATTGTATGGCGCCATAAATGTAAAAAATTGTATAAATTATGAAATATCTCTCGTAGTTAATACAACGAGAATAAATTGCACTGTCAATAGAATACGTATTTCGTATTTACAGTGGCCGTAACGCATTTTTGTTGATTGATATTGCATTCTGTTTTAACAATTAAAAGCGCTGATGTCGGTCGCCGGCCGCCGGCCGTCTAGACGCACAGTGGTTCAAAATAAAAAAAAGTCGATCGAAAGTCAAAATTTTTATTGTTTTATATGATGCTAAACATAACACATAATTGTTCTTCTAGTATCCGGCCAACTTCTGAAATACATAATTCCAAAATTAAATTACGTAGAAAGACAATATTAGTTCCGAAACGTGCGATGAAACACATACATTTCGAACAAAAAAAATTTTTTTTAAATGCAGCTTCTTCTCTGAGCTGTACAGACGTCCTCTTGCAAAATGTTTAAGAAAAATGAATATATTGAGAACGCTTGGACCTTTAGCTATCACCTGAGTGCATTATTTTTCTAAAAAAATTTACGCGTTTTTAAATTCGCTGGTACCTAATGGACCCTCCATATTCGAGTAAATTTCGCACTATTTATATTCTACGAAACATGTGATTTAATATTGTGTGTTGTTGTATAACTTTACTTTGTGTGTTTTGTGTATATTCTAACAATGGCGGTTCGTCCAGTTGCACGTTTCTCATTACACGAAGAGTTTATAGAAAATATCGAATTATTTATTGAAGTTCGAAAAAATTGTGTTATAGAGTATCTAAAAGATGTTTTTCATACAAACGTAAATGAGGTTGCTATAAAGGAACTTATAGTTTTCACTAGAACACATTTCTTCGCGCCATATATTAAAAATTGGAAGAATGTAAAACGAAATAATGACGAATTATACAGAAATTTGGCAAGTGGTTTGACGAAGAAATAAAATTCCAGAATATTGTTCTTCGTTGTGTACCTGCTCCTATAAATTATCCCAAGAGGCACAAGAAGCAAAAAATAAAGATTTGCGGCGATATAGGGAACACCACACCAGGAATATTAGTGTCCTGAACATAAATTCAGATGTTTTGCACCAATTAATATTTAGTTCAGATCTCAAATCAAGTTCTTTTTTACAGGGCAAATAAAAACAGAAGATTACTGATGTTGATGTCCTCCAATTCATTAATATTTCTGAAGAAAACAAGTATGATTTCGCATTATATGGTATTCTACGCTATTAGGTATTATTATATCATTTTTCAATCTCAATATTTTAATTAATTTGTATTTCTATAGCTTAATGTTTTTGGAATTAAATTTAAAAATTGTGCAATTGTTTTCATTTTTACATAATAATAAAACATTTCAAAAAGTTGCAAAATCGCGAAAAACAAAATTGTCATTTTATTATAATTATTATTATCAATGCATTGTTTTTTTTTTATTTCTACATAATATTCAAACATATAAACCCCTTAAAATAATTTCTCTTTTGCAAAATCGCAAAAAAAATTTATTATTGTGATTATTATTATTATTATTGTTATTTTTTTAATATTATTATTATCAAAGCATTAGTCTGTATTTGTAGTCTTACACCAGAATATTTTAATTGAAAAATTCAATTCATTCACGAGATATGAATTTCGATCGACTTTTTTCATTTTGAACCACTGTGAGACGTAAGCAGGCGCGCGCGCACGCAGCATGAACGGCCTGCATACTAGCAAGTGGCGCGCGCGCACGAATGGCGAGACCGCATTTGTATTGTTAACGCTGGCAAGGCCGGACGTCGGCTGGCCACCAGCCTAAGCAAGCATTTTTATTGTTAACCGTTTCTTTACGCTGGCCGGGCCAGACGTAGGCTGGCCACGAGTTCTAGTAATATAATAAGCACACAGTAATTCGAGTTGATATTATGTATCCTCAATTTGATTTTATAACTTTGAAACATGGGTAGCCCTGGGTAGCTCGCCAACTCCATACTTTCAGCGATTGTTGATCGTAAATTGGATTAAGGAAATGGTTCTTGATAACTACCACCAGTGGCGTATTAGCTAACTTAAAATGGTAAATATTAAAAGCCTGTTGAACTATCTTTGTAAAAAGGTATAACTCAGATTTTCTTTTAAATAACTGTCAGTTTTACCGAGCTTCAGCATCTACTTTTCAAACGTTTGGCATTTTATTGTAAGTACGCATATTTAGGCAACGCAGTACAAAACAATAAAACATTATCAGTTAGTTCTGTTTCATGCAGAAAAGGCTGAATGGTTTGGCAATTTTATCCATTCACCACAATGTGGAAATATCGGCCTCCAAAGTAATTGACAACTTAGCGAAGAATCCTTCCTAGGCGACTTCCATTTGTAATATAATAACTTTACTTTAATTGATATAAAATAATGTGTAATGACATTTGTTAGTAACAATATAGGAATAGGTTTTGATTCATCAGTCGTTTTTTTGGGAGCATTAAAATCGTGTATTTAAAGTCAAATTTTTCAAAATTTTCCGGGGGAGAACCCTCCGACTCCCCACTTCCTGGGGGGTTCTCTGTACCCCCCAGACCCCCCGGTATTTGTCCCTTGAAAGCAACTTTTACATTTAGATTTAGGTGACGTTAACTTCCAAAAATATCAGCTGAATCCTGTACAGAACAGCCAGGCGCAGCTAATTAACTATCCGTCGCCCCGAATTTATATCTGGTTGCCAATGTTTTCCGTGATAAATTCGTTTTTTAATTATTTAATAATTAGAGTCCCACATCTGCATCTTCAGCCCCGGAAGTAATGTAGAAGACTAAAAATGTTTCAGAAAGTAATCCGGAAAATAGCTCTACTCCGAAGTTGCATGCGCAAACTATACGAAAGATTCCCCAAAAAAGGGTATAGGGTGCTGCAAATGTCAAACGGGAGAAAATAATTTTAGTGTTATGTGAGCTGGTGTTGCGTTATAAGCATTATTAATGACACAAATGCAAAATATTCGATGTAACTATTTGTAAATAAACTACTGTTGTTGCAGTTACTTATTTTTATTTCGTGGCTCTCCAAATAGCCTTTCTCTACGTACAGTATGATCGAAAACTGTTACCCTCTAGAGGGCTGTGAATTAAAAAAAAATATATATGTTGGCAATGGTGTAGTCAAGGGTAATGCCACAAGCAGTGGATATATTTTTGACAAATATTTTGTCGTTTCCATGTAAATTAGTGCGTTTAAATTTCACGATACAAAATCACATCAAAAATATCACGAGCCGAAGGCGAGTGACATTTAAATGTGATTTTGTTGTGTGAAATTTGCAATAATTCCTATGGAAATGGCAAAATATTTAAAAAAAATATATCTACTTCAAGTGGTATTTGGAACGACTATTTAACAATATTAATACATAACGATTAACTTTATTGAAAAATAATCCAACAATTAATATAATTATTCATTCTCAATTAAATTCAGCGGAATACTTCCAAAACATAGCATTTTAAAATTTTTAAAACAAGCCACACAGGTTGTTGGGGTTTAGTGTTACGTAACCTAGCGATATCACTAAGGCCAGAACATCGTTGCTAAGCGATACTTCGCAACAAGGCTATTTATTTTTTGAGTATATTTTGCATGGTGCCCAATATTCAGTGATATACCGCTGTTATTGGTTTAAAAAAGCAAATGCAATGTGATTGGCTTATATGTTATAGTGTTGAATAGTCAATAATATTACTTATACAGTTTTGATAGAATCACTTAACTTTGAAGGAATGTTTTATACCGAACACAACTTAGTGGAAAATTGAGGAAATCACTTTGAACAGCTGTAGTTGTTTTTGTTATTAACAGTTTTATGTATTCAACAGACATTTTAGTATTTGTTAAGATGACATTACTGATATAACCTTACACTGACAGATATAAAATGTCAATATGACTTTTAATACCACGACTGCCAACATAAACTTTTAACAAAAATTCCACAGCCCCCTAGAGGATAAAAGTTTTCGATTATACTGGTACATCTGACAACGCAACCGGCAATTTGTTTTATTGTTTATTTTAATTTCGGTCAAATACTAGTTTTATTCAGAAAATGTATTTTATGGCTTAATATGTTGTTCGAATACAGAATTTTCGCAAATATCGGGGTCTGGTTTTCAGTACAGGACTCTAATATTAATATGATAGTGATTATGAATCCTTCAACTTCATTTTTGGTAGTTGTAGGACTTTTAGTACTTTTCACTCTTTCTCGTAAAAATGTAGAGAAAATGGGATGAAAATTAGGAAAAGGTGTAGTGTTTTAGCCTCGTCAGAAGTCGAGAGTCGTTATAGAAAAACTGTATGAATTGGAATTTGATATGCGGTAACATCGTTCTTGCTAACAGTTCTTGCACTTTCCGACTAGTTTCTATATCCTAAATTGAAAAGAAAATACATTTTCATTTGGTGGAGAGCCTATCAGCTTAGCGTTGGTTTGCAGAACAAAAATTAGATTTATTTTTGGAAGTTTTACAGGTATTGTAGCATTTGTGCAGAAAGCTGTGAATTTTGTTCGAAAGTAAAATTGAATTTTTAAGGCTAGGTTAGGTGAATGTCATTTGAAAATTGCTTTTCTTTTTCTCCTCATGTCCTCATCGAGCATCGGAGTGCGTTTTGCTTTCTCGTCCTTTAACCCAGTTCTTCCATGTCTTCTAGTCTCTTGGCATCTCTGTATTTCCTTTTGTTCTTCCTCGATCTCCCCTTTCGTCTTTTGTTCCCTCATTTTGCATGTATCGCTCTTCTTATCAATCGATTCATTGCTATAACAACGTGTCAAGGTTCCCCTACCATAGAATGGACATCTTCAAAATGCTCTGTTATAAGCACTACTTCATCCGCGTACTGTAAGTTAGTAATCCTCCTTCCATTTATTTGTATGCCTTTCTGCTCCCATGCCAATGCCTTGAACAAATCGTCCAGTGCGGTTATACATTATTTCGGACCCATTGTATCGCCCTGTCTCCCACCTTTTTTTTATACTGGTTCGGTGTTGTTTGTTTGTTTGTTTGTTAATGGACAAGGTCTAGGCATGCAGAGTACCAGGTACCTTAGACACCGACTGCTTTGGTCATATGGTCAAAGTCCTACTTAGAATTTTGCCGAGACTAAGGAGTTCAAACCCTAGCAAGGGATCTTTTACATGCTACACATCGTAGTAACATGGGACCCACGGCTTTACATCACTTCCGAATGATGGCATTCTGTAGAAGCTTTCATCTGCATTTTTTTATTTTTGAAAACCTCACCGGGACCGGGAATCGAACTCGCGACCCTTAGATCAGTAGTCAGGATGCTTACCACTGAGCTACCGACCCCGGCCTGGTTCGGTGTATTCATGCATTTGTATTGTTATCTTAGCATGCTTATAGATCGACTTAATTAATTGTGTTTATCTGTGATCGAGTCTACTACTTGCTTTTGCTACTATCCACAGTTTTATTGTATCAAATGCCTTTTCAGAATCGATAAAAACTAAATCTGATGGTATTCGGTAGATTTTTCTATTAAAGTTCTTAATGTAAGTAGATGATCAGATATGCTATATCCTTTGCTTGTTCGACTGTTTGATAGTATTCTAATTTATTGTTAATTTTATTTATAATGGTTTTACTTAGTAATTTCTACAGTTGTGACAGGAGTGAGATGGGGCGATCATTTTTTGTTTTATTTTTGGCGTAGCAATGCTGTTACAGCAGTAGCAGTGTTTCATTCGTTTGGAATTCTTCTTTACCAGGCATTTATTTAATAGCGATTTCAAAGTCTGTACAACTGGTTGCCCGCCCTCTTTCGTCAATTCTGATAGAATTCCGTCCGGAACGGGTTCGTTGTGATTCTTTATGCTTTTTAGACTTGATCGTACTCCTTATTGAAGAGTCTACAAGTAAGGTCTCCATTGTATCATATTTTTCGATCTTCCGCAGGTGTTCCTTAACAGTTGCGTGTCCTAGTAGTAGACTTGTGACGATCTGAGTTGCGTGTTTCGTAACTCTCTTCTTGCAAGTTCTGTTAATGAATGCCTTGTTGTGGTTCTGTCCTGGTCTGTCACTCCAGTAACTTTCAGGTTGAGTGCAAATCCATTCATGTAGCTTCGGATGACAATTCTTGGAATTCCTAAGGTTAAGGTAAGCCTCACTCTATCCCAGCTTTGCTAGTTCATTGGCTTCATTGCCGTCTATGCCGCATTGATTCGCTACCCAAAATGGTCTTACAACATTCTGTTCTGCCAAGTCATTGGGTTCTTCGCATAGGCACTCCCATACCAATCTGGAAAAAGTGTTACTATTCTAGAGAGCTTTCAGTGCTTACGTTTTTACAGAAAAAACAACTAAAATCCGGCTAAAGCAAATTTTAAAATCTGAACGTAATTATAAAGCTTAAGAAAGGAAAAAATCTCCAGGTAAAGTTAACATAATATCAGAACTTATAAAAGAAGGGGTCGAAAAATTACCAAATGGCTTAAAACTTTATGTAACAAATAGCTATCAGACAGTGATATAGCCTACCTGATAAATGTAACAACTCACAAACTCTTCTGATACGGAACGAAGAAGACGATGTAATCTTCTAACTAAAATTATTACAAATCGTTTGACAACAGACCTCGTCGACAGGTGGAACAGGGCTATTTAAAAAGAGATTTAGCAGAACAGACTATCTCTTAACAATAAAAATTCTTATTGAATGAGCCAACAAATATAATCGTCCCCTCTATTATCAAAAAGTATTCGATAGTATCGAATTCTGGGCCATAGAAGAAGCTGTAATGAATTGCAAAATTGATCACAGTTGAAAAATCCTACTTCAAGACATCTAAAAAAATTACAACAGTGGAGACAAGTACAAATCATATTAAACTGTCTAGAGGAGTGAGACAAGGCGACACAATATTGCCGAAACTCTTCATGGCCATGGCTGCTCTGGAAGCCATCTTCAAGCAATGATGTGAGAAAACCGGGGTGTTAGCATCAGTGGACAAAGCTAAATAACCTCAGGTTTGCGGACAATATCGTTTTACTAGCCGATAATCACGAAGATCTGCAGCAAATTCTAAATGAGCTTCAGAAAGTATACAGCCTCCAGCTCAAGAAACCTTTAAATGAATCTGAACAAACCTAGAACATGAAGATAAACACCAATGACAACAGCCAACTTTTGGTAAAGTCGGCCCCCACTAGGATCAATACGCCTAAGGCAGCCCAGCAAAGAGAACCAAACAACTGAAATAAATCGCAGATCTCGTATGGCGTGGATGGCATTAGGAAAAACTCATATGTGCTCAAAAACAAGAAGATTCCTATGAAACTTAGATCAAAGATCTGTAATAACTGCGTGCTCCCCGTTCTAACTTATGACGCACAAACCTGGACATTCACCAAGGTAAACTTGGACAGAGACAGAGATGTATGGAACGGAAAATGGTAGGAGTGAGTTTAAAAGATTATACAAAAATACCTGGTTAAGACATAACTAACGCCACAGACGTAGTAGATGATGCGGCTAGATTGAAATGGAAATTGGCAGGACACAACGAAATACACCAAGGCAATCGTTGGAATCATGTAATTCAGAACTGGCGCCCTTATGATGGCAAAAGAAATGGAGGATACGTAGGGTGGATAACTTGAAAATACATGCAGGGTTAGCTTGTAAACAGTTAACAATGAATGGAGAAAAATGGAAACAGTTGGAGGAGGTTTATATTCAAGTTGGAAACCTGGAGGAAAAATGCTATAGAAGAAGAAGTAATAGAAAAAGATGCCAAGACAGGCAAGCCGTTGTATCTTACTTATTCTTAGCTTGGTCGATTCTTGCTTCACCTTAGGCTGCACACATAATAGCCGGTCTGACCAGTCTACTGTATAGAGCCAATGCACCATCCCTGGTTTGAGACCCCACGATTTATTATACGTTGGTGTAACTATCGCTAACAGTTTCCAATTTTTCCATAATTTTCCAATGTATTGATTCTAGTTTAGTTTCGGGTCCCAGGTACTTTACTTCTCCCGACGGAACAGTTTCAGCAAATGATCTCAAGCCCTCTGGATTTTCATTCCCTTTCAGTCTACCTAAATACAACATTAAGGGCCTGTTGCATACGATCCCTGACTATCTTAGAAAATCTCTCTTATACGAATATGATAGGATCGTTAGCATATTCTAAGGGAAAACCATCTTCGCTGCTGAGCTCTCGTAGAAGCTCGTTCATGACAAGGTTCTGTAGCAGAGGAAAGAGAACTTCTCCCTGGGGACACTCTCCTGTCACTGCAATTGCTACGGTCTCATCTAGCAATGCGCTGTAGAGTAGTTTATCTTGATGTCAGTTTGACGTATTTAACCTTTACCAGGGTACGGAGAGATTGTGGTCCCCTCTAACTCTAAAGTACTTTAGAGTGAGAAGGGGCAACTATCAGGGTATGGACAGATCGTTGTCCGTACCTTGTTGTAGAACAAATACAAAAATAGAGGACACTCCTTAATCGGGGATGGACATGCAGTCTAGCCACCTGCAGCTGGTCTTCTCTAGCCCATTATCTCGTAGAGTCGTAATTGTTCCAAAAAGGATGTCTTCTTCTTCCTCCTCTTACGCTAGGCCAGTGGCCTGTTTTGTTCAACAACTTGTGGTTCTATGAGCCATATTTGGTCGTAAGCAGCATAATCCCGTCGAATTTGAGGAAGAGTTCCTTTGTTAGAGGTTAACGACTACCACAGGTGTTAGCGTGATAGCAGGGAAGCGTGCGATTTTAAAATCTTTCGGGCCGGCCGCTAGCTTAAGATTCGAGCATTTGCTTGCTGTGCCATCCGCTCACCCTAAAGAATGTATTATTGCCAAATGATGCTTCTGTGTCTAGGAAAGCTTTTAAAAGAATTTCATTTTTCAGCGTTTTCTCCATTCTTCTGATAAAATGCTATGTGGCACTGGCTTTGGTGTAGACTGTAGGGGACTGTTTATCAGAACACTATCCCTGATATGCCTATTTAGCAGTTTCCTCATTGCCTTAAATGAAAATGACATACCACTAATGGGTTAAAAGGACTTTGCCCGAGAATAGTTCGCCAAATCAATCGTTTTCAAGTTGTTCGTCCGTTTTGATTTGCTTTTTTTGTAAATAGTTTCTCCAAATATATTAAATAATAATTGCAAACTACAAACTAACAACTAAGATTAATAAACTCTATTGTAAACTTCTATACAGATTGGTGGTGGATCATGTGAACATAGGCAGTCAAATGAGTTAGAATACAGTTTATGGACTTTGTATGCGTTAGACAGAAATAGACATATATGATTTAAAATCTATTATCATAGAATTCGGTGTTTTCTAAAAACAAAATTCCTTTATTCTGCGGATACTACATGTCAATTGCATAGTCTACTTCTGTCTAACGCATACAAAGCCCATAAACTGTATTCTAGCTCATTTGATTACCTATGTTCACATTATCCACCACCAATCTGTATAAAATATAAGTACTCTATAGAAACTCGGTATGTACAACTTTGAACTATTCTTACTTTTATGTTGAATCTTCTGAGGTTTCATTGTATTAATAGGCAATCTAATGGAAATATGGTAAGTGGCGATATAAACGTGTGACATAAAGGGAATATCTAATACAATTCCGAGTGTCCGTTTCTGCGAAAGGAAACCCGCGCCTATTATAATAATAGTAGATCAGAAGCTTCACTCGTCCATCTTGATCTGCAAGGCCGGACGTTCATCGCTGCCTTTGATCCCATTCATTACAGTAATTAATATAAACGAGCCCGCTGTAATACTGCGTATTAATAGTGTTCCTGCAAAGCACGCGGACTGGTTTGCGTGTTCACGCAAACTGCGAAAATAATCCTCGATGGCTGACCTCCTCAATGGAAGTCTAATTTAAGGTGCGAAATACTCGCGCCGTGGTTGTTTGTGTGCTTTGTAAGTTTAATTGAAAAATCGGCAGCGATTTAAATAACGAGTCATCGATTTGATATGTTAAATGCCCATCAGGGCCGTGGAAATTCAAATGACAGCTTAATCTGACTTTATAATGCTCAGCTGATCGAAATTTACAGGTTACCGCTCCGGGATGAATTAATGTTGTTATGTAAATTGCCAAGGAATGTTTTCGGGACGGTGATTGTGCTCACAATTTCAGCCTCTAATTAATATAACACTAATTAAATTGATTTTCTGGTTATGCCAAGGGGTTTGTTGCTGCTTTATTGGATATATTTCGAGTAGTTCCCGAACGAGTTGAATGTTAATTAAACAATATTGGGTAACACCAGTTTGGCAAGTAAATACGACGTCTAATTAAAACACTTCCTACACTTTAAGGACTACCTCATCTACACGATTCCGTATAAACACAGGACACTTGTGTTGATAAACTCATGTTTTTAAGTACCTAACACAAAACTCACATCATATAGACTTATATTTCATCGTGAGTTCGAATCGTCACGTTTTATTTGCTTTGCAGAGTTTCGTGACAGTAATGTAACCCACTATTTGAAAAAGTCGGATGCTTATAAAAATACAATTTTTATTAAAACTTATTGCATCATAGCCCAGTGGCCAGGTCATGAAATGGGGTGGTTACCTTGCAAAAGGTTATGTCGTTTTGGATTTTGCATATGTTGTATTTACCTAGGCCCTTATTAAAAATCCAAGTTTTCTAATTTGGCACCCCTGTGCGCGCGTCCGTACGACCACTTTTGTGTCACTTTTTTCGGTTTTTGCTCGACAACTTTTTACTAATGCGTTCTACAAACACATTACCTTTTTATAGAGCACAACATTTGCTACAATTTACTCTAATAACATGTTTTTCTAAACCACATAGTTACCAAAATACATATCTTCAAAGCCCATTTTTTTTCAAAAGACATTAACTGTCACCTTTCACGTCAAACAATGTTCTATTAATAATCTCAATTAAATATGACAAATGTTCATTTTATTTATATCTTATTTACTCAACATTATACGGTAAGTACTTGATTATAGTTAATTGCACTTTTTAAATAATTGTCTTTGTTTACTATAGCATCGATAGGACAAAACTACAACCCACCTTGAACTGTTTTTACTGTTTCTGTTCCAATATCACCTCCAAGACAGCACTCCTCCTGATGTCAACAGCCCGGATCCCTATTTAGTCCTGCTGTGATGCACTGCTTATTGACAACAGCGGTCAACTTGTCAAACCCTTTGCTAGCAGGAAAGATCCCATTCTAGTTCACTAGTGTCACTGCTACCTTCCAGAGACTCCCTACTTCCGACAGCTTCACGGCCAGTTTGTTATCACAGATGATCCCCAATTAATATCCTTCTTCCTTAGATCCAAATATCAGGAACCTCTGTAGTCAGTAACCAACAGAATAGCTCGCATTCAGCAGTCCCTCTGCTATCCTCCGTCAACAGATCCACGTGTCCTCAGTACACCCCCAACAAACCCAGCACTTGACAATTCTCAAACTAATGTAACTTCTTATCAATTACATTATTCAAATCCAAATCTTATTTTCTTCTTGCTTCTTCTGCTTGCTTCTATCCAATTTTACGACCTTCCAATTCTCTTCAATAACTATTACTTCATTAATAATAATCTTCTTTATGTTTCTCTTAATTTTCACCTCGTAGATTTTGTTAAACCCTTTTAAAATGTTTTCACAGACTAACATATTAAAAAATAGGGTAATTTCTATGTTTTTATTCAGACCGAAAAATTATATCAAAAAGTACATTCTATTTTTCTATGAGTTGTTATTCTAATAATCGTAACAAGATCTGCTTAACTACTATGTTCTAATTATTCCTGCCATCTATAAATTAAATTTATTTGAGTCTTACCTACTTCACTATATTAATAGAAATTACATTTGCCATGTGTGATATAAGCATGTATTTACTTTCTAAATTTCAAAATACCTGTAGAATACTCAAAAACTATCCTTTTTATCTTAAATTGCCTCAAATTCGAATTCTTTTAATGAACTTCATTCAAACAGCCAATTCTTTTTAATATTTTCTAAATTGATTGCATTGATCTCTCAAATTCTATTTTTACATTTAATCTTCAGCCAAAACTGCTCTTACTGTACCACAACAATATATATACAGTGCATTCCAATTTAAACGAGCCACCCCATATAACTCCGTTATTTTTATATTTATAGAAAAATCCTAAAATACGTCAATTTTTCTTTTTAGGGCGACACATTTTTGTGTCAAAATTTACTCGTTCAGAGTTAGCCCCTGCCCCCATCAACACAAACGTCAAAAAGTTCAAATAGGAAAGGGGGTCGAGTGATACATCATCTTAAAGGGTATCAAATTCTTTCTTTAATGCTGTTTAGTTTTTCAAAATCGGGTCAGTCGTTTCCGAGAAAATTCACCCTAAAAACGGTAACCCGCAAAAAAGTAATGTTATGGGCTCACACCTTTTATAACCTTCTCACTTGTGAGTACAACATATTTTTTGCAAGAGAAAAAACTAAAATAAAACCGGTAACAGCTAGAACTCCCATAATCTTTACACAAGTTGGCTTTTAATAATGGGGTGGCTCGTTTTAATTGGAATACACTGTATATAAGAGCAATGAGATAACATTAACAAGAAAATACCACGTATTGCTTGAGTAAGAAAGAGATAAACATAGTAGTAAATATTCGAGTAGGCATGACGCTTATTTTAATTATGACGTATGTCAAGTAAACATGCCTACTAAAATAATTTTTTCGTATGGTCATCTCTTTCTTACTCAAGCATTCTATTTTGTTGTTCATGTTATGTTATTGCTGTTACATCAGTGCATTCTATTTTTTTTTAATTAAATGCCACATAAGTGCTGTGTAACGTTCTAGCTTGTTTAGGTTAGTTGCAGCATTTTATAGTTTTTCAAATTGAATGCCCCATGAAATTGTTTTGGAACCGCTAATCACATTCACTCGCGAATTCTACTGCGCATACTCTAAAGTTCGATCTTATAATCATGCGCTTTGGACAGGACCTTATACTGCAGTGTTACCAAGGTGGGGCAAAGTTATAGATTTTAATGCTGAATAACATTCAATATCCTTTTTTACAATCTCTACAATTTACCACTCCAAGGTTAAACGCAACTTTTAAATGCAACGCGTTTGAAAGGCATGTTTCCTTACTTCTGGGTTAATTGACACTTTTACTCGAAGAACCCAAAATATTAGAAATGAGGTTTATTAAATTCTTAGAAATGATTGAGAATGTTAAATAGGCAGTCTACAATGTAACTACAGTTACACAGTACATAAAACCAAAATACAAGTAAATAATTCGGTAAAAGCATAGCAAATAATGAGAGGTCTCTGTAAATAACAGGAAGACAGCTCAACTCAAAATAGTAAACTTTGAATACACAAATCAGAACATTAAACCTCTAGTGTACCATCTCAAACTGCCTTGGCTTTTTGCACGTAATAAATCACAACATCAGTAAACGTTAACGAAAATATAACACATATATGATGTATGTATTACGAAATTATATTGAAATTGAACGAAAGACAACCGCATGCAGGGACGTTGAAGCAAAAGTTTGTTACTAATCCAATAAATGTTTCTTAGTATAAACACACATTGAGACTTTCGCACGTCGATAACACCTTACTATCTAAATTACAGCTGAGTACCTGTGCTTGAACGAACTTGCCATTAATAGGGGATGTTCTACATAAAGGGACGATGTCATTTAGACTTTGAACCGCTGCGACCATACAGTGTGTAGGTTAGACGTTGGTTAAACAAACGCCCCGGGGGTACTGTTAGCTATCTGATAGAGCCGCATAAGCTACGGCACCAGAAAACACATGTGCTTCGTTTTACTAACGGGATTATTTGTCGACGTTTAACAAGATCCGGGAGTACTCCGAAAATAATTGCCAAGCTGCCATAGTAAACGACATATGACACCTTTGGAATCGACGCCAATTTTTACAGTATAGCTTCGAAATAACACATCGACACACTTAGGGGCAAACAGTACACAAAAAGCGAAAAACCACTAAAACCTGCTTTAGATCACGGCACAACGAAAAACGAAAAGTTCAAGCCGCTATAACAGTTCGGCACAAACTGACTTAAATGCTACCCCGAATGCGCGTAATGGTCACGTTCGGGGCTGCAGCGTACAAACATCTGAATTGCTGCAAATGCTCGCGCTGAACTTAAGCGGGAAGTCACGACTCCCCGCGCAAAAACATATTAAGCGTATTCAGTTATCTTACTTTAACAGTTGCCTCTAACTTGTTGGCCCCACACAATGGAACATTTTTAAGCAACCGTCAACAACGGAGAAGGGCGCAAAATGCTTATGTCAAACACCCGCATGGGTGCACGTACGACTGTTTAGCTGATGAAATTTCTTGCAAAACGTCCGGCAATTAGCCACCAATAATCAATTGCAAATTGTTTTTTCAAATACCTGTCATTAAAAAGGATGGTACGGAGGAGACCTTGCACGTTTTTAACAGCTACAACAGCCATATTCAGTTTACTATTGAAACGGAAACAAACAACTATCCCGTCCTGATCATAAGAACCCCGTACAACACAATTATACCAATTGGTATAAAAAAGTACGAACTCGAACATATACATAAATTATGTCTCATATCATTCTAGAAAAATTAAAATCAATTTTATTTTCGAACTTAATCTAGAATCACTCATTAGTTCAAAAGAATATACACAAACTACCAAATCTTGAAATTCCTTTCAGGTCTTTAAAAAATTTCTATATGGTCACAATATTAATAATAATGACATGGAACCTCCGAACCAGGAGTCCAGTCAAATTAAAAATATATAAATCTCCCCCACACATAAAAATTAAACCAACAAATTAAAAACCTGAAAGATGTAGATATTAACCTAGCAAAGAGTAGTGTAATATTATGTAAAACTTGATTGTCTTGATTGTACAGAGTGGTTAATTATGTAGGCCAAACATCTCAACAATTAAAAGATAGGATTAATCAGCATAGAAGTGATCCAAAACTAAAATCACCCAACTAGACGCAACATTGACTTTCAAACCCTTAGCACTCTGGAAAGTGAAGACGATTAAAACAAACGTATTTTCCTAGAAATTTGTCATATTAGAAACTATAACTGCACGCTTTTTTTAAATGTTTTTCATTGGTCCAAGAAGTGCAACAAGAGCATACCAGTACATGGATAACAGCTAAATTACTAAAATACATCACAGAAGAAACTGAATGATTATTAAGAAGGTGATCTATCACGCTAATAGTGGAGGTGGCTCGATACGAAGTAATAAAACACAGTAGTCTTCTCCACGTACATTGCCTGAATGATTATTTGACAAAAGACTAATGGGGCGTAGTTCAGACACCCAACCACAAGTGACTGGAATTCTGCTTTCCCACTTAACCCTACATAACTTAAAATTACTTAATTATTGTTATTCCACTTAACAAAATCGCTATGATTATAAATTAAGAAATTTTATATATTTTTTTGTTAAATTGGAATTAAATAGAGAGCAACTGAAGAGAAATAACTATTTGATTTATGTAATGCTGTTTTAGTTATCAACTAATAATTTAAATAATTTTACTTTAATCAGTTTAGGAGTAATTTTAAAATAATATTTTGTAGAATTATAAATACTAGCAACATTGCAAGAAAATGTTCGTTTAAACATAGAAGTTTGGTGATAAGGAATATTTATGTCAGTCGAGTTTCGCCTCTGACGTGGTTCACACGTTGAGTTACCGTGCTCGTCCCTCCCTTCCCTTGCAAAGAGTTTCGCCTCTGTCGTGGTTAACACGTTGAGTTACTGTGCTCTTTTGCTTTTTCTCCTGATGAAGCCCCTTACAAAAGTGGGCGAAACGTGGAGTTCTTCGATCTCAATCATGACACGGTCCAATCCCGGAAGTCGTTTCTTACTTAATGACAATGGCCATGAAAGCCTCAAAAATTACTTTAAGTATTGTTTTAACCTTTAACCTGATGTACCAAATTAGGTATGCCTGATTTTGTTCGGTATTGTCAATTATGAAGTTGTAACCTCACTTTTTCTATAAATAAAACAATTGTTTTTTATGTAACTCTCTACAACTTTAAACTTTATTATAGTGTCTTGATAAAGGAATAAAATGAGTTTTTTTGCTGCCCTATAAACATCAACTTCAAAATAGGTTGAAAAGTCTACTCAACAGGTGAATTTAAAAACCGTTGTGAATTTTAGTACGCCTTTTACGTAATGCGAGTACCGTGCTCTAAGGTAAACATTGATAAATATTCCTTAATTTATATTGGAAAACCTTAATAATAATAATAGTATATTTCTTTCTAGTATCCATATCAGTACAATAGTAACATTTCGCTCCGATTTTAAATGCAAATTAGTCATAATCAAATATGGGCATTTAAAATTTCGCATTTTGCAACAATAGAAAAGTTCCAGTACGCTCGATACTGCAGGTTCGTCGTTCTGCGCGGGTGAAACGACAAATCGCCCAGTGCGCATTTTCCCCTACCGCCGTGATGCCCGCAGGAGCGACGACAACGTATAAAATGAAATTTCTCGCCGGCCGGAGGACGAGAATTTTCCGAGAGTCACCCCAGTACCTGACCTGACCTGCAGCAGGCGAGAGCTTCGTTTTCCGCCTAGCTGGGGCACCAGAAATATTCGAGTAAATTTCGAACCAGTTTCCCGAGATCCCAATGTCCGCTTAATTTCAGTTAACATACGGCTGAGCATCGGAGTACACTGATTTGAATAATTGAACTTTCCCGGCAAAATATGCGATTTCCTTAGGCCTAAGAAAACTAAGGAATCCATTTGCTCATATTGGAAGCTTACCTTGGCACGCGCTCCGAGGCCGATAAGGTCGGAGTTATCACCGGAGCTTATGAGAACGTGACCCGGACGACCACCTGCACGTATAACATATATATGTTCCACCAACGCTAGCACAAATCCCCCGTTGGTTCTAACGACCGCCCATAGCTAGGAGCCTGGATGAACTTATAGGCAATTGAGGTTGCCTACTTTCCCAAAGAAGAAATACAAAGAGAGATTCAGATGAGTACAAGGAACTGAATAGAACCATTAAAAAAGAAATACGAAAAGATATAAGGAACCACAATACTCAGCTGATCTTCTTCTTCTTCTTTATCACCCTTTTACCACCCACTCCTGGGTATAGGCCTCCCCTTTCTTTTTCCATTGCTCTCTGTCTTGCGCCAGCTGTAACCATTTACTGCCTGCTGTTTCTTTTAAATCATCGTGCCAGCGTCTTGGTGGTCCGCCCACGATGTAATCATCTCAGTGAACAACAATATAATAAACAGAGCAGACGAATACATCTACCTTGGACACAAGATCACACTCGGCAAAGCGAATCAAACCGCAGAAATAAGTAGACGCATAAGAATGACCTGGGCAGCAGTCGGAAAACTAGGGCATGTAATGAAAAATCAAAGCATACCAATAAATTTAAAGAAAAAAGTGTTTAATACTTGCGTTTTACCGGTAATGGCTTATGCAATGGAAACTATGGCACTAACCATCAAATCTGCTAAAAAACTTAGAGTAACTCAACGAGCCATAGAAACGTTGATGCTGGGAGTAAGCCTGAGAGACCATATTCCAAACGAAGCTATTAGGAAAATAACAAAGGTAGAAGACGTCGTCGAATATATTGCAAAGCAGAAATGTAACTGGGCCGGACATATCGCACGACAAGACGACTCCAGATGGTCAAAATACATCCTACAATGGAGGCCACGCTTAAACAAACTCAGCTGATACAAAATACAATTGAAAGAAACGCTAACATGAAGGTATTGAGATCGAAACTATCAAGGGGAAACACAAAAATAATAAAACTAAAAAATAAAAGAGGAAGAATAACAACGAGCAGAGAACAAATTACAAAAGAGATAGAAGATTTTTATATCGCACTCTATTCGTTTACAGTACCAAATCTAGGGACAAGAACTCAAATAGTCAACTCAGGATCAGAGAAAATCTCCGAAGTCACATATGAGGAAATTAGAAAAGCCACGAAACAAATTAAAAACGGCAAGTGTCCTGGGGAAGACTGTATCACCACAGAAATGTTGAAGTCCGGTGGACACATACTAGAGAAGTCTATTACCATTCTCTTCAACAAATGCCTCCAGAGAGAAAAATACCAGGGATCTGGCAAAATACAGAAGTAGTTTTAATCTTTAAAAAAGGAGACATCAGCAATATTGAAAACTACAGGCCTATCAGTTTATTGTCCCATCTGTATAAGTTATTCACGAAAATCATAACCAATCGTCTAACATTTAAATTTCTATCAACCCGTAGAACAGGCTTTCGAAGTGGTTTTAGCACCATTGACCACCTGCAATTAGAAGTCTTATAGAAAAAACAACGGAGTACAATATTAATATTCATTTCGCTTTTCTTGACTTTCAAAAAGCATTTGATACAGTCGAGAACTTTACACGTAATAATAGATTAATAGTAATTTACGATACAAGTAACGTTATCAAGCTTTTTACATTACGAGAGAATAGTTTGAATGAACGAGCGACGTTAGGAGCGAGTTCTTTAAAATTCTCGAGTAATTTAGAAAGCAGATAACGTTACGTATATCGTAACACGGTTTATTTTATCCTAAAATACTAATCTTTTTAAAAAAATAGGAAAAATGGTTATTATTGACACAACAGCGAGTGGTGGTATCACTAGTAGGAGAAAAACTCAATACTGTATTGTTGGTAGCACTGTCAGGTTATGTTAAAATGTTTAGGTTAAGTTTTGCGTCAGTTTGTGTCAAATAACAAACAAAACCTAACCTACTAACATCGAATTTGACATAGACTGACAATACACTTTAGTGCTGTCAACATGTGATTAAATGCTAATAAAGTATCGTTATGTTATTTTTCTTAACAACACTAGTGCTGTTAAATGCATCTTAACGCAACTTGTTACTAAGGAGTTATTGTCATAATAACATAATAGGATAAAATAAACAAATAAAACAAATAAGATCAAAGTGGAAAGAGGCGTACGTCAAGGAGATACTATATCACCTAAACTGTTTACTCTAGCCCTTGAGGATGTTTTTAAAAAGCTTTCTTGGGAAGATAAAGGTATTAAAATCGACGGGACATATCTAAACCATCTTCGGTTTGCAGACTATATCGTGCTAATATCAGAAGAAATAGCCGAGATCAGAAGATAACAATGAGGCAAAACAGGTGGGATTACAAATGAATTACACAAAAACAAAATTAGTGAGCCGGACAATACACAGATATCTGTAGACAACCAAAATATAGAAAATGTCGCTGATTACAACTACCTAGGACACACTGTGACACTCCGAAAGGAAAATAAATATGAAGAAATTACAAGGCGAGTAAGACTTTCATGGTTAGCATTCGGTAAATTGTCACACATACTCAGGAACAACACCATTCCTATCAATTTAAAACGTAAGGTCTTCGATGCATGCATTTTACCGATAGCTACATATGGACTCGAAACAGTTGCCCTAACGATGAAAAATGCCACAAAATTAAGAGTGATGCAGGGGGCTATGGAAAGAGCAATGCTCGGTGTCTCGTTAAGGGACAGAATCAAGAACGAGGACATTAGAAGGCGAACACAAGTAACCGACATAATCGAGAGAGTAGCCGAACTTAAATGGCAATAGGCGGGACATATTGCAAGGCACAAAGATGACCGCTGGACGACAAACGTCGCATATTGGCGTCCAAGAGAAACCAAGAGGAGCAGAGGCAGACCACATCTACGATGGGTAGATGATATAAAACAAATGGCTGGTAACAGTTAGCATCAGAAGGCTCAGGATAGGTATGAATGGAGGAAACTGGGAAAGGCATATGTCCAGGAGTGGACGAATAGAGGCTAAAAAAGAAGAAGAAGAAGACCTTCCCGACATCAACCTAAAGAATTACGTCAAATATAATTGTCTTTGTACATAGTTACGAATATCATTTATTTAATTATAATGAATAAATGTAATTTCTGTTATTTGGTATGCTTTAAATCAGTCAAGGTATAAATAAATCGAACCTAGGCACAGTCAGGAGCTACCATTTATAAGGGCACAATTAATTAATTAATGCTAACATTAAATGAATATACCAGGAAGCATTACACAATAATATAGAAAATGAAATAATAAAAGTAATAAATTGAAGTAATATTAGATACAGACCAGAAATAATAAATAATATCTGCACATAGTAGATTTAAAGAAACTTGTGCATGAGCTCTGAAATTAGTATTTAACAAACAAATAGATGAAACATCGTTAAAAGGAAAGTCTTGTACTAAAAATATTGCTCCAAATCGCTTTTTGCATCGAAAAAAGAAAAGTACTAGTTAAATTAAAGTAAAAAGAATGAGCGGTAACATTAATAACTGCTGTTGGTGGTTTTGTTATTAATTAAATTATGAATTACATACCTAGGTTTACTATAGACCCATAATTTTGTTATAACACGAAATGGTCTTTACGACTGGTGGTGAGTTTGTTACATTACGAAACGACTTTTACGACAAGACGCCCGTTTGTTACAGGCGAAACTCGTTGTCACGATCCTGACACGACACAAAATCGGGAAATTCTCGGATCGATTGCCCCAAATCCGTTACGATGGGCTGTAACAAAGGTTTCCTGAAATCAGGGCTACGATCGGGTAAACGAAATCAAGATGTTAATTGCTAAGCGAGACTACTTTTCTGTCTAAATCGGAAAAAACAGTACAGGTAGGCTCATTGTGAAAGTGGAACCAACGAACCCAACCTCTCTGATTCTACCTTGGCAACGCTTGAACGGCGAACACAAACAGCTGAGTCGAACTTACCTTGACTTACATTCTCTTACAGTTGTCTGAATCCCTGTACATCGTAAAAATACTCGAAATACACATGCAAACTTCACTAATCTATTTATGAAAAACAAATAATTAAAAATTAACTATATTAACATAGTAAAATATATGGGTGACAATAAACATTATATGAAACACTCGGCGGCGGTACAATTAACGACAAATAATTTAACTACATCCGAAAACGGCAACAACTTTAAATTTGCATAAAGAAACTACTTTACAACGATAAATCTTGACAACAAATGCTCAAAATTGACTTAAAAGCGGTAATTTCTATTCAGCATCTTAAAATTTAAATGAACGAGAACGCTGCGTTAACATGGCTACACATTAAAGATCACTTCACTGTATATTTACGCTCGTTACAATTATTATGAATGACACCATAACTTTAAAGGGATTCGGCTACTCTGGTGACGTTGTCCAACCAAGCTGCCATATTGGAGCAGTTCAGTTAAATATGAAATGTAGCAATATGTATTACTCCTCACTATACATAGGTAATTATATATCTGTCTTTCAGGTTGGTTCGATGCTGATAAGCCGCGTCGCTACGACCGACCACTCATGGCACAAAGAATGGACAGCACCAAGGGTTTCGCCTCATTTCGATCTCACTTTAGACGACAAATCAGTACTTCGAGCGATCGAGCAGCTCAATTTCATCCAGATGAAGCGTAAGTGTCGATTGTTCTTTCGGGATTTGTTAGGCACGATAATTGGCGAGCTGTTTCTCAAGTCACCTTACTCCAATCCTGAAATGGACGCCGTCAAAATTAAAGGCAAATTAGCTGGCGCTGTAATGATATTACGATGATTAAAAGTTGAAAAGAATTAAATGCTCCGGGTCTTATAGCAAATTAGCATTTCTTTGAAATCTCTATTCTGGTGTTAATTCTATTTCGCACTTTTCTGCCTTTTGCACTTTTAATGTACAGCGAATTTTCACCGAACGAGGATTGCATTAATCAAATTACCGTATAAATTTGCCTAATTTGAAATTCTCCTTTTTAATGGCGATTTATTTCGCTATCGTGCGAACCGCTCGTTTCAAACCAAATATGCAACGATCCCAAAATTTGTTTGGATTAATATTCACTTCCTTGTGTAATGTTAGCTTACAAAGACGGAGAGGAAAGGGTCCCAGCAGGTAACAAGCAGCACGCCTGATTACAGCATGATTTTTAAAATTCGTCCAGAATTTTATCTTCTAATTTGCATATGTAAATAAGCATGGCATTTAGTAGAATGCTAAATGAAGCATGTGGTTGATTTTATTATCGACTTAATGTTTGCAACCAACATCCACGTATAATAGATGTTTTCCTTTTATTTTAAGCATTTATGGTTTATAGCTATTGCTCTTCATACATTTTAAATTATTTTAGATATAACGATTGTAAATTAATTCTGTAGATTTACTAGCCGACTTTAATCGATCGATAACGATCATGGTGCCATAGGAGAAAGAAGACTTACTAAAATAATGTTGCAATTGTAATGGCAGATGTACTTCCAGAGGTGAGCCGTCACGAAAAATGCCGTTCCACGTGCATAGTTTTCGAAAAATATCGTTTTAAAGTTTAGAAAGGAACTAAACTACGTCGAACTGAAACTTTAAAGATGAAGTTTTGAATATAGCTGCTAAATAAAATGTTAATAAGCTTTGACAACATTTTTAAACCCTATATCCTGCAACATTCAGTAGTTTCATCCTTCAGTTTCAAGTTCGTTTTTCAACTGTGCGTTTTTAATAACATTTTTCATATCCAATCACCTCAAGTATAAACAGGAAACTTTCTTAATGCTTGTCTTTATATAAATAATTGAGTGTCGAATACCGTTTCAGTAGAGAAATGTTGCCCCTTTTTTGGGACCTTATGTTGTGTGAATATCCTTCGATTGCGCTTCTCAAAAAAAGTAGCGCCCCAATAAACCCTTTTATTGAATTGTTGTAGCTCCGAGTGCCGCAACCATAATACCCGAAGAATGCAGTGCCGAAAACAATTCGGTTACGAT
Organism: Agriotes lineatus; assembly: GCA_940337035.1. Taxonomy (NCBI): domain Eukaryota; kingdom Metazoa; phylum Arthropoda; class Insecta; order Coleoptera; family Elateridae; genus Agriotes; species Agriotes lineatus. Next base: position 171,856,771 of record OW679197.1, on the reverse strand, counting down.
AGCGTGGCAGCCGCCGCCCCACAGCCATATCGAAGGATACGTCCTAGAGCTCGACGACGGAAACGGAGGCGACTTTAGGGTGAGTTCGATTTATTGTTTGATGGCTAAATATGGCTGTGTATGTGCTGGCTCCATTTACAGATTACACATCCTTCCAGAAAGAGGTCAAAATGGAGTAATGGGGGAATTTGTAGATATGTTCAAAATAGATTCTTATCAGTATTATTTTGCAAACAATTACAGCTTACACGAGGTAGTAAAAATTCTCGACCTGCTGTAGAAGGAAACTAGCAACGAGACATTTTTAACGTTATAAAATCTAGACTTTGATTTACACACCCGTCTACGACCCTTGTTTATCAAGAACCAAGGCATATAACGGCAACTATGAAATTTTCCCAAAAGTAAAACTTCAAATGGCTAACTTGACATCGTCGTAAAGTAGGGATGGGTTATCTAATTTAATAAATTAATTTAAAGGTGCTCCAGGTTTGAATTGTAACCCTTTGAGCTAATTAACAAATCGTATTTCTAAACCAAATACAAGGAGCTGCTGGGATATGAGACAAATAAATTTGCTCAAATAATACTGCTGGAAGAGTACAAAATACCACTCAAATAAAATATTAAGTTAAGCAAATGTATTGTGTACCTAAAAGGGAGTATTAACATAAACAGCTGAAATGTAAAGTAGTAGTAATGAAGGTTCAACTATCCTAGTATTAAAAATTAACGAATAATATAACAACTAAATGTCCAAGTAAACATACAGAAATATGTGCTTGAATAGCTATACACATTTTTCTGATGAAATAATATTGCAAAGAAGCAGCTAAACTCAAAATTTCAAGTAACACATTATATAAGTTACTGATTAATCAAGCAAAATATCGTTATTTGAAACGTAATATCGACCGTTGAATCATTCTACAACATACATTCATACATTCTAGTCAATACTGAATTTCTAAATACGATGCCAGATTATACTCGATGATTATTTTATGCTATAATTTTACAAAGTTGACCGGATAATGTCTTTCCATAGCCCCTTCGTTGGGACATCAAATTGAAATGAGGCGTCTCGTACATCTTAGTATTTTTAAAAATTATTTGTCCTTGTTCATCTAGCTGGCTCAGTACACATAAAACTCTTAATTTACCTTTATTCCAGTCGTAGTTTAGGAATTGTCACTATCTGCCAAAAACAGGAAGCTGACCTACAATTCGGGTGCTGAAAACAACTTTAAACAATATGCACAATAGAAGTCAATCTGCTCACACAAATAAACATAGATATATAATTACATATAAAATAAACATATAAAACAGAGAAATCAGGATTAATTCCTAGAATAAATGACCATTCTTAAACGAATGGATCATTAACGCGTAGTAGCTCGTTGCTATCCGCATTTCCAAATCAATTAATATCAGAATAATTATTGTAACAGAAATAGATTTACATTTATCAAAGAACGCCAGGATAACTGTATTTAATACACAATAATAGTCGGGCTTGCGCGCGAAATATGTACCGCCCGTTTACTGGGCTTGAGTTCTATAACGTCTTACTCACACTCGTGCGATGGTGCGACGTTTTCGAACACAGCCATGTAATCTGATACATTCGCTCCGTTATACTCACAGATTCCAAAAGCTGAAAACCACCAAACTTTATATTTACTTGTAGGTACGGATATCCACGGCTTTCCACGTGATTTAGGCACTTCTACTATGCTTCGAGGACTCGATTCCACTCTGGAAGTTGTGCGCTTCACTGGACTTGCGGCGCCTTATATGCGACGCTTTTAGGTTATATGCAAACGGAACTTTTGCAGCACGCAATTGTTTGCTACAGCACACACTTGCAGAGTGGGTGCGTGGTCCGGCGCTTCCTGAAGGCTGTTCGCCGCCAGGGGCGCTTTGAGTGCATTTCCTCAACAAAACACCTACGTACAATAAAACGCTTACATAATGAAATACGAATTAGAATAGAGAAGTTGTACGTTATAACGTGATATTTCTTTGAGGAAACGTACCATCAGGTATTTAACGGCGTGCACGTGACATTGAGTTAGACGACCCAGTGTTCAAATCCAAAATTAAACTTTCCGAAGCTGTCTAAGACACCTCCATTCCAGAATCAGCTAAATATTATAGTCAGATTTTCAAATACGTACCAAATCTACGTATAGTGAAACTATTCTTGGTCCAACATGCCCACAATTCTCGGTTTTCGATTACCGAACGAAATAGAGTTGCTTTCTCTCACATTCAATATGGAGGGGGACGCTTGTGGAAATGTCCTCACGGACCAATGTAATGCGAACTGCGCACCTCGGGTTAATAGTCTACCGGCCAAATTACAAAAATACCGTCAAGCATCTCCCTTAACCAATAGAAACCGTTCACAAAGTGCGCTACTGTTACCTCAAAAATGAACCGTAACAAGTTATAGAATAGAAAATAATGAAAAGATGAATCTGGCAAGTAAGCAGAATGTTGCAACAGTTCAGAGCCCAATTCCTAATTTTTATGTAGAAAAACTCTGAACCTGAGATGGTTTTTTTCTAATCATGCCCATTTCTTCTAGAAAATGAACGCTGTTATCTTTCCTGCGAATTTTGTGCTCAATTTTTGTTTACACTTTATAGATTGCTATTGCTAGTTTATCTTCGGATTAAAGCCGTTACTCTTAAGTTTTATCCATTGTAACTAAATGATCCAAATTCACCCAATGTTTTTAGAACGGGCTCAAATAGTTTTTGATGGTGGCGATCATACTGACTTGATTAGAATTCAACGATTTGAAAATCCACAATATGAAACACGACAATGTAGCTGTTATTCGTGTGGGACCAAGTCGATGATTTGCCATTATGAAATCATGTACACATCTTCAAAAACGGGTACAGAAATTGGTCTGCGAGATATCTCTTCAACTTTAACACACAGTTTATCAATTTTCATTGCAACATCTCACTTCTTTACGGTAAAATAGAACAGTTCTAGTTCCCTCCATTTCTTGGCGAATTTTTTTGATGTTCAATTTACCCTTTCAAATGACAGCGCGATATTCATTTTTCTACTTTACCGCAAAACTGTGATATACGAATCTCGAAATGCCATTGTCGATGAAACTTTGTTTTAGGCTTATTTTACAGACAAGAAAACTTGCCTCGGTAGCAATGTTTGTCTGTGTCACGTCTTCCATTCAAGGCCGACTATATGTCATTATGTGGACATGTTAATAAAAGAACCGGTTGATGTTTAGCTGCTCCTCTTTCAAAGTTAACATATATTCGTAAATGGTCAAAATTTGAGAGAAGCAAATCGATTAATCAACATTTTAGTAGCTTTGAATGCTTCGTAGTACTAGCATACATATACGGACATTTCGAGTTGAAATGCCTCCATCGTCACTTAGGCGTGCGTGATGCTAAGCAATCAAACTTCGAAGGAGATCAGTAATCGGAAATTAATTCGAATGCGACTTGCTTAATCCCCGGAGTTAACCCCAAGTTTAATAACTCGGTCGCGACTCGAAGGCTGAAGCGCTTTTACTTACAGCCCGTGCGTGCCCAGAATTCGGCTGACTAGAATTTGTATCAAAATTCGGAGATAATTTTGTACTTTTGTCAATTAAGTGATGAAGACAAAGGCAAATCGTGAATCATTGCGGAGGTATTCCGCTCTCTTACTCAATTTCCTCGAATAACTATCCCTTATCAAAGGAAGCAGACCTCAATTGGGTGCCATCGGAACAGCATCATAGCATTGCGTATTGAAAACGCGTTATGTCTTATCGCAGGCATTGTTCGAATGGCAACTCCTCCGCAGACTCGGCTTACGATCGCAACGTAACCATAAAGAGCTTAATTAGCGGCCTTTATGATGTAACAACAGCCTTGTTCCATTGTTGGCTGTCAGTTATACATTCGTATATCGGATCTAAATGGTTGTTTCTCTTGCAATCGTAATTAGGTTGATGTACAGCGGCATAATAGGTCCACAGCAGTTAACTTGGTAGTTCTCTGAGTATTATCCTGCAGCGACTAATTGTCTGTAGTTCTCACGTCGTTCTTCGCCGTTAATATTGTTAAGGGGGTGGATATACCAAGAATTAAACTGATTCGTTTCATCATATGTATTTAGACACTAAATAAAGGAGAATTGTTACTCGAGGATGCGATACGCTTTAATTATTTTCTAGATTTTCATTGTTTAAGTACATATAAAAAGTGTTAAGACTAAGTCTATGTATGGGAATCACGTAACTCAACGTTGCTTAAATTTAGTGTTCGCGACCGCGTTGTTATGGTATAATCAGGATATTTTATACAGGTCTGTTTGCTTTGAGAGGCAGCGGTGTGGATCCCCCGATCGTCCTCAAGATACCTCGCGTTACGGTGTGGTCCACGACACTCGTGAAGTCTGGTCCTGTCTTAGGACAGTGAAAATGTCAATTATTGCGAGGGCGCCACCGTGTAACCCGTAGCTGTATGAATCTGCCTAGTCCCCGATCGAGGCAGTGTGTAGTGGTGGAAAATACTTAGCGATTTCTCGGAATAACTAACTGCCAAATCGACTATGGAGACAGTCCAATCGCACGCATAGCTCTCAAAAACAAGGGCCTGAAACTTCAACAACCCGAGGCTCTTCGATATCGAAGTTTTACATAGATTTTTCTTCGAGGATAGCGTAACAATGTCTCGGTCTTCGCGCTCAAAAGCTCTGCGTGTTTCTACCCCACCTTATATCTTCCTGTAACTTCGCGTTTGACCATCTATTTTTATACTGTATGCTATGTCCATCTCGTAAATGCTTTAATTCAGCAGCAGGCAAACATTTGGCGTTTCTCCCAGACAAACAACCGCAGCGACTCCGGGGGTTTTCCAGAATTTCGAACGTCCTGTTAAAACCCAGCGACGGGTAATCAGAACACTGGAGGTCAAGGAGGTAATTAAAATGTGACCTAACTGTCCTGTGGCACAAAGCACAACGGAAAAACATCATACGCTCCCACAGGCACGTGTACAGAGGCGTACTGCTACAATATGCTCGAGACAAGAGCGCTGAAAATTAAAAATTAGCAGAACACTGTTGAATTGTGATAGTTTATATCCCCCTCCCCCATTCCATTTTATAACGACACTAAAAGGATCACTGACGTGCCGCCTCGAAGCCGTTGGAACATAATTGCTCTCCAGGAATAGTAATGATGGGGTTTGCAAGTACAAGACCATAAATAGCCCACTCAGACAGTAAGTCGAACAAATTTTGTTACTGTTAGTGCTCAAAACACAAAGTAAAACGTCACACATACATATATACATAACATCTTTTACCGTTCGGTGTCGACCTATTAAAATAAATATTTTGAAAGGAAATAATTATTTGATACTGTTTAATACTAATCGAAGTTGGGCGAATAAAATCCGATTTGCTGCTCTTTTTAATCCCTGATTGGAAACATAATATGGACTTCTGTCTTCTATACGTGCGGCGTTTCGTTGCAGTCTGCGAGTGGCTATTGTTCACAACTTTCATTGTCTCGTTACGTACAGCGGTACTTCCCTTCATTATTTAGTCTGGTTCGAGGTAATGTATCAATTTTAATTAGCTGGCAACTTATAATGCTATAGACTTTCTTAATTTTTATTGTAAACAAAGCTTGCTGGATCTAGTTAGCTAAAATTCACACAAGATTTTCAAATCGGCGTAAAAGTGTTTTTACCCTCGCACGTCGCCCCTGCCTGCGTTGTGTTCCCGGTGTCGATATATCGATGTGATCGGAACCGATTGCTCGGTTCATCTGTAGCCCCACACCCCAATGATCAGACTGATTCACCCAGCACCCTCGCACCTACACGCCACATGTGCATCTGTCTATGTCAGCTCCTGTTGTAACCTAGCACCCCTAATGCCCTTGCATAGATTAAAGATAATGCCTTCCTTGCGGCGTACTTGGGAATAACCTATTTGAAATTTGATGATAACATGATCTTTCAAACCGTAATACGGTTCTGTGCTAAAGATACTACCTTCAAATACAGTTTATTTTAAACTTTTATAGGCTACACATTACACAAGTCACATATTAGTTCCATGCAAATATTAGTAGTAGCGTACATTAAATCTCTAGTTTCCCTGCACATGGAATAGTGATTGCTGTTTCCGTAGTTTAATTTTAAGTGTAGCTTACATAAAACTAGACCATGAACTGTGCCTACGTTCGCATATGTTATTGTTCGAACGTCCAGTATTGGTTTTGGGTGTATTTCTTTATTGCTTACAATAAAATCTGTCATTGAGTTCTGTTCTTTTACTGTTCGAGTTGGGTAGATTGAGAGGCTGACCCTCCAATATAGCTACAATATTCGAAACTACTATAAACAGTCCTGAATTGATTTTTTCTTTGAAATGGCGATCTCGCTCGTTCAAGTTACAATGCCGATTATATTAGTACATTTATCTTTGGCCTGTCTACAGACTAAGAAAACTGTTATTCATTTTTGAATGACGTTTATCGAAAAATATCTGTTATTCATCAAGCTCTGAAAATATGCTGACTTAAAATCTGCACCTGCCTAGCAGTGACTAAAGCTATTACTAATGCTTCAGAATGTGAAAAAATTACTAATTGAACATTTCATAATTGGGTACAAATAGTTCAACAGCAGATTTTTCTAAAATGGGGCGCTGGGCGTATTAAAATTGGGACTTCATGCGCAGAGAGTATTATTAAATAAACAAGCACACAAATATCTATTAGTATCGTAGTCAATTTATAGTTGTCTATATTTGTTGGTGCTGTTGAAATGTAATTATTAATATTAATCTTAAAACAAGTTCGTTTATTAAAATAGTTGCGGAATTTGAGAACTTATTATAAGAAAATACTTTCTTAAGTTTAATATTGAAGGGAAACATGGGAAAAATTTACGTAGATATATGCAGTAAATTGGAAGAAGCAGTACTGCGGACCATAGAGGTAAAACAAATAAAGAGCTGGAGCAAGAAAGCAAACAATAGAGAAGACCGGAGAAAAATCACAAGGCAATTAGCCTGACCTGCGTGGAGAAATCATATATACGAAGGACACTAGACTGATGATCTGCGTAAGGTGGGAGGAAAAAACTTAGAGCACTAATTATTATTTATTTTTCAACGTATTCAGCACCTAACGCGGAACACTTTTTCCACTTTTCCGGGAGTTGCAATATTTCCTTAGAAATATTTTCAATAAAAGAGCTGCTAACAGCCCGCTGAAGTTCTTTGTCAGAAAAAAACTGCCGACCTCGGGAATTTTTCTGGATAAATAATAGTCGCAAGGGGACACATCGAGGTTATTCGCTGTGTGCTCTTGCTCAATTGATTCCTAATTTTTACATTAAAGCTTCAATAGGTTGGGTTTTAAGACTCTTTTACTGTCGTGAAGAATCAGAACTCCCTTCTTCAACAAATTTGAGCACATTTCCTATATAGCACGATGTACTGTATAGAATAGGCACTGACGGTGAGTGCTTTATCTTGTTCCATGTAATCATTTAAATATATTCTCCGGTACTTTCAAGAAACCGTCGCCATAAGCTTACCTACAGATGCCTGTGTTCGACATTTTTTTTGAGCTAGGGAATTCTTATAACCACTGCATCGATTCCTGCTTGGTTTTAGAATCCCAACAATGAATCTAGGTTTCATCTCCTGTCACTATTTGCATAACGAGTCTGGATTTATTTCAGTAAATCCAAATTCCTTGTAAAATCTCTCGACGATAATCTTTCTGTTCCGGAGACAACAGTCTGTGAACCCATCTACGTGACACCGTGCTCACCAAGATTTTCATGAAAAATGTGTAGGACGCTTGGTTCGGATACCCTCAACGCCATAACGATCTCTGCTGCCTTGCAACGTCAACTTTCAAGAATCATAGATAGACTCGGGGGTGTAGGAGCGTTTTGTAGACTGTGGGGTTCATCATATTTTCAATAAATATGTACTCTTCTAGTATAACTTAATCTATTAATGCGAGTAAGTTTTAGCTTAATGCTATAATAGTAGAGTTTAGTCACTGGTTATGTAAAACATACTATTTTATAAAAAAACGTGCCACAAAAATTTTCATTTAATAATGGACATTCTTTCAATATGTATAAAAAACAAAACAAAAATTAATTCAGTTAAAAAACTGTAATTTTGGAACCTGCACTAAATATAGAAATTCTAGTTGGTAAAGCAGTTATGAAATCAATTAGAAGATCGTCTACTTCTAAATGTTCTACCTCCTCTATACAGTGTGTATACTCTGCCTTCGGTATGCTAAAATATTTGCCCTCTTATTAATCGTCTTTTTAGTCTATCCAACTGAATTATTATTTTACTTTCGAAATTTTTCGACAAACCAGAAAAGTGGCAAACATACGATCAAACCTTATTAAAAAATAGAGCTTCCATGGAAATTCAGCATCGACAGCCAACACTTCAAGTTTGGTTTATTTATTTGATAACATACCGAGTTTTCTACCCTTATGTCCTTTGCTCAATCGATTATTATTCATTTTACGGCAATGATTTTTAATCAATGTATTGATTGTCAAGTTAATATTCGCTATTATTTTCTAGTTATAGTAATGGCACCCAAGGAAATTAACTAATAACCCTCCTGTTGCGTCCTGATAATTTAGTTTAAAAAATAACTTAGTTTTATTTTAAACCAAATTGCGGGAATGCAACACCTCCTCTGTAAGAGTAATCCATGTTTAGCATAAGGATTCATCTTTAGGGAATATAAACACATGCACCATCATATTTGTGTAGCTTCCTCGGCACCCAGTAATTGAACATTTATTCGGAATAATGATGAAGATAGAAACATGTTACGGTATTAAATTTTCCTTACGACACCCGCTGCTAGGCGAGTACCGAAGGTTAAACGAATCTGGGAAATGGGGCGCGCTCACCCTGGGGAAATCGTTAAAACAGGCTAAAGGCATCGGCTCGAATGCGCTCAGGGAGATGGGCGTGGTTTACAACGGTACGCCACAGGGCAAGCGTGACGTGATATGTGTAAGTGCAGTACCAGACGCGACCACCTACCTGGAATGCCTTTCCTCCCCGTCCGGGTCTCACCTCACAGCTGTTGTAGCACAGTGACACAGTCACCCTGTAACAGACATGCACAAGACGCAACAGATACAAGAAAAAGATGATAAGGTTAATACATCTATTGGATCACAGTTAGTGACCTATCAAAGACATTACAAATCACAAATGTAGCAACTCGAAAAGGTAGCTTATTCAGTTCGCCGAGCTGGGAAAAGCGCTTACTGTTAATGGGGGGGGGGGGCGCACAGTCGAGCCGGACGCCAGATCCAGGCCGGAAGTGAAGCGTAAACGTAGCCTTGAGCCCAACGGAGGTACGCCGGGACGCGTGAGAGCAAAGCCTGAATTTGGGCCCGAGTCATCCGAGCGCCCTGTATTACGACACACAAAGCCACACAAATTGGCGGTACGCAATGATAGATTTATGCGATAAAGGCGCTACAATTAGAACGGGCTGACGGCACAAAGGTTGCCACACAACAGTGATTTTTTTTGTCGGAATGTACGTTGCAGTGCACTGTCTCACAAGTGATTTTACGTAATGCATGCGATATTAGTAAAGTTGGCGTTAACATGCTACAGCGAATTTTAGACGGAGTGTACGTCGCACTAATATTGTATTTATAGCAAAGTTGAATGCAGGAAGCGGCGTAACTAAAGTTAGTTGACAAAGCAAGCGTTGACTCGCAACAGTGAATTTTAGGCGGAGTGTACGCCACACTAATATTGTATTTACAGCAAATCTGAATGCCGGAAGCGGCGTAATTAAGGCTAGCTGACAGAGCAAGCGTTAACTTGCAACAGTGAATTTTAGGCAGAGTGTACGCCACACTAATATTGTATTTACAGCAAATTTGAATGCAGGAAGCGGTACCAGTTAGTTCAGCCTATAGTGAACAAGGAGGCACTCCACATAGTAGTCGAACAGGTATCTTGCACCAAACGTGGCTAAAGCGATACAGGAATTGGCTGAATGTCCTAATGGATCCCCTTTCGGATTGAAATTTTGCGTTGACCTCCCTTGGTTATGCAAATTGTTGACAACGTAGCCGTTACATGGGTAAATACAGAGATCGTGCTCCCGCATAATTAGCAATGTAGGATTAATTGACTATACAAGCCACGCAATACCGTATTCCCTGCAGCGGCACGTAAGAAGAGACCGGACTGCCACCACACAAGCTCACTCAAACACGTCTTTCTGGGAACTGCCAAGAGGCAAACACAGTTCAGATGAACACCGAACACACTGTAACAGCACAAACGGAAAAGGCCGACACCCGCGCGTCAAGCACGGGGACGCCGCACCAAATCGTAAATTCCAACTTACTCCTTCGACGGCTCGGGGCTGAAATCAATCTAACGGTCGCCAACGACCAGCTGGGCTCGATGAGAAATCGCCTCAACCAATCACAGCGCAGAATGCTCTGGACATGCAGCTGTTTGCCGTGAAGCAAGCCATAGCCATCCTTGTCGCACCCACAGGCTGAATTTTTAAATGTGCTTAACATGCAACTGCCGAAACACAACTAGAGGGATGTCCAAAATGATACAAATTAGCGACAATAATACCAGGGGTCTACAAAATCATTATGCTTACAAAAATATATAAAAAAAGGATTTGAAATACAGTCAAACTGCTCTGAAGGCTTAAATTGTTAATTGAGTTGCTAAAGACTGCAAAATGGCCTGACAAACACTTGCACAAATATGGTATACAGTAGCAATAAAGTAATATTAACTATTCAATACCACTTAAAACCAGGGCCGTAACTAGGTATAGGCCGAGTAGGCACCCGCCTACAGGCGCAAGCGGCAAGGGGCGCCAAAATGGCACTGAAAAACATTCTTCCGTACTAATAAAAAATAAATAAGCAAGTGGCCAATTTTGCAAATAAATTAATAAATATTAACGATTTAAGTTCAAATAATGCTAATTACAGATATAATAATACGAATTACAAAGTAAATATTATATGTCTACCAGATTTATTTTATAGTTCTTACCAATATCAATCAAAACATTAGAATTATTAGCTTGTTAGCCTACCGCATAGATGGCCTTATTCTAATTATAAAAATGTTTCCATTTTTAAAACAATGTAATACAGCAGTGGCGATAAACTAACGTCAATTTTTAACAACTGTTGGAGCAGGTCCACTGATATTACATATACAGTGTGATTTTTAAAAACTTAATTGCAGCAGGGTCTGGATAGTCTGAATCAGTTGGCAATACTGAAATGTATTTTTGGTGACACTGTAAGTCTATGTCAAATTCGAGGTTAGTTAGGTTTTGCGTCACTTTTGACACAGACTAACGCAAAACCTAACCTGCTAACCTCGAATTTGACATATACATACAATACATTTTAGTATTGCCAACTGATTCAAGTTATCCAGCGCCTGCTGCAATTGAGTTTTTTTTTAAATCACTCGGTACATTCACTGCTTTGGGCTCATTGCTGATACATTTGTCCATTGCAACAATCAGCCGAATACCACAGAGGGATTTTGATAGCTTACCTGTTCCGCTACTATGGTATTTTTCGCTACAATCTCTTTCCCGGTAGAATTTCTTCAAATTAAATACTTCTGCGACCCTACCCGATGGTAGCTTTTATTTAAAAAAAAAGAATTATCGCAATTGGCCTGATGCAAGGATTATACTACGAGCTGACAAAAAAAGCTTCGCGTTTTAAATATATTGATTTTTACAAAACAGCGTGGCTGTGAATACAGAACCTTATTCTACGTTCACGTTACTACGCATAATAATATGTAATTATTTGTTTATATTGTATTATTTTAACATATTGTTATGTCTTTACTAGTTTTTGAACGCACCACATAGGTGGTCTTACCCTAATTAAAATAATTTTTGCATTTTTAAAATAAAAAAGTTAAAAAAAAAATGTTTTCAACGTCTTTAATACAGAAAGCGCGCTGCAAGAAAAACAACTTTTGCTAGATAGAATTATGGTTGAAGTCTTCAAAATTCTCTACAAAATAAGTAAAAAATACCTTAACGCTGCTAATAATACAGAAACACTTACAGCCAGTCTTATAAAGGCCACTAATCTGACGTTAACTTTAATTCGCTGTTAAAATAAACAAAGGCGCATCAAAAATTGTTTACTAATGAATAAAACGTCATAAGCACTGACATTTTGATGCGGTTTTGTTTATTTTAACAGCGAATTAAAGTTAACGTCAGATTAGTGGCCTTTATAAGACTGGCTGTTAGTAAAGCAAATTACAGAAATTTGGAAATTAAAAAAAAACATTGCAGCCAGGGGGATTTGAACCCGTGTTCACTGATAAATGCATATGCTTATCGTTGCGCTATAAATGACGCAGTGGCGTTCGTGTTTTGGGTACTCCATATGTTTATATATAGGGATTTGCAAAATGTTCTGCTGACTACATAATGCTATGTACTTTTTTTAAATTAGAATTGTGTTTTCTAATCTTGTTTTCTGTTCTCATTTTATTTGTATTGTATTTTTCTTATTTTAACATTTAGTTGTTTATTTTTAAAATGTTTCAATAAAAAATGTTGGATTTATTTTTGAGTACCTACCTGTTTGTTTGAATACATTACATCATATATCCGGAGATAAATGCAGAAGTCATACAGTAGCATTAGTATTTTTTGTCCCATATATCGTTTTTGTACTGAGGGGCGCAAAAATCTTGGCTTGCCTACAATAAACGTTTGCTTAGTTACGGCCCTGCTTAAAACGTGTAAAACAATATCGGAGATGTATGTCAACATAGCATGAGTTATGTGTCAATACCCCAAGCGGCTGGTAGCTGCTAAGGGTAGATCCGAAATAAGGCTCAAACTTATATGGCAATTACGGCGGAAAACGCTGACGCAGCAGAATCGAGGTATAGCAGTTTCACTGTGACGCGAAGGCCAACGACGCTGCAGCCGGGAACGTCGCGTCTTAAACTGTAGGGCGTATCTTATATTATAAGAACGCATGCCGACCGTAAGCAAATGGCGCGCGCACATGCCGATCGCGCCGCAACACGCAGCATGAAAGGCCCGCATACTGGGCCGGACGTAGGCTGGCTACCAGCTTAAGTAAGCATTTTTATTGTTAGCCAGACGTAGGGATGTTCGATACACCGAAAAGTACCGGTACCATCGTATCGTATCGTATCGACTTAAAAGTACCGGTTCGGAACAGTATCGTATACAAAAGTACCGGTACTACATGAAATACCGGTACACAATCGATCCGGGATATTTTCTACATTTATTTATGCCACACTTCGAGTCCTGGTATAGCAAATAGAAGTTTAGCAATAATAGTGGCGTAACAATCACGAAATCAACCATTGAAAAATCAGTATTAGAAATACATTTATTAAATAGTAAACATATAAACGCTCAAAAACTTTAAAACTAACATAAATATAATAACTGAAACATTAAAAGTATACAGAGTGTGTTTATTTGAATGTTTAGCATGGGGATCTCGGGAAGTATTGGAGATGAGACGGTTAAATGGGGAAAGAATTGCAGTTTTACGAGCTCAATTTGATGAGCTTTGTTTTTTGGAAAAAATGCAAGGAAATCTAGATATTTCGCAAAAATGATTTTTTTCTAATTTCGTTCGGTGCCTATAGCTCTGTTATTATTAACTTTAGAAAAAATGTGTAAAGGAAAAAGTTGTAGACAATTATGAGCTTAATAACACAGCCCAACCAAATTTTTTATTTAAGTTATAATTTTTGAGTTACAACACAAACGTGTATTTTTTTCTAATGGAAACCATAGTCGGCCATGACTTTATAAAAAAGGAAATTTTTCAACGATTCTAACGATATACCACTTGATATAGGTAGTTATTTTTTATAAATAAATAAATTATGGCCATTTTTCTCTTTTCGTTTTCGAACTGTTCTTAAATTTGTAGTTCCGTCTGAACTTTTTAACTTCACACTGACACAGTCTGCATTTTCCTCCAGAATCTATCTTAATAAATACTTTCCAAACGTTACTGGTTGAAGGTGGCATATTTGTTTTAAAAAACACAATATAAACCACAATTTCACTGAATAATAAAACAAAACTGATAATAAAAACAGAACTGTTAATTAATTTACCCAACACACACAGCGACCGCCATGGAGTGAGGAGTGACACAATTGTGGCAATTGGCTTATAGGCAAAAAATTTTATAATCTCGGGTATAAAATTCTTCTCGGGGATTTACCGAATTTCGCTGCGATATCCTAGTGAGAAGTTGCTGTTGCTGTTATAAATAGTTAAGCTGAATAATGAAGTTCTCTTTGGATATTTAATCATCACCATAAAATTTGTTGGGATACATGAGAGCTCCAGTTCACCAGAATTAGTCATTATTTTACAATTCATTAATTACAATTTTGTTGTACCAGTCGAAATCCGAAGCGTAATACGTACACAGATTAAACAGAAACATTTCGGCACAGCAAAATCATTTTGTTTTGATTTTTGTTCTTGCGTTTGTAGAAGATGAAAATGACTTATTGAAAGTTCGACCATTTAAGACTTCAAGAACTGTTAGTCCAATAAAAGTAATATTTGCACATGGCTTAGGTTTTTTACCCTTGAAGGAAAAGGGTATATTTTGGACCTTTTCCCTTTGGTTTTTTCAAAATTTATAGTTTTAAAACTTTTTATATTAAAAATAAAAAATTTCATATATAGTCAAAAGATGAGTTATTTCTAGACAGGCGGCAAAAATCCAGGATCGGTCCTGCCGATCCGATACTGACCAAAAATAAATCGTATTGGATTGGATCGCTGACTGAAATACCGGTACAAAATATCGAGTATCGGAAGACAAAGTACCGGTACTTCAAAATATCGGATCGTACCGCACATCCCTAGCCAGACGTAGACTGGCTACGCGCGTTCTAGTTTACAAACATAGTGCGACATCTCATACAATCCGAGGATAAAGCAGCCGCCGATAGCAAATGCGACGCAATCTTTGACATTGGAAATGAATGTATTAAAGCTCCGAGCACTGTTTTGGTAATATATTAGTTCCTAACGGTATAACTGTTTGCAGAACAATGAGAAGTCAAGTCGACCTTTTACATATTTGATATTTTTTACGGGTTAGGTACTCGTATATGTAATTAACGGTATATCAAAGTCGTGATTACTTCACGCTTTAAGACCTGATATAAAAAAAATGCAGAAATAACTCCGAGTGCGATTGAAAAATTACGATATCACTAGTAGGAGTGTGATTATTTATCTAGTGCGATTTCGGTTGTTTCATGCAGTTAAAAATGGGGAATAGCGTAAGTAAGTATTCTCAACGTTAATTTTAAAAGCCTGCCGTTAACTAAAGCGGTTAATATAAAAAAATGGCTTAAATTTCAGCTGCAAAATAAAGTACGAACTCGCAATTTTACAAGACCTTTTTCTGTAGAAATTACAGGCAAGACAAATGGATTTGTGGATGTGATGCAGGCTCTGTTTTTCCATTATTAAATAAATTATCGTGTTTCGTTTTTTAACACTTACATTTTGTGTTATTTGAATACTTTGTGTTCTGGGAATATTATGTTTTTTTGTATTATTAAAATTAAAAGTCGTTGCTATATTTGGATTAAAACATTGACGGAATGTAGGTGAGTCATTAATTATGATTTTTTGCTTGGCTGCCGCCTCTTATAGACATAGTTATGCATATAAACTCCT
The DNA here is from genome assembly GCA_940337035.1 of Agriotes lineatus. Classification (NCBI taxonomy): domain Eukaryota; kingdom Metazoa; phylum Arthropoda; class Insecta; order Coleoptera; family Elateridae; genus Agriotes; species Agriotes lineatus. Next base: position 171,840,948 of record OW679197.1, on the reverse strand, counting down.
TAAACTCAAATGCTACTACATAACTGTATGGAATTAATATACCTAAACTAAAATTGCTGAATATTCTTTTGTTTGCTCGTGTAACAGTTATTATAGTGCACCGAATTTTTGTATTTCCACAGTTTTAGATAAACGTAAAGCCTCCAATACGGTATAATGCAATTGAGTAATCAGGGTGGCCGTTAGGCAAGCTATCGTTTTGCAACTACTGTCCGTAAATTGCAGTTAACCATAAATAACATCCTGTTAATGCAGATAGCATGTAATATGTTCTGCCCGTATTTGAAGATATCGATAAGCACGTTTCCGAAATGTGCTAATGCTTCCCATTACATATTGAAAGTGCGCGCCGCCGCGAATTTGGGCTTAAAGCAACAACCCGCAGAAAGTTATTGCCGTGATTAATCTTTACATCGCCCTGTTTATTAGCTGTAATATAAATTATGGTGGCGATTCCTAATATAAACTTCCTACTTAGCTGTTTTATTGTCCCCGTTGCTGTAGTATCGATGGGTTTATAGTTCAGTAGATTTCTACTAATTTTGCAGGGCTACATAGAATATATTCAAATAATACGCTTTACCTTTAAAACTACCACGCCGGGTCTTCTTAGAACCCAAAGAAAGTGTTTTTACATTTCATTGGTAATTATTTTCGTTTATATAAATTTTCTTTACTTGTTTTTTGACAAAATTCTCGCCTCTCTGGGCAATTCTAATAAGTATGTATGGAAAATTTCAAAATGTAGGTAGCTGTCCTGTCGATCGTTTAATAAATCATACATATTATCGACAATAGCTGATTTGACAGCTAGTAAGTAAGCTATTCAGCAGTTTAGCCGCCGATATATCTGTGAATATTAGCAAACAAGATGCATTATTTTTATGTAAAGTTAAAAACTTACATACGATATTAGGCCAATTTGCTTCTTTTTAGGTAAATATTTTTAATTTGACCTACACATTTATGTTCAGATATAAACATTTTACATGTTTTCCTGTTTTTTGTTTGTTAATGATATTCTGACGTTTTTAGAACAAAAAAGAATTAAACCAAACAGTATTGGCTGAATATGCGGTGTAATTTTTTCTAATTTTTTATTAAAGTATAATTACTACGAACAATCAGTACTACTGCAAAATAAGTGCTCACTTTCTGCACTCTAATGTCAAATCAAATTCATACTAATTGGTTAAAACTGGCAAACGTCAATATTTTATGTAGGATTGGACTACATCCAAACCGCTGGCCGACCAACTGTTTTTGAAAAAAATCGGTCCCAATTGAAATCATTTTATCGTTAAAAATCCGTGCCGAACAGTGCTCGTGTTAGGATACTCGTAATCAGCATGGAGTTCAATTCGCGTATTGCGCATTATACCGTGCGCATGACGCACCCCTCAACCCCACGCGCGGGAAAATAATGCAATATTTTTCCAATATTTGAAACAGTATCTCGGCAACCGTGTGTGTAAAACGACTATACGTGGTATCGTTTTAAAGATCTCGTTGATGTTCAACTGTATAAAGAATATATCGCAGTTGTTTAAATTAAAGTTTGTAAAAGTTGTTTTCGTGAGGTATTTGTAAAAATTCCAACTTTACATATCATATCGTAGCATTCTACAAGTTTAGAAAAGTGTAGTTTCCCCATGCAAGGCATCTCGCGTATGCAAATGCTATTTTTTCACGTACTGGAGTAAATTTAAAAAAAAAATATGTAAAAATATCGCAAATCATGTGGAATATTGTGCATTTAAAAATTAAACTCTGCGTTGCTATGCAGCAAACGATTTTGTACTTAGGTATACAGTGCATTTCCTTGCAGGTGAAAAATTGAATAAACGCTTTGAAACCATACAGTTTTAACTCTCTGATATGCAAGTCGTAGTCTTACGCTCCAAACTGGCGGCTCAATCAGAACTGAGCCTACCTCTTTTTTGACAAATTTCAAATTGATAAATTAAATTTCTTACAGAATGTGAAGCCGTCGTAGAAAAAATACGTAAGAAACGTGTGGAAATGCTATTATAAAAATTTTGTTGCGTTTTCCAGTGACATTCTTTCCACACTCGTATCTTAACATACGAGTACTAAATCCGACGACAGTACACAAACACCACTATCTCCACTCTAATGTCAAGACCAGAGCAGGCCATGTTATAAGACAGTTTCATTGGTATAAACAAGACTTTTTCTGTTGTGAATATGTCCTTTTAGTAAAAAATCACATTAAAATTATTTTAAGGCAATTTTGTAGGCAAAACCTTGATGTAGTTGTTATTTTGAGCTCAATTAAATCAGTAATTATATTTCATTTGTTAATTTTTTTTCAATAAATAATGGCAATTACATATAAGTCGCTTAGGAACACCATTAAAGCCAAAAAATGGCGGACAGTTTTAATAGTGATGTTATGCAACGTATCCAGGTAATGTGAAGATTTCTGAACTTCAAAATCCATGAAAGTTCCAATTTACTTTCTAGAACTTCTTTTGCAGTAATGTCAATATGTTATAAAATTTTGTTGTCATTCGAAAATGTTCAAACTATTATACGATTAATTTATATATTTCATTCTACTCGTTGTTTTCAACCACTACAACTTCAAATTTAACGTTATATTCTTCTGTATGTCTGATATTCATTACAACGGGACTAACGAATTTAGTAATATTTGAGGATGGTGTAGGATTTCCAAATATTTATTTAAAGAGAATTTAGAAGCAAAAATTCAAACCCTTTATTCCACCTCCAGTATTTCATTAGTAGAATCAGAATCACTTTCATTCTCTGATTCAGATTGAGATTCCTCCTGATCTTGCGCCCTTTGATTGTACATCAATAAAGCATGTTATTAAATGGAGCAATATTTTCAACCGAAAGGTTTCCCATGTTTTTATTCCAAGCATCCAGAATTGCATTTTTGCAATGATTACAAAAGTGTTGCCACATCATCGCCGTATAGTTTGAAAGACTCACGCTTTAAATTGGCAACTCTGTCCTTGGACAAAGGTTGAGAATTTATGGGTTTATTGTTATAGGTTTTACAATACTTCTAAACTCCTACTTTTATTGGGTTGTATTGGCAATGGTATGAGGCTATTATACCCCACGTCCATATTCTTCAAAATGTACTCCATTACATAACGTTCATCGTTGTTTAATTTAATAGGTTTGATCAAGTCCCAACACTGCTTTTTCGTGTTTTTGTTCTCAATTTTGGCATTCTGATTAATCAATTATTCCTGCATTTGACTTTTCTTATAAGAAAATGTAAGCACGTTATTAAATTGCACCAAACTACGCGTTGCACTGTCCATAATCACCACATAATTAGATTACAACTCGGCCAAAATTGATAATGCATTCAATTTTTTAAAATTTTGGCGTTGATTGTTTTATGATAATTTTGGTCGTTGTTGCGAGAATCAAGTAACATTTCACGTACTTCCATAGAGCAAAAACAAGTCCCCGCATATAAAACTGTAACTCGTATCCCCTCAGTTCCAATTTTGGATTGAAGAACCGTGGATCCATTCTGAGATCCAAGTTTCGTTTAAGTACGCGAATGTTCTAAAAATTTAATTATGGCCGCAACCACATGATTTTGCTCGCATAAAATGGCGCGCCTATTTACATGTTTGTACTTGTACCCCCATTGATCTAATAATCTTCAAAAGCGTCGTTCTACTACTTCATACCCAAAAATATCCTTCGCGTCTTTTAGTAATCTGTTCAAAGAAAAAAAATCATTTTTCAAATTATACTCGTATTGCCGAATAACGAATAACATATTTCTCCCTAGCGAGTACGAATATTATCTCTCTAGGCAGTTTTCATCGTAAAAAATATACAGGATAAGAAATGTCTGTTGTCATCGTATTCGTAAGACAATTCGAAGGCTACTAAATATTGGGGTATAATTTCTAATGATTTATTTATGAAAATATTTATTTCTTACCTTAGTACTTCCGTTCGTGGAAAAATAGTATAAACATGGCAGGTGTGTTTTATAACTTTCACCTTGGAAAAATGATGATTTTCTTTGCCTTGGTGTATAATGTACTATTTTAATCCCCAAATTGAAAACCGTATCCAACGCTTACTTAAATAACTGCGGTATTCTGCTTTACTTCTATATGGTTCTTCTGTTGTACTCAGTATTAATATATTTTTGTTTTCCGTATGTTTCCTGCAATACAAGGCCAGAGGCCAAATACAGGGCATTCTAAACATAAACATTGTTTTGTACAGTATTCCTTTTGGATATCGTTCGCTGATTGCCTTTCTTAGCTTTTCATTGTATCGTGCGTTCCAAAAACAGGTAGGTGAATTTCAGATTGCAGTTTGTTTATGAAAACATTTGTCACTGTTACAAGCAAAAGTTTACACTTCATTAAGTTTACTTGGATCAAGCAAAAAGGAAAATAAGATGGCATTTACACTACAAAGACGAGTGTATTAATCATAACAGTCAATAAAATTGTTTTTATTAAACATTTTGTATATTTTTAGGAAAATTGTTCAAGATCAAGATATAATTTAGTTCTTTCTGACTTACGGTAGTTCATTTGCTTCAATGGGTATGTATCGAGTTATGGCAAACTTCAATTTGATCATGGCATGCTGCGAATGAGTTTTTTTCTAACACACAATATGCTCTGGGCCGTTAACGGCGTACTAGATGCTGTTGTTATAGCATATTATGTACTTTTAGGACATCCTGTATGTAATCATCTTTCAATTAAATTTTAATAAAGACCAGTTAAGTTATTGTACGATGTTTTGCTTCTCACAGCTGCGGATGAGATTGAATTTACGCAATGGATGAAACGCAGGAAAGTGCATGCTCGAATTAAAGGCAATTATCTCTTCAATTTCGTCGATTGAAGTTGAAATGGTTAGCTAAAAATGCACAATAAATTTAAATTAATAAATATGCAAATTTCGTAATTTATCAACCCTCTTTGACGTCTTACGTGACCCTCTTTTGCCTATGTGATTTATGGCATATTTCGTTGCTAGGGATCAAAAACGGCATTTAATTAATAATGTTAATTTCCTGTACACGCATATTTTAATTAAAATTATCCATTCAAAGTTGCTTTAAAAATTGTAATTCGTGTATTTATAGATCTGACATGGCCAACTATGACTCCTATTTTAAAAAATGAAGTTACAATATGAAACTTGAAGAATTCATAAAAAACGTTATGAGTTAGTATGGGAAATTTGCATATAAAACCACCTGAATAATGCCTTTTGGTGTATTTGTATTCAATTGTTACTTCTGGATGCTGTTGCACCTCATGTATTGCTGCAAACAAACTTTGAGTATTGACTATGACTAAGCAGAAGTGAGTTCTAAGAATTCGTATTACAGGTTCACAATTCCTTCTCCGAAACCCCTGGGGCCAGTTGTGTTTCAGATTTAAGACATTTTGAAATTTTCATAGTGAAATTTAACTTAGTCAAATAATACAAAGCTAAATATCAGAGAACAACCGACACACGTATGACCAGTACAAGCGCTGAGACACAACTGACGCTGACCACTACGGCTGTCAAGGTCATCACGTCATACCTTGAGTGACGTGGCTCGTGGGCGTGCAGTTGTGTCAACTATTCGTACGCCAAACAAGCCTTGTTAAGCAGAGATGACTGGCGCACCACACGGAAAAACTTCGGTTTTCGGAACTTTTCGAACTCGGAGTTTCGGATACGAAATTGTAGTATGTACTTAATTTTCGTAATATCGGTGGGTTTTATGTGTGAGTCGTCGGAATTTAGGGAGTTACAATAGTTCTTGTTAGACACAAAAAATGTCGTTTTTGTAAATACACAGTAGCATTTCGGTTTGGCCGTTACCTCAGTCATATTCCTTTAGTAATAAAAATGTAGTAATACTTGCACAAGCAAACATAAAAAAAAAAGAAGTTTTTAGGTATCGAAATAATCAAATTAATTTGACCATGGTAAACGACGTCGAAAAGTTACTGCAGAATGCAAGCTTGAAAATTATTATCAAAACTTTGCTTTGTTTAGCCAGATATGTTTGGGTCCGTATTTTATAACTGGCGAGGGGGTAGCCATTTCAAGCTTATAAAATGTATGTTGATGTCCCGGGCTCTCGAAATTCAATATTCTCCACTCGCTATTGTTGAGATACTCCGGCAGCCAATAATGTACGCCGGGCCGGAGTCTATCTAGGGTGAAGAACTAGACTACTGGGGTAATGCGGCCCCGTTCTTTTAATCTATCTTTATAGGACACATATATTTCCCTTGCACGCTTTGTGATGGATAATTCAACTCACTGCCGTTGCCCTGCATTTCATTACGGACTGTTTTCGCAGACCGAACAGCTATCTACATTCCCCGAAATGCTGGCCTAATATCTTTATTATGTTAAAGCGACATTCTCGTTTGTACTCAAGTACACGCCTTATACCCTTATAGCTTTAAGGGACGCAAAAAATAAAAACTGTTGGGATTGAAAATGTGTTTGTTATAGGAGGTGTATTGCGGGATCGAGACCATTTGTACCGTCGATGGACTGCACTTTCACTGCATGTACAATGCGCGCGTAAAGGCTTTCAACAGTTCTGGAGAGGGCGAATACAGCGATCTCATTGGTCTTCAAACTGCAGAAGGTAAGCGAGATCTAATAAAACTATTTTAAATTGGAATGGACGTAACAGCAAGGACTGATTACATTTGAGAGATGATTTTACTGTTCACACAATCTTTAACTGAAACAGGAACCTCGAATTTTTGCCACTATGGTTACTTTGTGGCTACATATGAGTTGTACGTAGCTATTCCGGTATTAGAAACGCCGTACTTCTTTATTATTGGCATAACTTTAAGTAGCGGCGACTAATTCATGCTACTAAAATGCGACTTCAAGGTTGCATAGTTGCCTCGACATTCTAGATCCCCTGAATATCCCATTAAAGTCGTGGAATTTGTAAGCAATATATATTAGTGTATTTCCGCTACCTCCAGAACGGCACGTTACGGTGCACAGTTACTGTACAGTGCGTGTCACCTCTTAAATTCTGCATGACGTAAATTTCACCATCTAGTGCCCAATATTTATAAAATGTGGTGTTGTGCATTGTTGTACATATTAATATAGATAAGTACTCGGCGGTGTGACTCTTAAACATAATGACGTCTGTTAACGAAGGCAATATTGATCACAAAAAAGAAACTATTTACCAACATTCTGCGACCTTTTATAGAACTTTTCACAGTCAGTTTGTAGTAGTTACAACTCTGCTGGGACTTTAATATAGCTCCACTTGATGCTTTGTAGTAAATATAACTTGAAGCGTATATATTTGTAATTTCCATTCCACTGTCCCCAAGCAGACATTACTTTCAAGTTATATTTACTACTTAAAACGACTTCAATTTGAAACGAAATGCGCCATTGTTGTGGGGCAAAACTTAACGGCGCCATTATGAAAAAACATGAATCTTCACGTAACAATAGTTTAAAAAATGTATAATCGTTACTGCACCAAATATAATAAATTAACACATAATAATATGTTTGAAGTTTCTAAGAACAATAAAAAAGGTTTTCAGCGTCTACGGTTTCATATTTACGCATGATGTTAAATATTTTAAAGCAATTATTTTAATTTAAAAATTAAATTTTGAATGGCGCGTCGTGTAATTTGGACGTATCATTCATTATGTTTGACAACAAACTTGCATTTGTTTTAATTTCGTCACTTATACAATCGGAAAAGAGCACACGTTGTGCTCTCTAATATTACTTTTATAGTAACTGATTTAGTTTCTGAGCTAGGAAAATGGACAAAGTACGTAGAACGAAATCAGTTGCAAAACAAAGCAAGCAACACTAATTTAAACAAGTAGCAAAGTTCTGTGTAAGTCGCGGCTACCAAGCTCCAACGTCGCCGCTATCTAACCACAACGTCATTGGAACGTAGCTGGGCAAGTTCCAGAAACGTCGCGTAAACGTTACTGTCGCATAAACGTTGCGGTCGCCATAAAGTATTCCCCATTTTGGTAGCGTGCACGTAATGGCAACGTTCCTATTACATGCTCGTGAAAAAAACACTTTCAACTTACTACAATAGTTACCGGTACGTTCTAGCGACTAACTAATTGTGCTAGTTAGGATTGGTGATCATCTGCATATTTTTTAAAAGAGGGCGTGTAGCCACTTGAAATTTTCCATGTTTGTACTTGGTAACAGTATTTCCGTTCAGCCCCTTACTTGGGCATCGTCTCGAGAGGTTTAGCCTTCACTTGTTAGTTTAAATTTGAGCAAGACGTCTGGTAAGCCTTAATATTTAAATTATTGTTTGTTGTTTTTATCCGATTAACTACGTCAGTGAACAGGAAACCCTCTTAATAGTGACTTATGAAAGATCACTATGTGTCAAAATAGGAATCTGTATCCCCTTGTAGTGTTGTCGGACTGAAACTGACTTCATACAATGCACAAAAACAGCCAAATTACTTACATCAATCTATTGGCTTCAAAGCACAAATAAAAACTCAGAAAGACCCCAATAATAGGAAAAAAATAGGATCAACTCCTAGAAAATATACGCGCGAGAGAGCTGGATTTACGTGCATGTAAGCACACATAAAATGGCGTTTAGATAATCTTTAACATTCAAATAAAATAAATGTTTTTAATAAAAACGTCTGAAGTCGATACTTATGTCTGGCAGTGTTAAAATTAAGCTACATATGCATTATGGTTGACGGAACACCTTCTTTCGCACTTGCAAAAGCTTCTGACAGTTGAACGCAACTTTAACACTTTGACCCGCAAATATTTTACCTGGAACTGGCTGCTGCGTACCCTTGAATTCAACACGTCCTAGATTCTGTCATTGATCCTGGACGGAACAACGCGTGATACTGGAAAGCCTCTTTTTCAAGAACTGCTGATTCGGCGCCTCCCAAAATGGACGCTTCGAACGTACCTTTAAATATGGCACAATTAGTGTACTTACATGTACACTACGTAAATTGCATTCACGTTGCTCGTAAACGCTCGTTCGCAGCACCACTCACTTGTATGCAGAAATTATTGGCTGTAAGGCAATTTTAGGCCGCTACTAATACTTACCTTAGGTGAACTCGTAAGGTGCACTCTGGAGTCGCAGACAAGTGCAGCCTTCAGTTGAGGCTGAGTGCGATTGAGTGAGTTGAAACTCCGCGCATCCTTCTGCAGGCTTTAACTTGCGTTTAACGCTGCACGCGCTAATTTAATCTCACACTACTTTTACTACACAGGACCGGCTTTGCGAACGTTTCCAATATACTAAATACAATCTTAAGTCTAATTACACTAATAGAACGTAGAAACGTACAACTTGGCTTATATCTTTAGGTATGAACATAAACACTACAGGAGAGTGCTCGCGGGGGCTATTTTCTTAGTTTTGCTTCATAGGCATCAAACTGTCCTCGTCACTTTTTTTGCAAAAGCAAAGTGTTTGCATGATTTTTTGTGGCCCTTATTTATCCAGAACCAAAGTAACGGCAACTATGAAGTTTGTCCAAATCAGAAATTTTCCTAAAAGTAAAACTTCAAACTGCTAGCTTTAAATCGTCATAGAGTAAGGATAGGTTATACCATTTAATAAATTAATCTAAATCCCAAATTATTTTTATATGTCAAAGATGCACCAGGTTTGAACTAGTAATTTGCAAATTATTTCCAAATCAAACACGTGACAATATAGAATATGAGATAAATAATTGTAATTATATAAATTTTACCTTAACCGTATATATTGCATGCTGATGAAAAGAGTAAAAACTACCACCAAAATAAAATAGATAAGGTTAATTAAGTTTAATGCATATTGAAAACCAACATAACGTTAACGTAAAGCATTAACAATTCAAATACCTTGAAGTAAACATGTAAAAATGCCTGCTATAAATAGCTAAGTAAATAGCCCTGCGAAGGAGCAGATAACGTAAAAATTGCAAAAAATAAGTAAAAGGATATTTTGTGCAATATTCTTATAACGATGCTATTCGGGCAGATTTTTATGCGGCACCCCTCCTACGGTGTTTCACGTCTACTTTAATTGTAGTACTCCATGCACTTTCCGTAGAATACGATCAAAATTGACATTCCAAGATGATTGATCGATAAATAAACTGCACGTCCAAATCCGATCCTAACCAACAGTCATCGCGGACAGGAACCTCGGTAGCGTACAAAAACAGGTGGTGTTTTTGCGAACACGAAAGTACGCGAAATATGTAATATAAAAAACGCCTACATAAATGAAATATGTATTAGAATAGAGTATTTTATGCGCTACCTCGCAATATTTCCTTGTGAAACGAACCTTCAAGTGTTTAAAGGCGTGCACGTATCTGCTCAAAATTAATTCGTGATTAAATCCAAATTATGTGAAAAGCTGCCTGGACAACAAATACTCCGTGGGCAGCTAACGGCAAGCCATCTGATATTGAAATCTGTCTTAAATATACGAAACGGGGAACATTTTGGCCCAAAGTGCCAACGTTTCACAAAATATTAGGGTATCAAACCAGCATAGGCAACTTCCTTGGATATCAATTGCGGAAGTACATTATACGGGCAAATGGAGTCCTAATCGTAAAAGCATACAACGCGCGTTAGAACAAAAATATAACTGAATCCCGTCACCATTGACGCAATACTGTAAACGAATCTCTTCTAAACGTTAGTGTTTGGCGTCAATAGAGTGCGCTACTGTTGCCTCAAAAAGGAACCGTAACCCATTAGTAACTGCAACTTATAACTTATACGATCTTCTGTATCAAATCTGTAGCGATGCATAAAAGGTGTTTATTATTGGTTAGGTGCCACCTCCGTGATATAAATCATTAGCTAGTCGTCTATTGAGAAGGTCCGACCATGGACGTTCTATCTCTTCTATCTCTAGGCTTTGGGAAGATGAACGTGCTCTGTATTATATATTCTTGAAAACGCATGCTGCATTTCGCTTCACATATATCAAACAGAATGTAATCTACCAGTGTTATATTAAACACACATGGGTACAGGCAGTTGTGGTTACATCGCTCACACCTTATAGAAAATAAGTTTTGATGGACTTTGAGAAAACTAGCTAAGGCTCCAAATAGCGATTAGCAGCCCAAACGAAGATGAGCAGAAAATCTTAATCCTTTAAGCGGACGATGCTTAGGATCTTACAAAAATAAGCTCTGTAAATACTACATACCAAGTGGACGATAATGGGCATGCAAGAATTACATAATGAATGAGTGGACTTAGTTATAATACCAAATTGAAGGTAGGGGTTTGGAGACTAGCTCGAAGCGATGGTTCTTGGCGAGGAAAGATGATCGACGGCCTTTTATCTAAGCTCGAGGAAAATTGTACATCGATAGACAGCTTGTAACTTCGTTAATAATAAAGATGTTGTTTTTGCTGTAAATGTCAGTATTCAACCTACAAACTGCCATAATTTACCGATGATGACAGCGTGGCTGTCGAAATACGTATTTAGCAGTTGTTAAATATTTGTGTGGTGAGGGGTTTTAACGAATTTGTGATATTTTCAAACCACAGGCTCCAGCAGTGTTTTATTTTAAATCACTGCTAAGAATGATTTGTGGTAGTATGCTTAAAATAAAATTTTGGAACTCATTTTTTTTTATTAAAAAAATGTTTGCCTAAAGTGAGCCATGACTTGCCCAAAATCGCTAACAATCGAACAAGAAATGGAAAAGAGAGTCTACCTGGTTCTAGTTTCTCATGAACGAATTATTGCACCACACGTACTAAAACGATTGAACACTATGCTTTTTAAATGGAATAATTATTTTATCTACGACCACCACTAAAAGTAGGCCTTTTAGCGCTAGCTTGTTTCACTAAAAGTGACGTTTTATAGTTTACCGTGGTTAAAGAAATCAGCTGTTTACTTTTAGCCCATGTGCTAAAAGTGAAGTGAGGTTATAAAACTACAATTTCGAACTGGAAGTGAAGTTGTAAAGTTATTCTAGTTGCTTCTTGCGTTACAGGTAAAGTGTTTTTGAAATAATTAAAGCGTTATGTAATGAATACAGTCAGATGTGTAGTATTAATAATTACATTTCGTAACTGACCTTGACTACTGTCATTCTCAAACATTCGCCCGCGCGGCATGGCCTAGTGTTTATTATGATATAAATTAGAAGTGTCGTAGATGCAAACCTTTGTTAAATCGATATTTATGGATTAATAACAGTAAAATTAAGGTCGTAGATAAAATATTGTATGCAACACGTGCTAAAAGTCGTTTATGCACAAGACATGTTATGAAACTCGGCCTTCGGCTTCGTTTCATAATTTTCATGTTTCGTGCATAAACGTCAACTTTTAGCACTTGTTGCATAAATAGCTATTATAGTACCTATCCTAAAAAAATATTTTTTAAGATCTACTTTTAAATGAAATGGCGAATATGGGACATCGTTGGAAAGCTTTTTTTATTGTAGTTTTCAACTGTTTAATGAAACTTATATTGTTTCATTTAAAAAACATAGTTTTCAAATAGTTTAGTACGTTAGATGTGATAATTCGCACATGAGGAATATTTTGAGCCAAGTGGAGTTTGTTTTGCATTTCTTGTTCGATCTTTAATGATTTTGCGTAAGTCCTGGGAGTTAAATATATATTTTTTTAATTGAGAAAAATAACGAATTCCAAATTTTAGTTTAAGCATGCTATCATAAAGTATTTTTACGCTAATTTCAAATATCTAAAAATATACGGGGTGTTCCATTAAAAAAAACCAAAGTCGTGTCTCACTAGGCAAAAATAGGATGCCATGACTTCAATTGGTTTATGGCAATTTATAGGCTACATACTAGCATTTAAAACAAAACAAAAATCAATATCTCTATTATGAACGAAGTTATGATCTGTTTAGTGATTTACAAATACCTTGTATAGACATATTAGTCTTGCAACTGTTAAATAATTCAACTTGAGTAGTAAAAAATGAAGGGCTTTGTGCCATATTTACCGATGTTTGGCTTCTAATTCTAATTCTAATTCCCTAAGTATCATACAAGTTTACAACCCAAATCGGTAGAAAGAGAAAATAAGAGCATTTCCAAAGTAAACATCTCTATCATTAACTGCCAGACTATCGAATAGCCATCAATCATAAGTGTTTATTTTCCAGACTTTTTGATTATTTGAGTACCAATATTTTTAATTGGTTTCGACAATTAGTCATATTCCATCAGAAGTCGGTAAAAATTAAATTTGAAATGACCGAAAATTTTAGGAGCATTATTATAGACATTAAAAACACGTACGGACGAGAGACATTAAACAAGATGGGGTAGTAACACTGCCTGAAGCCCTGTCGCTGAACAGTCGGTCAAACGCGGAACTATTTCAAAATTAATGACGAAACTCGCATTCGTGGTGTAATCAATCTTTGTCTAAGCTAATTTACTTCCTTGGGTGACACGGGCAGACAGACACACCATTGGGACCTTTCAGTGTCTACCATCGGCACGACGTAGTCAAAGAGCGGAAAATATTAAACGATGTTACCGAATTAGAATTTTTTGTTCGATAATTTGTTCGTAGGCATTTGTAATAATCTATTAAAATAGCGAATTATAAATTTGGATAACTATAGATTATAGAAGATGGCTTTTTATCTTGGCCATTCTGTGTACCTGGCACGAGGATTAAGTTTTTCATGTGCGTGCAGGCAAGTTCCGTTGGCTGTCATGATTTACATTACTTGCCGCATAGTCGGTATTATTTATTCGTCATTTGCATCACTTGCATCATGTTTTATGCTCTCTCCGATTTAGATTTATATGAATTCTGTTTAGTCACACAATCATTTCTTCTGTAACATTTAACACGTATATTAAGGTTGGTGCATTGTAGTTTCTATTTGTAATTGTTGTGGAGAGACTGATGTCAAGCAAGTAGGCCTTCATATGCCCTTTTTGCCAACCCCATGGACAAGGTCTAGGCATGTAGTGAAGCAGGTACCTTAGTCCTACTTAGATTTTTACCGAGGCTAAAGAGTTCTAATCCTAGTAAGGGATCTTTTACATGCTACACATCGTAGTAACATGAAACCCACAGCTTTATATCACTTCCGAATCATGGCATTCTGTAGAGGTTTTCATCCACATTTTAATTTTTTTTTGAAAACCTTACCGGGATCGGGGATTGAACTCTCGACCTTTAGATTAGTAGCCAGAATGTTTAATCACTGAGCTATAGAGCCCGGCAAGATTGGTGCAAGTAACAACTCGAACGAATATAAGCAGCTACAGAAATTAAATAGCAGGTACCACATTATACAGGGATTCATTTGAATGCAATAAACGCTGCATATGTAATATATATAAAGCCGCGTGGCGCAGTTGGGTAAGCGCCAGGCTTGCATTAGGCAAGTCCTCGGTTCGAATTCCGCGGGAGTCAGAATTTTTCCGTAGCCTTGGCGATTGGAATCGGGCTCGGTGAGACTATTCACAGTTGGGCACCAAATTAACTGTGCTCAACTCAGAACCACAGACCTAAGAGATACAGTAACAAGGTCAACACATCGCCAAGTCACACACACCTCACACAATGGTTGCTGCGCAAGCACCAAAGGCGCGCTCCAACTCTGTATCCCGAATCCGGGGCAAGTTGAGCATTGTACCGCCAGATGCCAGTGCATAAAGCACCAGCCTCTACACCGCAAGGTAAATGAGGTTGCAGATAATACATACATATTCGATAATAAAATTCTTTGTCACTGAAACCTAATTATTCGAAACGATTATCGACATTTTTTAATAATAGTTCTTCAAATAATTTCCATATTGTTAGACGCGTGTTTGTGTGTTGTGTTAAAATTCAAATTCCGATACTTTAGAAATGTCTCAAAGTGCAACTCGCCCACAACCACAAGGCGGCGACGGGGTGCAAACAGTTCAAATGTGAGCCTTCCTTGGCCCAGTGGCGGAGGCAGGCGGTTAAATCTAAAAGAATATAAATTTACTGACCTGTAAATTTCATCGATAGTAATAATTGTACTAACCGGGGATAGCCGCCCCCCTGACCCCTCCGTACTTCCGGCAGCGACGCTACAATACTTGACCTTGCATCGGTCAGCATCAACTCTTTGGCGCCTCCAAACTACCTTTAGTGGTTGGCTTAGCTGTTAGCATTGTTCGCTAGTACTGCTCAATAGTAGTCCGCTAGATTAACCCATACAGAGTCGGTAAGAGCCCGGTGGCTACTGATCTTTCACAGTAAAGCAATTGCCGTAAACCTTGCTTGGCTGCTACCCACAGCGGAATGGCATGCTTCCGCGGGCTTGCATTATCACTGCGGAACTTATCATGCTTCCGCGGGATTGCTAGGCGGAACGACATTCTTCCGCAAGATCCATACCCTCGATTATCGTATAATCATCCAGCACGAGCAAGAACCTCTAACATCTGTCATCTGCTGTAATTGCCAAAAAGCTACCAAGCATCATTCAACTGACTACAATAGTACGTACATTCTACACTAGCTATCATTTAATTCACTACTTACGCATGGCATTGCTCGCAAATTCGTCTTGCGTTGGTTGCAACGTATCACATATTTAACTAGCAGTCCAGTGAGACAAATGTCTCATTTAATAAAACAAAAACACCGTCCCGGACGGACCAGCGTCCCGCACGGACGGAAATCACGTGATTTCTCGAAAACCGGAAGTGTCACGTGACTGAAATTCGGTTCCTGAGCTGACATGACCATTCCAAACATATAACTTTCATAACTTTTTACTTTCCCATACCCTTAGGTATAGGGAAGTCTTGGAATCATGAAAATTTTGGAAATCGAGATTTTCACAGAAATATCCGTTTTGGGCCTCTAGGAACCCAAAAAAGTGGTTTTTAAAAAATGTCTGTCTGTGTGTGGGTGTGTGGGTGTGTGTGTGGGTGGGTGACGCTCCTACAGCCGAAAGTATTGCTCCGATTTTGATGCGCTTTGGAATGCGGGGGTGTATCGAAAATTCATCGACAAAATAAGCTTTTCAAAAAAATCCGAAACCGGAAGCGGAAGTTACGCATGTTTTTTTGGTATCACTGTTTTCGTGATTAAAATTTTGAAAATTTTATCGCGAATTTTATAACGATAGAGGGTCATAAGACAAATCTGTTAGTTTTTTTCCGAACTCGCTAGGTTTAAAATGAAGGGCGCTATGATTTTTTGAAAATTTTGAGTTTAACGCCCTATTACTCAAAAACGGATGAATCGATTCAATTGATTTTTGTTTTCTGAATAGTATATGAAGGCTAACATGAGGTGATATAAAAAGTGTTTTGAAAAATATTAAGGGGCCTAAATTACAAATTTTCAAAATTTTGGAAATTTTCTAAAAATCATTTCTCAAAAACTGCCCACAGGAATTTGTTTAAACTTCATACACTGATAGACCCCGAAAAGGGCTATCGATCTGTTTTTTAAAGAATCTCATGAGTTATCTGTGGCGCCCTCTACGAAGCTTTGGAGTTTGAAAATTTAAACCCCTTTAATTAATAAACAAAACAAGATAGGTAGCTGGGGTTTTCACTGGATTGCTCAGTGCATAATGGAGCATATGAATATGCAAAAAAATATTACACTCGTGGATATATGTAAGCGCACCGGCCCCCTCCCCCCTCTATTTTTGAAAAATAATTTTTTTATTCTAACGGTTGTTATATTTTTGCGTCAAAGAATCTTTTTCCGCAAAAATTAAAAAATCGATTTTGTATGCCCTAGAAAATATAATTTCCAGGTACTTAGAAAATTTCACCTCGGCGCTACAGCCGTTTTGAGGAAAATAATACATAAACTAGCACAGTGGCGGCTTGTCCACTTGGCGCCATCTACAGAAGCTCGGTGGTCACGTTTTGAACTACACATCTTATAACATAAAATCGTAGCTCTCTTTGTTTGCGTGTAACTATGTTTGTTCGCTATCTCCTCCGAAGATACTGGACCGATTAAGTTGTACGATGGCTTAAAAGTTTGCTAATTTTCAGACTTATTTAATTAACTTCTCTAGGCAGCAGTATAATTTAATTAACTTCTCTAGGCAGCAGAGCGGAGCGCCTATCGCTGTCTACTATTAGCTCGGGTGCGCGCATTATTCAAACAGGAGAGTGTGGTTCTGCGGTAAGCGTGCTGGCCTATCACGCGGGAGCCCCGGGTTCGATCCCGTCGATGCATCTTTTTTTTTTAATTTATATTAATGAATCTCTCTTAATTTTGCGAACCGAAACGTAGTTCGGGTGACTCACTAGTTCTTTTATATTTACCCGCAATTTACGTGAAAGTGTAAACGCTTATCACGGTGAAGACGTGAGTCATCGAGTTGAAATTTTGATATGTTGTCAAGACTGTTGAATAAAGACGATATGAACAGTTTCCAGTATGGGAAAGTCCAGGGAGGTAGTCACGTCCACTGTTTTCTCTATCTCTTACGGTTTGGCTGCTGAAACAGCGTCCCGGACGGACGGACGGACGGACAGACAAGTCTATTATATATATGGATTATTGGTTTGCGTAATCGCAGATGCCAACAATTAACTACGCAAAACAGTTGTTTCACTACATTCGTTGCGCCCCTATCACAGCACCAAACGTTCTGCCCGATTCCGAATTCTATCTCTAACCCAGTAACCTCGACACGGTACACTCTTTGCACGTGTAGTCTGGGTCTCCGAAATAAGGAATTGTGACTTAACGCCTAATATATTTGTCAAGATTGTATTACATCTTAGGGGCAATCGCATTCCTTGTTCTTGCGGCTTGAGTTAGATTGGATAGACTGGTCGTTCCGTTGATCTAAGACTCCAAGAACATAAAGACGATTGCAAACACAAACGCATCACAAAATCAGCCGTAACTGAGCATACGTTTACAAATGGGCACACTATAGAATTTGAGCACGCCAGAGTATTACAACAGAGTATTATGTGTAACGCAAATAGATTTCTAATGATATATAAAAATAACAAAAAGTACACAAATCGGTGAGTGTGGACTACCACCGATATGGATTTAGATCCAGCTAAAACTACCACCTACGTGAATTGCTACCGATGTGGATTACCACCGACTTGATTTATTACTGACTAAGAATATTTTAACAAATGTATGAAATGCCAACGAACTGAAATACCATCGACTTAGTTTACCATCGAGTTGAATTTCCACTGCTTGAGTTTACTACCGATATAGCGGTGCAATGCTCAACCTATCCCAGTTTCGGGTTACAAAGTTGAAGAGCTCCTTTCATGCGTGCATAACAACCATTGTGTTAGGTGTGTGGCTTAGTGATGTGTTGACGTTGTTACTCTATTTCTTAGGTCTGTGGTTCTGAGTAGAGCACAGTTAATTCGGTGCCCAACTGTGAATGGTCTCACCAAACCCGATACTGATCGCCAAGGCAGCGGAAAATTTCGCCCACTGTGGGTTTCGAACCGAAGACTTGCTTAGTGCAAGCCTAATGCTCTACCAACTGCGCTATTTGGCTTCTTTTACAAAATTGTTTATACTATAATAAATATCATAAATAAATTATAACGAGTCCATTATTATTGTTATAAAATACAGAGTAGATGATCAGCGACCGATTGGACTCATATTAAGTACTAGTGAGTCACCCGAACTACGCTTCGGTTCGCTAAATTAAGAGAGATTCATTAATATAAATTAAAAAAAAGGATGCATCGACCGGGAATCGAACCCGGGCCGCCCGCGTGATAGGCGAGCACTCTACCTCAGGTCCACCGTAGCCCACGTCGACAGGCGCTCCGCTCCGCTACTTAGAGGATTTAATTAAATTATAACTTTTTCGTACTTTTTTTGTAAATAAAAACCGGCCTACGATCTAAGTCTAAAAATTAGCAAAATTTTAAGCCATCATACAACTTAATCAGGCCAGTATGTTCGGAGGAGATAGTGAACAAACATAGACGCAAACATACAAAGAGAGCAACGATTTTATGTTATAAGATATAGCATACATATTGGCAATATACAGATAGACAGACATAAGCAAGGATACAAATTAAAGTTCATATAGGTCATAAAAGTAAATCAAAGCAACATGGGCATGTCTAACAAGCTTTTAAAGACGTTGACATTTACGGAATCAAGGATGTGCGCCATTTCATGCCGATACAATGCGATTGGTAATAAACTGTTGTCTACGTAGTCTGGTACAGCACTCATTCACTAGCTTGTACTTGTGACCCTTCAGATTGGTGTTTAGCATGAAGAGCATATCACATCTTGTTGCAGGTCATGTAATAGTTATTTACGTGGCAAGCTGAGTAAATTAGCCTTTATGGACGAGGTGGATAATTTGCAGGGAGAGCGACGTAGGAGCGAGCCCTGTAATCCGGTGAGCCCCAGTAAAGACTAATTGCAAGCGTGCCGCGTACAAAGTTTAATTTCCTCTTGTTGAAAATATTAGTGTTTAATAAAGGATGTGTTTATTAGGTGCGTGTAAAGTCGCCATGGCAAAATTTTACGAGCACCTTACCAGTAAAGAGTCAGTTCAGACGACAGTAAATGACCTTTAACAAGTCAAGAGGAAATAAATAGTAATTTTTGATTCACATCTAAGTTTTCTATTGGAAAACGTGAAAGAGAAGCATAAAGACTTGCAAAAGGGGCGGCAACCGCAAACCAAAACATTGCAATTCAACGTTCCAACCTCACTTTTCAGTTTTGTATCAAATAGCTAATCACCGATCACGGTTTTATAAAAACTTTGGACCAATTTTTGACAGTGGGACATGCCTTAAATATGTTTTGATGGAACGTACGTCACTTCGTTTTTTATAAAAATGTTTATAAAAACTTTTTATAATTTTTTTACAGTGGGACAGGGGCTTTACTCATAAGATCAGTGTAAATATTTACTATTTTCTATTTCCAACTGATATAACCGAGGGTTTGCCTTTCATTATAAGCAAACCGTGTGAATTTTATAGTACATTTTCTGTTAGACGTATTTATTACATCTCTACAATTATTTCAGTGGCTTGGTTCACGTTCGACCCAGTTCTGTCCGGACCAGGATTGCAGTATTCTGAGGACAGCATAAAAGTGACAGGGGAAGGTTGGGAGCATCGCGTTGCCTTAGGGAGCGTCGGTTTCAGCCGTGGGGTGCATTACTGGGAGTTCACCATAAACAAGTTCGATGCTGACACAGACCCAGCTTTTGGCATTGCCAGAATTGACGTTGCCAGAGATAAAATGCTCGGTAAGAATATTTTGTTTTTTTAGCTGTTTTGCACCCCTTTTTGGTCATAAGCCTCCCTCAGATTGCGGTGTTGTATTTTCACTTGTTTAATATATTCCAGGCAAAGATGACAAGGGTTGGGCCATGTATATAGACAGGCAGCGTTCGTGGTTTCAGCATGCTGGAGCTCACGAGCAACGTGTGGAAGGTGGCATCACAACCGGCAGCACGATAGGAGTGCTGCTCGACTTAGATAGGCATGCGTTGTCTTTCTATGTTAACGAAGAGCCTCAGGGTTCGGTAGCTTTTAGAGATCTCTATGGGGTTTTTTACCCAGCTGTTAGCATCAATAGGGGTGTAAGTGTCACACTACATACTGCACTCGACCCGCCTTCAGATATTGACGACACGTAAGTTGGCTGCTGGTGAAAAAGCAGCCGTGACTGCTATTATTTCCGAGTCCATTAATAGTACTTGTTCCACGAAGCACAATTATACTTAAGAGATTAATAACTGTTGCCCATATTCCTATGCCATGGGTGTCACATAGGACCAATACATGTAATAGGGTGAAGTAATTACTTTGGTAGCTTGGCTAATGAAGAATGTTATCATTAGCGTGGGATATGTAAGTTTGTTATTTGTAAAATTATCTACTGACCTACAAGCAGGCAAATGAGCTGTGTGCTTTTTGGTAGGGATGTGCAGTACGATCCGATATTTTGAAGTACCGGTACTTTGTCTTCCGATACTTGATATTTTGTACCGGTATTGCAATAAGCGATACAATACGATAGATTTATTTTTGGTCAGTATCGTCAGGACCGATCCAAGGTGTTTGTCCATTAATTTTTTTTTTGAATTTTTAACAAAAATTAAAATAATCCCAATGTTGTTGTTTCATATTTATATTCAGTGTTCCATGGAAGTAAGGGCGAGATGGTCGAACGTCGATAACTTTCAATAAGTAATTTTCAGCTTCTACAAACTGGAGAATAAAAATAAAAACAAAATGATTTTGTTGAGCCGAAATCTTCCCGTTTAACTTGTGTACGCACTACACTTCGGATTTCGGTTGGTACAGGAAAATCGTAATTGACTAATTCTCGCGAACTAGTTCTCTCACGTATCTCCTTCAATATTCAGCTTAAATATTTATAACATGCTGCTTTATGTTTATATACATTTATGAAACTAAATTTTGTTGGAAAATATAACTGCGTTTCAGTAATTATTTTCGTGTTACTTTTGAAGTTTTTAAGCGTTTATAAAAGTTAGTATGCTATTTAATAGATGTATTTCTAATACTAATTTTGTAATTATTTTTTGTTGATTTTTTATTGTTACTGCCACTATTATTGCTACAGTTCTATTTGCTGTACTAGGACTAGAAGGTTCGTAGAAGTAAACCTAGATAATATCCTGGATCGAATGTGTACCGGTATTTTATCTACCGGTACTTTTGTATACGTTACTGCCCCATACCAATACTTTTAAATCGATACGATACGATACGATTGTACCGGTACTTTTCGGTGTATCGAACATCCCTACTTTTTGGTAGGTTTTTGAAAATGTATAAGTCTGATTATGTGATCTAGATTTTTGGAATATGATGAACTCAGAATTTTGCTAAAACTTGATCACGATTTAATTTTGGATAAAATTATGAATCTGTTGAGTTTTAATGTAGCACACAGCTAATTTTCGTGATGATTTGGTTGCTCTCAAATACCAATTTCAAAACAGTACATTTAAATAAACATTCCTCATTCATAAATGTATTATGTGAAAAGCTGAACTAAAGCTACCTTTGGTATTTACCGCATTAGTAAACAATATTCCAAAACGTAGATCATGTCTGCCTCCCAATTTATTGTCTGTCAGTGTGTATAATAATAAGTCCCACATATCTGACAAGTTCTAATAGTTCCAAATACTGTAATGCGTAAGATAAACATAAATGCTCACCTTCTGTATATAAAAACCATTTCAGTGTTATTTATTGTATAACATATCGACGTCAACTATTGAACAATGATTTATATTTCTTTCTATTCACTGCCACAGAGGTAACCACGAAAAATAAAATATTATTACAGGTGTAAGAAATGGAACCTTGGATGTTTCATTATTTCTATGTAGAACTTATCAACACCTGCATAATGTTTCAAAAGACTGATAGAGTTGCAACTCTATAACGAATTACTAATTATATGACATGTTTGTATTGTTGTGTCTGATTATGGCCATTTATAATACCAACATTTAAATGTATTATTGTTGTAAATATTTTTAAACTTTAACTTCTGCACCGATATCTTAATGAAATTTAGATACGGTTTTTTGTGGTAAAAACATCATTTTTGATTTCTAGTCTAAACAAGTTCGAGGTTATTATAAATCTAATTTAAAGCGAATGTGATGGCAATTGTATTTTGTGTTTTGAGCACAAACAAAATTTGATACACTTGCCATACGTAGGTACGTAGTTCACTTAATAGAGCTGTAGTTGTTATCGTTTTTACGTCAGTGCAACTTTAATGCGGTACTCGCTGTAATTCGATTTAAATATTTGTTATATAGTTACTAAGTTACTATTTATATTTATTTAAGGGTGATTTTTTTCTTATATAATGTTTAAATATGTAACTTCACTTGTATATACATTTGTACAATAAAATGTCACTATTGAATTCCTTGCTTTTATTCTCCAGATTTGGAGCTAAAATTGTGATTTTGAAATTGCATACTTTATCATTATGTAGCTTGTGTTTACAATTTGTGTGTGGTCTTGTTAAATATTCCTCCTAGACAGTCCTGTAGCCAGAAACTAATTTTGTTTACCTAAATACACCCTTTGTTTGTGAGGACGGAAAATTCGTCCCCCACACCTATTTTCTGTTTTTAACCCAGTTGAGGTCAATCAGAAATTCAAGATACATGGATAGTAATACCAGTGAGTAAATACAAAAATGAATATAAATAATTGTGGAAGAATCCTAAGGTAAAGTTCAGATGTGTGAAGATAAATCGCATCGCACACTGTACTGCCACTTAAACCTTGAAGATTTTGAATGAAAGTGAAATGTATATAAACATTTACATTTTTTAGACTTAAATAACACAAAAATAATACGAAATAACATTGCAACGAATGTGAAGCACTTCTCTTAGTAAAATTCTAAACTAAAAAAAACTAAATGGAAGATACAACAAAACACTAGTCAGTACAAAGTAGCAGAATTAGTTAGTTATTGACAAGTAAGCAGTATTTTTGTAAGATTTCTTTTAAATGATTTAGTTGACAACCGTTTTAAGGATTCAGGTAAAAAGTTGTATATCTTATGAATGTTAAATGAAAATGAACGTGTTACAGCTCACGACTTTTACGACCTTAAAACA
The DNA here is from genome assembly GCA_940337035.1 of Agriotes lineatus. NCBI lineage: Eukaryota > Metazoa > Arthropoda > Insecta > Coleoptera > Elateridae > Agriotes > Agriotes lineatus. The sequence goes on along the minus strand of OW679197.1, from coordinate 171,817,265 downwards.
CTTTGGGGATAGTCTAAATGGGTCGTTAGGACACGTTAATATTCAAAAACGCAAAGCTCACTCTAATCGCACTTCAATCTGCTGTGACAGACAGCTGACCGGCTATTAACTCAGGGAGAAGGGGAGGTTCGGATCAACACGACCTAATTTAGAGCAAGATGTAAAATAAATCTGAAGTCGGAGGACCGACGCATCACTTCAATGGTCATGTGCAATGTTCCGGCTACTTGGGAACCTACCTTTTCTGGTCTGTTAGCTTTGCCGGTCACCTCACAATTAATAAATCTATGAAAGCATAACATATGTTGTGCATCAACACCTATAAGTATCATAAATAAAAGTCCAGGAAGTTAAAGCAAATGCAAATCTATTAATATTTAAGTATGCCGGTAAATGTTTGACATGAATAGTTGTAAAGGGGATTAGTAAGTCTAATATCTGCTTAACAATGATAGGTAGGATACAAAAGTATATTGGTTACATTAAAACGACAGTGGTAAACAGGAAGCACAAAAATTCTGTATATGACGCAACAATGATGACAGTTTACTCTCAAAGTAGGTCACGTACGTTGGCTCCAATTATGATTGTTGCCAGGCATAAAATTACGTCTCTTTAATGTCAACACAAGTACGTGGCACAGATGCTCTAAAGTACACAGCCAATAAAACAGTAGATCACAGTACCTAAAATGTCCAGCGAGGTTGCTGATTCCTGCAGCTGAAAGGTCTCACCGTCTCGTCGCCTTCTCTGCGAATGGTTAAAGGACAGCGTAGATGGCTGGCCGTCTCGAAACGATGTTATAAAACGTACTCCCAAAACACTAGGCTTTGTGTGAAGATCCTTGTAACGACAAGCATTGGGAAAAGGGCAAACCGAAAACTAATTACCCAGCTCCCCAGATTTGGCACTTCCGAAAACCTCTGTCGTAGATATCTGCCAAAGTGCTAATTGCACACCCAGTGCTACAATACAACAGAGAAGATAGGTTCGGCCATAACACACACCTGCCAAGGGCAGTTCAACCAGATACAAACGTACGGTACTAGCTTCAGACCATAAGTGTCCAGACACGGGCTGAAGAAAGAAGGGTATGGGGCGCTTTCGCTTGCTTTTTCTGTATCGCTCATCAACCAGTTTGCTATAACACAACATTACAACCACTCCTTCCAGCAAAAAAACTGTACATCGTGACAAACATGTGACGACGGGTTTGTTGAAGGTCACCAGACTCAGTTTTTACGACATGACGTGAGAGAACATCTGTGCCGGGTCTCACACATGTAAGCGATCAAAACTACACTATGCTAGAACGAGAGGGAAGGATCGATATATGAATTTGGTAAAGGGAGCGTGTAATTGTCAATATTTTAAATAAACTGGGAAAGCGCTGATATTTGAAATGCAAGTGCGGGATTTTAAACTGGTCTGAATACCCTGTATCTGTTGGGTACCATTTTTTTTTAAATACAACCCAACTACGTGAAAATTATTATTTTCAACTATTTCTTATGTAATGCAAAAATAAATAAAAATAATTTTTTAAGGTGCTCATCTTGTACAGGGTGTTTAAAAAATACGTTCGTATATTTTACCCACTTATACATCTCATCAATACAAACAAAAAAGTCTTAATAAACATGGGTCTGGAAAGCTTTCGTTTCCAAGATAGTGTTAAAGTCTAAAAAAAAATCCCGGTCGCTCCTGAAATAAATAATGTAAATCTAAGTACGCCAAAGCATTATCCTTAATAGCATCAATAAACCTTTTAAATTTCACTAAAATTGGCTGATGGGTTTTTGACATATTGGAGCATTTTAGTTTTTGTCTTAATAGGTTCAGAGGCGTACAAAAATATGGGCTTTATTTTTTCTTGAAAACGAAGCGAGATATGAAAAAAATTCAAGAGACAAAAAAGTTGCATTTTTAGTCGCTTTATTAAAAAAATATATGAAAACTGGAAAAAATCTATTGGGCGTTATTTTTTTTGAGAAAAAACCTAATCGACATGCCCCATGGGCCTCTGGAAGTACTGGATCAACTGTAATATGTCGAAAAGATAAACAAACTAGAAACATTTCATTAAAATCGCCCAAAGAGTTTTTTCGATAACAATAAAAAACAGTTTTTTTTTACTTCAAACACCCTGTATCTCGGACCCATGGTTATTAGGACTTTTTTGTTTGGATTGATGAGGTCTATAAGTGGGTAAAATATTCGAATGTATTTTTTATGTGTGTTTTACCCAAAATATGCCCCTTTCGTCAACGGTAAAAACCTGAGGTATGTGCAAAATATTACTTCCTTTAAGTAATAGTTCTTAAGTTAAAGCCTAAATAGGCAGAATTTAGAATATACCTATTTGATCAAGTGTAGAAGTCTAACCTATATGCAAAACATTATTAATCGCACTCTGTATTGAAATGGTCTTTAGCCCGTTACACAACTCTGCTTGCAGAATCAATAAGTAAAGCAAGTCAATTAAAGCACAGAGCTGGGGTAAGCAGGCAACTGCAAGAAGTCACATTAGACATTTTAATTCATGATTACATCGGTCAAGCATTGCCGATATTAAATGAAATTACTTTAGAATGAATGGCAATAAGGTAGAGCTCAATTTGTAAATTAGGGTCACAGATTTATCAATTAACATAAATTAAGAGGTTGGTGCAAAGTAAAGCCAAACATAATTCAACAAATCTATCACCAAAGGGATTTATTACATGCAGGTTAATTAAATTTACATGTCAGTATAATTAAATAAGTACAGTTCTATGAACTTTTTAAATAAAGGTAAAAAGGACAGAATGATCAATACAGTGCAAAAAGAGCACAATACTAGATCGAATAAGGCTAGAAGAAAAGGGAGCAGTGATATTTGAAGATTGGTGAAATTCAGACAGGTTTATAAAACTGCAAGAAAATCATACTACAGGAAATGGACAAGATTTGTGTTTAAAAAATAACAGACAATTAAAATACAACTTTGTGAGTGGCGCTAGAACTTAGATAAATTGCAAACATGAACAAACAATAATTTAGAAAGTAAGATTATGTACAGTTTTATAAATTAAGTTGTAAATTTGGATTATAAGTAATTGCATTGTATTCAGTTAACATCCGTTTTTTATGTAGCCAGATAGGCAATTGTTGTTAACGAACAAAAAAAAAGAAACAATTGCAATAAATTAATTGCTGGCAAGCTAAATTGTGTCTCCAGTTTATTTGTATTTTATGCCATTTACCATTAAAATAAATTAATAAAAATTATACCGGCGTGATCAGCAGTTTACAGTGCATATGTGAGAGTGTGGGTGTAAAAATCCATCACATAAAAAAAAATTCTCCGGTGACTGCTTCCGACAAGATCGACAGCCCAGATCCAGTTTACGAGCTCCAGTTGCGGGCTTCAGCCAAGTTCCAGAGCCTGAGAGGGGGTGTCAGCAGTTTCGCCCGGTGTGTACGAGACCAGCACAGCCTAAGAAAGGTAAGGTTAGTGGTGCCAAGCGTATAAGTGTGCTAGAGCTACGAAATTTACCATGAGGAACGAGCCCTATGAGAGGAAGCCGATCCCAGTATTACAATACGTCAAAATAGAGCAGGAGTTCCAGAAATTGTGAAAATATAAGTGGAGGTTATGTTAGGGACGCGTTGAAAACATTTGAATTGCGAAGGAACCCGCCAACGATCTAAAACAAAACACGATTAGGAACGCTTAATAAAGCGCGAGATTAGAATTACCTGTTAATTTGTTCATGGATTTGCTTTTGAATTCACTATAATCACAGAAATGAACTGCACGTGGAATCGATTTGCTGATAGATATTATTGACAGAGCAGCGAGTCTGCGTGTTTGCTACTTCTAAATTTCATAGCCCAGTGGCGTATCACGGGGATTTTTATTTTGAACAAATAGGTGAACCCAACCAGATTTTGAGTCCATGCCTATCGAAAAAAGAGCAAAAGGGCAAAACACTGATCCAATGAACCCATTGATACAGTTAGAATTATTTACTTTAATCAGTAAAAATTTGATATTAAACAGAAATAGAAATATGTGTAGGGTGTGTATGTATTTATTAAATCATAATCACATAATAATATAACATATAAACCTTTACAGTATATAGGGTATCTCAGAAATAGTTCGTAAAAGAATTCTATAAAAAGTGCTAATGCGTTAACACAGTTTATGAAATAATTCTGAAAATCGACATATGCATTGCTAAAATAAAAATTATTACAGTTTTACCTAAAAAAATGCAGTGCCGCACTGCTTTTTTACTTTACTACTGTTTACCTAGTAATTGTTGTTAACAGTACTGTTGTCACCACAGCAACATTACAAAAAAAAATACAACAGATAGAAAAAGCTGTAAAGGGTTTTATACTGAATGTCTCACGCAAGTGGAAGTTGTGACTCTAAACAATTTTAAAAATCAAAAGAAACTAGGTGTAAAAATATCTTAACGACCCTAATAATATTGAAACAATAAAACGAAATACTTGGTTATGCAAAGTACATCAATTATCAAATAAAAAAAATTACCTGCGGTGAGATTCGATCTACATCATCTGTGGATGCGATTTGAACTTCATGGGTATGTTACACATGGCCATAGAGCTCTATTGATATCTATGCCACGCATGGCTGTATTTGAGCTGTAATGTAGCGCATTGAATTTTTTACGACACTACCCTGTATCTGTTGGGCCTCATCTTCGTCAAGTGTAAAGCCTGACCTATGTATAAATTATTACTTTTATCTATTTCTTAGTTAACATAAAAATAAACAAATATTTTTTTTATTTGTATACACAGTGTGTAATTTATCACAGTCTTCTTATTCTCATTGCTACATGATATCTCTTTGGTGTTCCAAAGCCTCAGTAATTCACGATAAACTGTGGAAACTTCAACAATAGACTTTTTACTTCCTTTTACAATAAAGGAAGTATTGGATTCACCCCAAAAATTCAGATCTTCATGTTTTAGAGTCCCCTGAACCCAAAAAGATGTTTTTGTTCATTGGTCTGTGTGTCTGTGTGTGAACAAATATCTCAAAATCGAAAAGAGGTGACGTTTAAAAATAAGTTTTGTGTACTATATAGATGCCACATCAAGCTTTCGATGAAACTGGAAACTCATAACCGGAAGTATAGTGTTTACTCGTATGATTTTTCAGTTTTTTTAATTTTCTCAAAAACAGCTGATAATTTTTTCAAACGTTACATTTTTATTACATTTTTAATGTGTATTGATGTGAGCTAGGTGATTTTCCAGTTAAATACCTCTAAAATGGATTTTTGTTTTTTTTATGTAATGTTGTAGGGAAGCTAAAAACAAATTTTTTACTAATTATAGGATCACTGTAAAAGGAAGTTGTGTGTGTATATCACACCATATTTTTTATTCCAAGCAACATGTCTCTATGCTTCTGCCCTGTCTAATTATTGCACAATGTAACTGTATTGTCCATACACACTCTCAAATTAGTGCCCAATTACAGCTATGAAACATTTTTGCCATTTTTCAAAGTCACTTTGTACACCTTGAAATAGAGCCTCAATATATAAAATAACCATTACGTCACACCAGGAAGAGAAAAATCAATTTCCATAGCGAATGGGCAACTGTTGCTAGGGAACAGCTGATGTGTGGCTATGCAGTTTGTTAGTTTGTTAATGTGCAAGAACAAGGCATTGTCTCGTGTGGAAGTGGAACGGTGTGTACTGTAAATTGTTTAAGTAGAAACGATCTTTTATATATTTAAAAACTAACTGTATTAAGATTAATTTATTATTAATATATGTCGTTAAGCTGCACATTCTTTAACATCTGAAACTAATATAATTGCAGATAGTGCATTTCAAGTGGACAACAACACTTTATAAACTAACTAGTAAACAAATTCAGAGCTTATGAGACTACAGTCATTATGGCAGAAATGATAAAATTGAATGATACTAACGAAGCTAAACCAATAGCAGTTTATAAAAGAAATAACACAGACCTGTTAGCTATATGGCCGAAATCAGAGTTTGAAAAATTAAAAAGTCGTGCACGGGTGCTGACAACCCAAGACAGAATGGCTATCATTGATGAAGCCGAACGAGATAAACTACATTTACAAGAAGAGAGCAATAAAAGAAAGCAAATGCTTCAGAAGGCTTACCTGGAACAGAAACCAAAGCAAGGTTCAAAGTTGTCAGCCGTAGAAGACGAAGCTGCTAAAAAAAATTTGTACGTCCTTCAGAGAGCCTTTGAATTACGTTACGAGCAAGATGATGCTATTAAAAATGCCAATGCGCTCATCCTCGCAACTAAATGCCTAGCAATAAGGGAAGCACAAATTAAAGAACAGGAAGTGGTTAAAAAAGATCTCGAAGAAGAAAATCGTCGACTGGATGTAATGATGGAGCAAGAGAGGCAGAAAGCTTTAAAAGAAGAGGAATTAAAGAATGAAGCGCAAGAAGAAAAAATTAAAAAATATGTGTTGGAGGTTTCCCTACAAATCCAACAAAATGAAATTCAGAAACTTGCAGAAGCTACACGCAAGCAAGAAGAGAGCCTTAACATTAACAAATCATTACTTGCTTTCCAACAAGAAGAGGCTCGTAAACAGCAACAAACAAAGTTCGAACGGGAGCGGATTAGGAATGACCTTAATCAAGTTAATGCTGAAATTGAACGTTGTAAACGTCTGCAACAGGAGGAGCAACGTATTGCAGATTTACATATCCAGGAATTCATGCGTAAAAAAGCAGAACGAGAAGCTGTCAGGGAAGAAGAACTGATGCAAGAGAGGCTACTCAAAGAACGTGAAATTGCTCATCTTCGGCTTAAACAACAAAAAGCACAAAACCAGCAAGACGTTGCTGATGAAATTGCTGTTCTTCGCACTCAAGAGGAAGTAGAACGAGTATGGAGGGAAAGAGAGAAAATGGCGGCAAATAAACGAAGACAGTTGGCTGAGGATTTGAGGAACGGCAGACAACAGCAAGTAGAAAATCTGCATAAAGCAAAAGCAATGGAGATCGAAAGAGATGAGCAAGAATATCTCAAAGTGGCACAAATTCAATACGAGCTGTATCAAAAGGATCTTGAGAAAAAGCGGCAAAGACGAGAAGCTGCCCTAAAGCATCGTAATGATCTACTCAAGCAGATGGAGGAAAAGCAGTTGGAATACATTAAGGAACATCAAGAAAAGTTTGATGATGGGGTTGCTTTGAGATTGGAACACGAGAATCATAATAAACAAATTCAAAATATCATACACAAGAAAGTTCAGAGGCTGAAGGAAAGTAATGTTTCTGAAAGTTTTATTGTGGATTTAGAGAGGCAGTTAAAAATACAAAAGAAATAAAAATTGAAAAGTGGATCACATACGAATTTACTTTTATACTAATATACATTCATTCAAATTCGTGTTTGTGATTGTTTAAATTTGTCTTTGGAATATAACATTATATCTCTTCAAGTATGTAGTTGTTATAATAAGCTAGTGCTTTTGGTAACCTTGTATGTAGTTTTACTACCTAATAAACATTTTTAATTTTTGTTATCGGTTAGCTTTACGAACTAGCAATTGACTAGATAAAGTTTGGCTAAGAATTTGAAAGTACCTACTAATAAATGTTTTATATTTTCTTTATTCATTTTGTAGTTGCAATATTTGGGTGAGGTGTCACATAATATATATTCATCGTATATTTGCTTCGCAAAAAAGATTATCTAAAAAGTATTCAAATAAAAATTATTGAGGTCGGAATTTTTCATAATATGTCCGATACAAATGTTTTAATTCTGCTGTATTTTAAAATATTGATTTTTTAATTGCACACATGTATTTTTATTCAGTTTGATAGATTGACACTGGCTCGCATTTTTACCTTGTGTCGATGCCGTGTGTAAATTAAACAAAATGTCAAGGATGCCTTTATGTAAATCCCAATGTGGAAAACAAAAAGAGGACAATTAAGAGACGAGACGAGATGATCATATGGCCCAATATTTTTCTCTTTTTAACAAACTTTAACTTGCCATGACCTTACGACTAGTGAAATAAATTAATAACACAGCTAAATGCAACAAATACATGATGGATGCATTTAATAATAATAATAATAAATGTCTTTATGTGATGTTATCAAAAAGCTGATTTATTAAATATGATTGACACAGCTCTGTAGCTTTATTATTATTCACATCAGGAGCAACATTTATATACATAGTAATAATTGATTGCAGCAGGACTGAGGACATCATCTCGAATAAAACAATTTCTGGTCTTCAAGATATCTAGGGATTTAAGCTTGCTCCACATTGCTTTTGGACTACTGTTTCTCAGCGTAAACTCAAAATAAGCTTTCTTTTTGTTCTTAATGGCTGTAGTGGTGTAGTTACGCAACAATTTATAATAATCCCAGTGAGCGGGGTTTGTAGTTCTCTTAAATTTTTGTTTAGCTTCGTTTCTAAGTGACATGAGTAATTTGATGTTCTCAGTAATCCAGGGGGCTCTATTCCTGTTATTTTAACAGTGTTAACTGGAGCATGCACATTTAAAAGGAATAGTATGTTATCACTTACGAATTTAATCTTATCGTCTACGTCTGCCATATCATAAATAATATGAAAAGGTATTTGCCTCAAATCACTGTGAAAAACATCTAAATTATAATGCTTAAAATCTCTGGACTAATTTTAAAGCTAGAAACTGTCAATTCACAAATACCGATTCTTGATCAGCAATGTGTGCATCGCCAATTCTAGAAGCCGTTGCCATTTCTGTATTCGATACTAGAATCAAATCCAGTATGGAACCATTGTTGTTGTGATATTTAGTTCGTTCATTAATTATTTGTGAGAAATATAATGCTTCTAGCATGGAGTTAAAATAAAGTGTTAGGATTATTTAGTACTAGTAGATTATTCATGTCACCAAGATAAATAACTTTGTCAGTAATTACAGTGCTAAGATCAAGAGATAGTTCAAGTTCATCAGAGAATAACTTATAATTTAGTGAAGGAGGTTTATACGCAATACCAATTACATATTTTACATTTAAGAGTTCTATCCAAATTTGCTCAATCGCGTCACCGGTATAAATCAATTTAAATTTCACGTGGTTGCGAATATAAATACATACACTGCCACCACGCCCAACTCGATCCTTTCTAATAAGTTGAAAGTTATCTATGAAAAGAAGCTTATTACCTCTATCAGGAGATAGCCAAGTTTTGCTTATAGCAAGAATATCTAATTTTGATGTAATTATATATTCCTTAACTTGTTCGCAATGGGCTAAGGAATCGCTTAGCTAGCACACCAGTCGGCATTGGGAGAAAACTTCAAAAACGCAATTTTTTACATTTTCGATCATCTTGGTAATTTTTTACTGTCACATATACGTCAACAATAAGTATACAAAATATTTAAATAGAAAAATGTGTCATAATTAATTTATTAAAAAAACTAAATTCAACATTCCATATAAAAATTAAATAATATTACTTCAGTAACGTAAACAAAATTTTGGTTTTTACTTCCTTTTACGATAAAGGAAGTATTGCATTCACCTCAAAAATTCGAAATTGAGTTTTCAACAGATCTTCACGTTTTCAAGTCCCCTGAACCCAAAAAACATGTTTTTGCATATTGGTCTGTCTGTGTGTCTGTCTGTGAACAGAATATCTCAAAAATGAAAAGAGGTATGGCGTTGAAACTTCATATATAGGTTTTGTGTAGTATGTAGATGAGACAGCAAACTTTTGAAGAAAATCACATAACCGGAAGTAGGTGTTGCCGCTTATGATTTTTCATTTTTTTTTCGATTTTTTCAAAAACGGCTCTAACGATTTTTTTCAAACTTTACATTTTTAATGTGTATTGATGTGAGCTAGGTAATTTTCCAGTTGAATCCTGCTAAAGTGGGCTTCTCTTGTTTTTTTTTTCTACTTTTTTTTATTAACTCCTATTTCAAATAGAACACCCGATATATTATTACATTTTTGAATTCAACTTGAAATTTTAGAGAAAATTTGTCTCTTCAACTAACGCTCTATTTTGTACCGTTTTTGTAGAATTTGTAATTTTTGAAAATTTTTGACAAATGCTTCAAAATTAAAAATGAAATTTTTGACTAATTATAAGATCACTGTATAAAAGGAATTTGTGTGAGTGTATCACACCAGATTTTGGTTCGATGTGATAACCTATACCTGGTCTCCATCAACAGCGCGGCAAAATTAGTGTGATTTTCAAGTTATAAAGGTGAAAAGTAAAAATGATAAAATGTGTGACGAGTAAATAAAAGTGCAGTGATACGGTGATTAATAATTCGCGAGGAAACTGAATAATATTGTTACGTTTTTACGTTCGGGCTATTTAAACATTATACGATGCTTCCTGTATTAAACATTTATTTACAACTATTAATTATAAACGGGGCTACGCGCGCTATTGCGCGGTCTATCCTTATGTATTTTCGTATGCGCTGCTTAGCACATTTTATTAAGGTCACTAAATCACGTTAGCTACGCTTAGCTATGTGTCACCACTGAGTAGTTTAAAGCTTTGCTAATAATTTTCAAAAAGAAACGCGAATTATTAAGAGTCCTTTTCTAAAATCGCATCGGTTTAATCAAAATTCTGCTCAAATAACGCTCCGCCCCTCACCAATGGGGGCCCTCGGGGCTCCGCACCACTCCAAGGGAGCCTCGGGGCTTCTCTCCTCTCCAAGAGGGTCCTCGGGGAACCTCCCTTCTCCAAGGGGGCCTTCGGGGCTCCGCCCTTCTCCAAGGAGGCCTTCGGGGCTCCGCCCTTCTCCAAGGGGGCCCTCGGGACACCTCCCCCCTCCAAGGGGGCCTTCGGGGCTCTGCCCATCTCCAAGGGGGCCCTCTGGACCCCCCCCCTCCAAAAGGGCCTTCAGGGCTCTGCCCTTCTCCAAGGGGGTCTTCGGGGTTCTGCCCTTTTCCAAGTCCCGTCTTCAAGGGGCCCTCGCGGCTGCGCCCCTCTCCAAGGGGCCCGCGGGGCTCCGCCTCTCTCCAAGGAAGCTCGCGGGGTTCCGCCCCTCTTCAAGGGGGCTTTCGGGGCACCGCCCCTCTCCAAGGGGGGCCCCGGGGCTTCGTTCCTCTTTAAGGTGGTCCTCCGGGCTTCGCCCCTCTTCAACGGGGCCCTTGGGGGTTTGCCCCTCTCCAAGGGTGACCTCGGGGCTCCGCCCCGTTCGCGAAATCGAGGCGACGGCGAAATTCATGCAAACGCAAATGGGGGATATCGCGTCTGCAATTGTCGTGACGGACACACACATTTGGATCGTTCTCCTTTATTTATATGGTTATTTAAAAATACAAGAATTATGAAGGCAGAATCACTTATAAACTACAGGCACTATTTCTAAGAACGATACGCTTATTTAATAATTATTTATATACAGCTTAACAGTAAGGATTTATATGGTTGATTGATTGACTGATGGATTAAAAGCAGGGATTTAGATGGGTTAGTAGTGAGCCCAGTTTTGCACTTCGACTCTATGGTCGTTTGTGCCCCCCTGACCCTATTAAAATAGATCTGCACCTTCAACGAGTTGTAGGATGTTTTTTACGAGGTGCTCGTGTGTGAGAGCTGCTCCGTGAAAGACTGTGGCTTTGGTCCCAAGAGATACACTAATGTCCTCTTTTGGTCTTACGCCATGTATTCCAGCACCCGTGCCCTCTGCTGTTCGGGATCCATCTGTGTACTAGACTAGCCCATTTGGCAGGTGGGTTGAGGTTTCTTGGGTCCAGTCATTGCGATCGTACCTCACAGTGAAAGGTTTGTCAAAGGAATACTCTGGAAGGCTGTAGTCTGAGCCCATTTTTAAGATGGGGTTATCTTCGCCCACTTCCTGTATCCGTTTGTGTCCGCACCGTTCCTGGTTGGTGTTCCAGTTTCCGGTGGTTTTCATTCTGTATGCTCCAATCTGGGCTTCCCCTTTTAGATATATGTCTAGAGGTGTTAGTCCCAAGAGAGCTTCCATAGATGCTGTTGGAGTGCTATTCATAACTCCACAGATGCACAAACAAGCCAGTCTCTGTATCCTGGATAGTTTTTTAATTACTGTTTTTTGTTCTTCCTTTGGCCACCATACCAAGGTGCTATAGGATATCACGGGTCTGACTACTGTTATGTAGTACCAATACCATCATTGGTTTCAGTCCCCATGTTTTACCAAACATGCGTCTACCCATCATGAGGGCCATTTTTGCTTTGTTTGCTATTTTATCTAGGTGTGCATTCCAGTTTAGTTTTGCATCTAGGGCAATACCCAGATATTTAACTTCCTGGCTAACCTGAATTCTTTTACCAAAGATTGTAAGGTTATTGAAGGCCTCTACATTTCTTTTCTTAGAGAAAGGTATTATAGATGTTTTGCTAGGGTTTACCTTGAAGATTTCCCTATTGCACCATCCTTGAGTGATGTTCAGTGCCCTTTGCATGAGGGCCGCAATGATGGTTGGATACTTGCCCCTTATGAGAATGACTATGTCATCTGCATAACCTTGGGTGTAGAACCCTTCATCATTGAGTGTCTGCAAGAGATCGTTTACTACCATGTTCCAAAGTAGTGGGGATAGAACACCCCCTTGTGGACAACCTCTGACAGCACGTGCCTTGAGGGATTCTTCTCCCAAATCGGCCTGTATCTGGCGTCCCTCTAACATGGTTTTTATCCCTCTGTTTGTGATGTCGTCAACGCCATGTCTTAGGGTTGCAGTCATTATTGATTCGAAGGAGGTATTATCAAATGCTCCCTCTATGTTCAGGAAAGCAGCTAGGGCTACTTCCTTGTTGGTTATCGACACGTCTACCCTACTGAGTAGGTTGTGAAGTGCCGATTCGCATGATTTTCCTGGTTGATATGCATATTGGCTACGATGTAAGGGATTGTCTTTCAAGACCCCATCTCGTATGTGCCTGTCTACTAGTTTTTCCATAGTCTTTAGACAGAAAGACATTAGGCTAATCGGTCTATATGCCTTTGGCAGGGTGTACGATGCTCGCCCTGGTTTGGGAATGAAGACGACCTTGATCGGTCTCCACGCCAGTGGCAAGTAGTTTCCCGCTAGGCATAGGCGAAAGATCTTAATTAGGATCGGTACCAGAAGGTCTATTTCCCGCTGCAGTAGAGCGGGGAAGATTTCATCTGGTCCGGGTGATTTATAAGGTGAGAATGATTTTACAGCCAACTGTACCTTGCTATGACTGATCACTTCCCTAGCTACCTTCCACTCGTCTCTCGCGGGCCTCTTTGAGAAGTTGCTAGGGACTGGCTGTGATGTTATATTAGCCTGATCAGCCATCGTGCTCTTTTCCTCAGGTTGGCCAGGTGTTTATTCCACCATATTACCTTCGTGTTGGTCTGTCTCTTTCTTAATGGACAGTTGTTTTCATATGAGGTTAGTATGGCGTCATTCATTTGGTCCACAACTACCTCAATGTCTGCTGGCGTATGGATATGGGTTTTAACATCGGATAACTTGCTAAGAAGTTCCTCCCTGTATGCAGCCCAATCAGTTTTCCTGGGATTTCGATAGGTTATTGTTGCCTTTTCAAAATCTGCCAGGAGGTACTCAATGTGTCTGTGATCAGACAGTTATGGTTTGTTAGATACGCGCCACTGTATTACTCTGTCTTGCAGTCCAGCCGTGGCCAGAGTTATGTCAATGACTTCTTGCCGACGTCGAGTTACAAAAGTGGGCTCACTACCTCGGTTAAGTATTTGTAAGTTATTACTTACCAAATATTCCAGGAGATCGGTTCCTCTCTGGTTTGTGTACGTGCTGCCCCATGCAGTGTTGTGCGCGTTGGCATCGCAGCCTGCTAAGAACTGGAGGCGGTTGGCCTCGCAGAACGTTACAGTTTCCATCAACTCTGTGCTTGGTGGAGGGTTGATGGCATCGTAGGGAAGGTATACGGAGGATATCACTACCTGCCTCTCGTTGCCCTCCCTGACTTGTTTCAGTTTAATGGTTGTTAGATCCCTAAAACATAAGTTGTACAGAGCCATGTATTTTACCCCCCCTTCTTACATAAATACATGTCCTGGGTATATCAGAGGATTTATCGTATATTAACTCACCTCTGGCTTGTCCGAGTCCCATTATTTGGCCCCTTACTATCCATGGTTCTTGGATGAGGGCCACATCAATGTCCTCGGTTTGTAACCGGCTGCATAATACAGCCGTGGCTCCCCTACTGTGTTGGAGGTTTACTTGCAGTAGCCTCAGGACACTTGCTGGTGCTGGCGCCATCTTGTTCGTCAGGGGTAGGTGCAGATAGACATCTGAACGTTGCTCTACTTAGGCCTAGACATGGCTTCATGTTCAGGTTACGGAGAGTGGTTAGGGATGTCTCGTCGATCAACATGATCAGTGTCCTGCTTTTAGGCTCCGATACACTGTTGATGACTCGCCAGTCCTCTGTCTTCAGCCCCTTGTTCTGGGTCTTAAGGAAATCAAGGATATCCTTCTGCGGTTTGGTACTAAAGGGTTTGGGAGCCCACATAAGTACTTTGGCCGCATTCAGGATCTCCTTGGCTGGTCCTACTCTGAGCCTAGCTCCCTCCCACAGCTGGAGGTTTGGAGTCGTGGTTGTCAGCCATGACTTCGTTTCCTCGATCTTGCAGGAGAGGATTACTGCACCTTTATCAAAGTAGCAGCTGTTGAACTGTGGTCCTGTTCCTTCCCCTCCGGGTTGGATTTGTCCCAACAGTGCGGACTGAACTTCGGCTTGCTCCTCCGTCAGGCGTGTCTCTGGGAAGTCCTGAGGAGCTATAGCCATTTTTAATCCTTTAAGGGCTTCCTTAAAGGTTTCTTTCCTCACTGCATTATCATCAGTGCAGGACTTTTTTGCAGTTGTCGCGGCTTGGGAGTTTGGTGTGCTTCCGTCGGACTTCTGCCTCTTTTTAGAAGGTGTATGGCGTATGGGTTCGCCAAGAGCTTTGGCCCTCTCGATTGCGGCTTTCCGTCTCTGTGATCCAGAAAGCCGTTGCAGTGACACCTTTTCGATTTTGGAGGTTAGGGTATCAGCCTCCGAATCGACAGTGGTTCTTTCCTCAGTTATGGCTTTTTCAGCCACATCTGATTTGGGTGATTTCAGCAGGGCTTCTTCATCCCCGCTGGAAAGGTTAGGTAATATGTCTTCGTTATCCATATTGTTCCCACGAGTATGGGGGAAAGGGTTTTGATACGCACGGAGCCCCCTGCATGCGTGAAGGGCTAAATACAGCGGGGTGCGCCAGGTGCCCCGAGGTTGGTCGCTAGGGACCAGGTTGCCTCCTGGCCATGCATCCCTTCGGCGCGCACCGTACCTTGGGATTAGGGGGGTTTTTATAGTGGGGCCCCATCCACACGAACCAGGCGGTTAAGCCCAGTTCCCCGTGCCCCAGGTTGACACTACCCTGAGCGCCGAAGGCCACTTAGGGGTCGTTGCATCAAACACTGGTGGTTTACGGTATGCGAGTTGGTCTGCGACAGCTGTGCTGCTGTGCTATGGTTGTATTTATTTGTTATTTATTTCACACGGTTCGTTTATATCACGCGCGCTTCGAGTCTGATGAGAACTAACTGTCTATTCCTGCTGACACGTATTTATCTATCACGAATGAGTCATTTCTAGAAACGTCCAGACCTTGCTCGATTAATCCAGAGACGCTGACATGTTCGCGCAAGGTCGTTCTGGAATGTTCTAATGCAATCCGGCCCGAAGGTCGTTACACTTTCTGGAATGATCTGGAATGTTCTGACGCGATCCGGCCCGAAGGTCGTTACAATATAAAGTAGAAATTCTTATAGAAAAGTTTAACGGGAGATAAAATACGGCCTTAAATTCGCGTAAAAATTACCTCGCCCAAAACAAAGAACCGCAATAACGGCGCACCCGCGTAAAAGTCAAACGCGGCCAGATTGGTGCATTCACGGCTTCCTGGATTAATACGAGACTGAACGTCTCTATTACGGCTTGGCGCGTTTGTAGCTCCAGGCATTATTTCTGTGATTGTAGAAACGCTGTCGTATGCGAAATTCAGGCTGCATATTATGAATATCTACTTGAAAATATTGCATTACTGCCCGGATGCGAATTCTCAAAATTGTTTTTATATTATTAAGCTATTGCTAGGTATTTATCAGTTTATTAGACTCAATAGTTATATTCTTGTAAATTTATATTACTAATTAATCGACTTTCAATTTTATGTTTGTGTATGCAGCCACCATCTATACAATGCTGTTAAGGCTGCATAATGTTAAAAATGATTGTATAGCTAGCAAAAATTCAGACAATTCAAGACATTCTTGTATATAACCTACAAATTCGAGCAAGGGTTCCTGGAAAGAATAGATTTAAACAACTTTAATACCAATTTATAAGAGTGTAACTACAAAAATTGCTTTGTAAAGTTTGCTACTACATTTGTGCATGTTTTAAAATTATTGAAAAAGATGAGTTGCATCCTAATTTCGGCACCGCTAGCCGGGTTTCGCCGTTCTTTACCATCTGCTCCTTAAGGTCCAAAAGAGCAGACCAGAGGTTCTGGTAACTAGGTTTTTCGTACGACAACCTTTTCGTCACCAGGTAATAAATGGAGCTGTTGCCTTCCTTCAGCTGCAAAGTTCTGCCAACCTGAGGCGCCTGCTCTCGCAGCTGGTCTAACCGGCCAAACTTCTCCCGGAAGGCAGCGGCGATCCCGCTAGACATCCGGAGGTCCTGGGCGACGCAGTGTGCCAGGGAATACTGCCGCAGGGTGTCGAACAGGTCACGCTGCACCTCTGTAGTGACTTCAAATCGCGCAGTCTTCGTACCCCCATAAGCGGCCATAAACTCCTGGAAGAAGGTTCCTCCGGTCCCTAGTTGTCTCAGGGGTTGCTCCGTGACAGCCTCCACTTCCTCATTGGTTCTGGCATATGGGGCCAACCGATTGAAGTGCACCACCCTGCACTTTCCTCGAGGAGGTTTCTGGATTCGGTATACCACGTCATTCAGTCGAGCAACTACAGTGTAGGGGCCTTCCCAGTTCCTTTGGAGCTTGGGGGAGAGACCACGACGCCTCTGGGGGTTATGAAGCTATACCAAATCGCCAGGATGGAAACCACCGGCCTCAGCGCGGGCATCATATCGGTCCTTCATTCAGTCGCTGGCAGCCTGAATGTTTCGGCGTACGGCGTCGTGGATCTCTTCCATCCTCTTCTTCAGTTTCCCCACGTAGTCCTCGCCGGCCGTGTCTTCGCCAGGCTTTCTTCCAAATTTGAGGTCACATGGCAATCGCAGCTCGCGCCCAAAGAGTACCGCGACTGGGGTGTGGTTGGTTGTCTCTTGTACTGCCGATTGGTAGGACATTAGGAACAGGTGAATGTACTGGTTCCAGTCACGCTGATGCTCGGAAACCACCTTGGACAGATGTTTTCCCATGGTTCGGTTCATCCTTTCCACCATACCGTCCGATTGAGGATGGAGGGCAGTGGTCCGGGTCTTGTGTATCCCCAGCAGCTTGCAAACGTTCTGGAACAGTTCAGACTCGAAATTCCGGCCCTGGTCGGAATGTAACTCCAGGGGGACTCCAAAACGGCTGAAGCACTCCTTCACCAGAACATCAGCGACAGTACCGGCCTCTTGATTCGGAAGGGCGTACGCTTCGGGCCACTTGGTGAAGTAGTCCATGCACACCAGGATGTATTTATTTCCCGATTCGGTTTCGGGGAATGGTCCAGCGATGTCGATGGCTATCCTCTCGAACGGACTACCGACGTTGTACTGCCGCATCGGAGCTCTACGTCTTCCAACCGGTCCGTTTCCTGTAGCGCAGGCTTCGCATCTCCGGCACCACTCTCGGACATCATCTTTGGACCTTCTGCAACGTCTTCTTCAATCCGAAGTGTCCCCCAGAGGAGCTATCATGCAGGTGGCGCAGAACCTCGGCCACTCTACTCCTCGGAACCATCAATTGTGATCTCGTTGGCCTACCGTCCTTGTCTTCCAGGATTCTGGTCAGGACGTTGTTGTCCAGCTACAAGGAGTCCCATTGCGCCCAATGGGTCTTCACCGTTGGGTTGGTGGCGGACACCTCCTGCCAGGTAGTTCGACGGCCATCTCGCTTCCAGGCTATAACCGTGCCTAAGTCGGGGTCGTTCTCCTGGCTGTTCTGTAACTCGTCTAGCTCCCACGAGTCGTCGACTACAGTGGTACGATTGACGGGTACCGCACGACTCTCCAGTCTCGAACAGTGGCTGCAGTCCGCAGGGCAGGGCCTCCTGGATAACGCATCGGCGTTGCTGTGGAATGTGCTAGGTCGTACTCTTGTAGGCGCTCGATCCACCTAGCCACCTGTCCTTCAGGGTTCTTGAACTACAGCAGCCATCTTAGAGCAGCATGGTCGGTCCTCAGCAAGAATCTTCTGCCATACAGGTATTTATAAAAATGCTCCACGGATTTGACTACTGTCAGAAGCTCCCTCCTGGTTACGCAATAGTTCCGCTCTGGTTTGGACAGGACCTTGCTGAAATATGCCGGGACTTTTTCTTGCCCATCTTGGACCTGGGACAGAACACCACCGATTCCGACATTGCTAGCGTCAGTATCGAGGATAAACTGACCTTCCTGACGTGGATAGCAAAGCACAAGTGAACTAGTTAAGGCAGTCTTGAGCGTCTCGAAGGCCTCCGCGCACTCAGCACTCCATTCGAACTGTCGTCCCTCTTCCGTTAGACGGGTTAACGGTTTTGCAATGTTTGCGAAACCCAGCACAAACCGTCGGTACTAAGTACAGAGGCCCAGGAAGCTTCGCAGCTCATGCTTATCCTTCGGGATTGGCCAATTCTGCACTGCCTTCACCTTACTCGGGTCTACTGCTACTCCCTGGCGGGATACGACGTGCCCCAGGTACTGTACCTCCTTCTGGAATATGTGGCACTTCTTTGGACTTAATCGCAGGTTGTCACCTCGCAGTCTACCGAACACTTTCTCCAGGTTTTTCAGATGCTCGTTGAAGGATTTACCCACCACTATGATGTCATCCAAGTATATCAGGCAGGTCTGCCAAGATAGACCCTTCAGGACGGTGTCCATCAGCCTCTCAAACGTGGCGGCGGCATTGCACAAACCGAACGGCATGACGGAGAACTGCCAGAGCCCAGTTCCGATAGTAAATGCAGTCTTCTCCCTGTCCGCAGGTTCCATTCCGACTTGCCAATAACCGCTTTTCAAGTCTAGCGTCGAGAACTATTGAGAACTAGAGAGCGTGTCCAGGGTATCATCGATTTGTGGCAAGGGGTAGCTGTCTTTCTTGGTCACATGATTCAGTTGTCGGTAGTCAACACAGAACCTCGTTGAGCCATCCTTCTTCTTGACAAGAACCACAGGGGAGGCCCACGGGCTACTTGACGGTTCGATAATCCCTTGGTTTCACATATCTTGGACAATCTTCTCAGCTTCTTCCCGTTTGGCAAGGGGCAACCTTCTTGAATGTTGGCGTATCGGTTGAGCATCCCCAGTATTGATTTTATGCTTAACTACGTCGGTACGGCGGCCGGGATGATCTCCGCACTCGAAGACGTCTTGGTACCGGGCCACCAGATCTTCGATCTTCTTCCGTTCTTGTTGGCTCATGCTCTTGCAAGTAGACATCACGGTGTTTATTGATGCCTTTGAGCAGCCCTTCGCCTTGCTGCCGCTGTCACTAGTAATCGTTCTGACAACTGCGGAGACCGGTGTACATCTTTCCAGGGTTGTGTTTCTCCTGACGGTTGCCGGTTCCCTGTTGACGTTCATCATCCTTACTGAAACCTTAAGCCCAGTCTTTACCAACGTCTTTCCAACCAGAATACCATGAGTGAGCTCCTTGTCATAATCGGGTTCAATCATGTGTACTACGTTGCAACGGAGATCGCCAACCAGGTATGCATCCACGACCCTCTCGGTTCGTCCAGGGAGAGTAACATCTTCCACCAGAGAAGAGATCGCAGTACGAGTAGTAACTCGTACTGCGATCTCTTCTCTTGGGTGTAGGGAAAGCTCCTCCCCACCCACGTGCAACACGCCGCGGCCCAGGTCTAAAGTGAACCCACACTTGTTCATGACATCCATTCCCAGGATGAACTCGTCCGCAATGTCAGCAATCAGGGCCCGATGCTTGAGGGTTTGATTCCCAATCTTCAATGTCAAATACATTTCCCAATGTTTGGTCACTGCGCCTCCCGTGGCAGTGCAAAGGCGTGTCCTGGTGGGCAGCAGCTGACCCTCGTCTCGTATTACGTCAGACCTGGCGATGAACTTCGTCGCTCCAGTATCCAACAGCAGAGACCGAACTCTTCCATTTATTTTCCCATCAATGAAGAGACTATCAGGCTGGTGTTGCACGGATGACACATGTATGGGAATCTCCGGGACATGGCAATCACGAGTCGACTCTCGCCCCTTCTTGTCGACCCGCATTAGTTTTCCGACGGCTCGTCAGACACTCGGGCTCCTTTCTTCGGACAGCGAGTCCTAAGATGACCCATCCCTCCGCAGCTCCAGCAACGGGGCCCCTTCTCCCTCGTCTCCTGCCTTATAAGTCGTCGCAACATGTCCTCCAGGGATTCAGGCACCATCTCCGTCGTGGCGACGCCGCGGTCACGACCATGTCCTCTGGAGGCAGTCCTTGCCGCTTCAAATTCCAACGCATGGGCTAAGGCCTCTTCCAGTGTCCTATGGCACCCCAGACGTACCGCTTGCTGAGTATCGGTGTCTTTCATTCCATCTACGAATGTTTGGACGGCTAGCTGCTCCAGGAAGTCCTCCGGCGCCGATGGATACGCGAGCCGAACCAATCGAGCAACATCGGCCTCCAGTTTTTGCAGAGTCTCCCCCGACTTCTGAATTCTGTTCTTCAACTGGGCACAATGCACATGCTGAAGATGACCATTGCCATAACGTCGTTCCAGACGATTCACCAATTGCTGGAAGTCCCTCTGCTGATTTTCTGGGATCATTTGCAAAACATTCAGGGCATCCCCTCGCAATGTCAGGATCAATGCGGTCGCTTTGTCTGCCATTCCCCAACCATTAGCGACGGCTGCGGCTTCAAATTGCTTCAGGTATGTTGACCATGGCGTTTTCCCATCGTAAGAGGGCAGTTTCATGTGCAAGCCAGATGTTGCGGGCCTCACTGGGGCAGTATCGTGGGACACAGCAACCTGAGGGGCAGCAACTTGCGATAAGGTAGGCTGATTTACTGCAGGAGGAGAAGAGAAGCCAGCAGATTCAGAGGGAGTTGGTTGGCCTTGGCCACTTCGTGACTTGGTAAATCGTTCCTGCAGTTCCAGCATGTCACCCTGAACTCCGGCCATCTTTCTCTCCATTTCTTCCTGAATATCTCTGATCTCCTCTGCCAACTCGCCAGGGCTCGCTTTCATTTCTTTTTCCGAAGCTTCTTAAGGATGCCATCGAAGACGTTGGATTAATATCGCAACCCAAATCCATTGCAGGATTTAAAGCATGCGGGATTACCTCATTTAACCCCAATGTATATAATAAACTTCCACGAAAAAATCCACAAAATGAGGACTCACAAAAAGTTTGGACAGAAGTTATCGTGGACCACCTAAGTGAATTAAAATTTGGACCTTCTCAAGCTCCAAGAAGGGCGAAACAAATCAGCGTGGTTGCCGGGAAAAACATAAGCGGCAGTGACCTTATTATTTCAGAAGATGCAAAGGGAAATCCAAAAAAGACAACTGAAATTTCATGATAAAATATAAGAAAAAGCAAAATCAGTTGTAGTAGTAGCGACGAGATAATAATAATAATAATAATAATAATAATAAATCGTCTTTTATTAGCTCCATTGTATTACAAAAATGTATAACCTAGTGAAGATACACAAAAAATATACATAGCATAGAGGAGCTATCCCAAGGCGGAGTTCAGCATTTTACCTTTCGGTTAGCTGTTCTACCACTCAACCCTTGCCAATAAATAAATGAAATTTAATATTATTTAGCTATATATACATATAAACATATCGGGGCCCAATTATAATAAATAAAATAAACTTACATTACTAATACCAGTCTGGAAATATTTCAGTCATTGTTTAATAAAAAAGTATAAAATTTGAATTTGAATTGATTCAAGGGTAAGCTTTTGAATGTGCTGTTAATACTGTTGTAAATTTTAGTTATTTGGTAAGAGAAACACTGTTTACAGATCGACAGATATTGTGGAAAATGAGTCAGACCAAGAGATTTCGGAAGAAAGTAAATCACCTTCGCCTTTCCCTGACCTCCAAAATGTCAAGGACACATTGAAGTTAGGAAATATGGGAGATTACAAAATTGGTGAATCATCCACCAACCAACAACAAAACCAAACAACCGGAAAAGCTGCGGACGCTGCTCCTAACCAAGAAGAAGATTTGTTGGTAAAAGATGTTGTAATAACCAAGTTTAAAACCATCAAACGAGACAGATTTTATGTAGGAAAAGTGGAAGAAATTTTGGAATCTTCGATAACCATTAACACACTTATAAAAAAATAATCAAAAAGACTGCTGTTTTGTTTTCCCTCAAAATCCTGATTGGGCGGAGATTACCAAAGATCAAATTGTTCAAAAAATAAAATTAAAAAATATACATTTTCTTACTTTACCTGAGAGCTTTGAGACAGAATAACTTTTTTAAGTTTATTTTAGTTTTTGTTTTTTTCCTAGAAGACATGTTTATTTTGTTATTTAGTGCTTTTAGAATAAGTCTTATGACACAAAATGTTACTTTTATATTTAAAACATAACTTGTTCCTGTAAAAACTAAAAGTTCCTATTGAATAAAGGCTTATTTTTGTGTAATTTGCGTATTTATGCTATTTGTTTAAATTGCTAAATAATATGTATTTTTTAATTTTTGGTAATCGACTTTACTCATATCTTAGTTTAAAGTCGATTTTACGTGGTTTTAAATGGGTAATCGACTTTACCCCACAACAAGGGGTAAAGTCGATCACAAAAAAAAGAAAACGGCCATGCGCAAAAAATACTTTTTCACGGCATCTTGTGACTTAAACATCAAGGATGATATATTTTTATTTTTGTACAAAAAAGTCAAGCTGTTTAGGCGCTCTGATGAAAAAACTTAAATTCTTGATCGACTTTCCGCCGGTTGACGGTATCAGGGAATACATTCTTAGAACCAAAATAAAAGGTGGTTGTTTATTAATTACAAATTGTAGTGAATTGAAATATACAATAAGTAACATCGTAAATAGGTGCAGTCCCAAATATGCACAGAGTCCAGTAAAATACTTCTGACCTGCACACACTCACTGACTGTCGTTATAGTGGATGAATCTGGGCTGTCACAAAACAGATCAGATAGTAACTTTTTAATGGCAATGTATGGAGTGATTCACTAGCCTCTTTACAAACTTTGGCAACGGAAAGTAAATTTAACTTTATGAAAAAAATTGCTTATAAACATAGTTCTAACGTTCTTTGTTAAGAAGTTATAGCGATTTAAAGTTTTTATATTTAAAAGACATACTAGCCATAATTTAACATGACGAGAGCTACTAACCATTGTGCCACCCCTTAAACGAAAGGTGATCATGGCCCTGACTGGATCAAACCCTCGGCAGATTATTGGTGTGAATTAGGAGTAGGTTTTAAATGTCTACGTGACCTAGTTTAATTATGAAACTCCTCACCTGGTATATAATTATTGGTTCCACTATGACGGAATTTAAATGATCTACGTAGGTAAACGCTATACGTTTCCGCCAGCAGTTTATTTAAGGAATAAATTATGTAGACTGCTACAAGCTAAACCACTAAAATGTGGAAGATGATTCTTGGGAAATACTGGGTTATGAAAGTAAATTATAGTCACGTAACGATCAACTTCTGAATTTCTACGTTTAAATTTAAGATTGAATTTTCTAATTTTAGTGACCTATCTCAAAATGACCATATTGTCGAGCTAGCGTCATGAGTTTCATCCAAAAATTGTATCGAATTCAATTACATGCAGAGTCAAAATCATTACCATTGTTATTCTTAAATTTAATTTTAGATCTCATTTTCTGAACAAACAGTTGAAATATGTCGTAGAATCATTTTCATGTAAATTATCCCCCGAACATCCTATTGGGTTATCGACATTCTGCTGCAAGAATGAAGGATACTCTGTATATTTGAGTACCTAGTTATTTTGAATTTCATATGACCTAATTGAATATACCTTGCAAAAATTATGGGTGTTAATGTTGCCCAACATTAGGGTTCCTGCTGGACCATTCTCTGTACTAGTTGCTTCTTCAAGGTATTCAAAAATATTAGAAGATTAGGACCGAGTTATAGGAAGTTAGTAAATAAACTTAACCTAACTAAATTTCGCTTTACGTTGTTTTCAGATACTGCAGTTGATAAATCCAGACTGTAAATTTTTGTTGTTACAATGGATATGAAGCAGGAATTTATTGATAGTAATTTGTGTAGTACAATGATTACAATGGCTAGTAGCTTATACGATCCATTGATTAAAGTCGAAGAACATAAAGTAGTTGCCCACTTAGAAGTACAAGAGATCATTGAAGGCACCGATAACACAGCTTATCAAGAATTGAATATTAAACAGGAGGAAGTTGATATGAAAGATGAATTGGTTGCTACATGTGCAGCAAATGAAAGCTTTGTAGGGGAATTGTTAGTTTGCAAGATCTGTGGATGCGAAGCAGAAGACCAGAGTAATTTCTCGAAACATATGATTACTCATGCAAAACAGTTTTACTTATGTTCCATTTGTGAATATAAAGCAGCAGACAAACATAGTTTAGCTACGCATATGAAGACACATACTGAGGAAAAACGTTATTCTTGTTCAACTTGCAAATTTAAAACAGCAAGGAAAGAACTGTTAGTCATTCATATGAGGACACATACTGGAGAAAAACCGTATACCTGTTCTATTTGTGATTATAATGCTGCAAGGAAAGAACAATTAGTCAGTCATATAAGGACACATACCGGAGAAAAACCTCATTCTTGTTCCATTTGCGAATATAAAACGGCAAAGGAAAAACATTTAGTCGTTCATATGAGGACACATACTGGAGAAAAACCTTATTCTTGTTCTATTTGCGAATATAAAGCAGCACAAAAACAAGTTTTAGTTAACCACATGAGGACACATACAGGCGAAAAACCATATTCATGTTTAATTTGCGAGTATAAAGTAGCAAAGAAAAGTAACTTAGTTATCCATTTGAGGACACATACAGGGGAAAAACCGTATTCCTGTTCTATTTGCGAGTATAAGGCAGCAGAGAGAAGTACTTTAGTGAAGCACATGAAAACACATACAGCAGAAAAGCCTTATTCCTGTTCCATTTGCGAGTATAAAGCAGCACAAAAACAAGTTTTAGTTAACCACATGAGGACACATACAGGCGAAAAACCATATTCATGTTTAATTTGCAAATTTAAAGCAATACAGAAATACAAGTTAGTTATCCATATGAGGACACATACAGGTGAAAAACCGTATTCGTGTTCTATTTGTCAGTATAAAGCAGTAGATAAAGGTACTTTAGTGATGCACATGAGGATACATACAGGCGAAAAACCTTATTCATGTTCAATTTGCGAGTATAAAGTAGCAAAGAAAAGTAACTTAGTTATCCATTTGAGGACACATACAGGTGAAAAACCATATTCATGTTCTATTTGCGAGTATAAGGCAGCAGACAGAAGTACTTTAGTGAAGCACATGAAAACACATACGGCAGAAAAGCTTTATTCATGTTCTATTTGTGATTATAAAGTTACACAGAAACGAACATTAGTTAAACATATGATGACACATACGAGCTAACAATCTTCTTCATATTCGATTCGCGATTGTAAAGCAGTAGAGAAACTTGGCTTATTGAAACATATAAGGACACATGCATCAGATCTAACATAATTATGTTTTATTGTGTAGTTAGAGTAGGTAGTGCAGAAAGTTATGTTTGCAAACACATATGAAGACACAGGTGAGAAACTTTATTCATATTCAATCTGCAAATATGAGGGAGTAAAGAAACATTATTTAACATAATTATAAAAGCACATACTAGAGGAAAACTGGCTAAAGAATGTGTGAGTGGTGTTTTTCTAGAATTGGTCTTGATGTCAAAATAAAAATTATAACAATATTGGAAAGATATGAGTTTAGTTGTGTATTCATGTTATTAGAAGGAAAATTGTATATCAGTGGGTAAATTCAACGATAATGCGTCACCATTCAGCTTATGCAGCAACTAAGGTGCATGATTAGTTCTAAATTTTGTGAGCTGTATCCCTCTGTTTTAAAATATTTCAATTTGTGTATTATGTAAATAAATAAACTTACGCTTCCTTATAATTGTAAACGATTATGTAATATTTTATATTGATAATAGAATGTTAGGTTTTGGTGTACATTTTTAATATGACAATGCTGTATCTCCATCAGAGATAGGTATTTTGCTTTAACACCAAAAGCCATTCCAAAGAAATCAAAATGGCAGAACACAAGAATATGGGGCAATGAATGCTTTTATTTGCTCTGCAGAGCACGACGCAGCTATGATTTGTTGTTGTGTTGTCACAGGTGCTCTTGCTTTTAAAACTTATACATCTTTAAAGCAGTTTGTTATACAGAACTACAGTTGGAAAAAGTATTCTTGGATTTTTCCTTCTACAACTTTGATTTTTGAGATACACCCCCTTCAAAAAACTTATCCTCACTCAGGAAATATTTATAACGTCAATATCAAGTTATGTTGGC
Organism: Agriotes lineatus; assembly: GCA_940337035.1. Taxonomy (NCBI): domain Eukaryota; kingdom Metazoa; phylum Arthropoda; class Insecta; order Coleoptera; family Elateridae; genus Agriotes; species Agriotes lineatus. The sequence continues at coordinate 171,790,445 of OW679197.1, read as the reverse complement.
CCAACTAACCTACAATAACACATTCCAATTCAGACTCCTATTTTCTGTGGATAAAGTGCTGAAAGAGTGCTCTAATTGTAGCGTGAGGATTTTTGCTACTCTAAATCTGCGTCAGATTTGTGGGAATTAATGTACCCATTAAAGTAAAACCAGGTCTGTAAAAAAGAATAAATTTGACTGTTCATTATACAGATTATTTAAAAACTGACGTCAAAGTCGAACTTTTTTCGATAATCCTGTTCCAAAACTCTGAGCAGAAATAAATCGGTAAAGATGCAGATGCAAATCTTGTTTCAATATTCTGGCATAAATGTCTAATTGATGTTTTTGCAACCTCGTCAATTCGTCGTAGGTTTCATTAAAGCAGGCATTCGTGCCTTTCGCTCACTAGAACCTTGTTTTTCCTTCCTTCATGGATTGTGAGTCAAGGTTAGGCAGTAAACACATTGTTGATCAGGTAGTGAAAATACAGTGATTTCAAAAGTTAAAGAGAAATTTAAAAAGCGGAAAGTGTGTGAACGGATAAAACAGAGTGAAATGTACGGTTGTGAAAAGTGTTGGCGATCGTAAAGAGCAAAACCGCGAGTTCTGAACGTTAAACAAGTGGAAGTGTCCGTGACAAGAAAGATGAAAGTAGCGAAAATTTTGCCAGCGCTCGCGACATGGGTAGAATATACGAGATCGCGATTGGTGCATTTTGGGCGCCCGCGAGCTGTGCTTTTTACCGGCGCACTGAACTAAAGCGGAATAAATGCGGACGGCTCAAATCGGTTGCATTCAATACATCAATAAATCAAAAATACAGCGCACTCTTAGAACAGAAAATAAACAGGAAGCCGCATTTGTAAGAAATCCGTGCGACCGCGATGGGTTTTCAAAATGGCGGATGGTTGTTTCCTTTTGGCAGTGGCGTATCATATCGAGAGGGTGCATGTGCAGCAAACAATTGCAACAGTTTTATTAAGTGCACTTTGCACTATGTGATTTATGACTACATGTGAGTTTGTGTGACTTCAGTCACTGTCTGTAATTTAAATTGCTTCCTCAGATTGTGTGATTACAAATAATGACCCCACTATACGTTCCCTTCTATGCGCATGACTATTGTTGTGTACAAGTACGTATGACAAGTGACATGTTCAGAGAAATTATCCCTCTATTTGAAGTGAAAAGTAATATTAATACTTACTGATGGAATATAATGCCCAAAGTCCTGGTATTTGGGGTCTGAGAACAGCCAAAATTAGTCTCAAACTAACTAAAACCCACAACTGTCAAACCGGTATCACACCTCATTAGTCATACATGGGTTTTCAAAATGGCCGTTTCCGTCGCCTAGATGTTACAGCCAAGTTAAATGAAATGCGCCTTTCTGTCTATTTTCTGTTCTAAGAGCGCACTGGATTAAACTTGCATCAAATTCGGGAGCTAAATTGTCGCGACGATGACGGTACGGTGCTTTTTTCGCACGCGCGGAACGCCCTAAAACAGGACACAACTTTCAGCAGATGCGACCCGCCAGCTGTTTTTACTTTCATAATAAACCAATGAACGTAAACAAACTCAAGGATAAAATAAGAGATAGAGCATCATCAATTGGTAACGAAAGAGATTTAGAAAATATTACAAGGAAAAGAAAAGAATTTCAAGAGACAGAAAATTCAGACGAATCAATAAAAGTCTTCTAAAAGAGTAGAAAGATAAGCAGAACATCAGAGAAAAACTCAAAGGTAACATAAAGAGAAGAAGTAACTACGGATATGGATAACATACTCAAAGCAATAGAAGAATTGGAAACATATTTAAGAAGAGAAATGAGAGATGGTTTTAAAAGCAATCAAGATAAAATAACGGAGGTGCAAGAAGAATTAAAACGAAAAGAAGAAGAATGGAATAGAGAAAGACAAGAAATGAAAGTAAGAATTTCAGTATTAGAAAAGATAGTGAAAGTGCAAGAAAAGCAAAAGAAAAGACAAAATATAATAATTAAAGGCCTACAAACTAAGGAAGAGTGGGGCACAAGAGAAAACGTAGAAAATATGATAAAAAACGAACTCGGCAGTAATACAACCATTACAGAAGCATACAAAATAGGAAAAAAGTATGGGAAAACAGACAATAGTAGCCAAAGTGTCAACGTGGGAACAAAAAAGGAAATAATGATGAATAAAAGTAGACTCCAAGGTAAAAGAATATATATTGAAAATTATCTGACCAGCAAAGAGATAGAAATACAAAGAAAAATAAGAAACGACGCAAAAGAAGAAGTGAACGCTGGAAGTAGAGTAAAAATAGGATACCAGAAAATAACTATTGATGGAAATGTGTACGAATGGGATATGCGGAGTCGAAATTGAAATTTAAAGAAAAATTGAACCCGGATGCAAAAAACTAGATTTACAAACACAATTACCCTCACAGATGATGACCTTGGCTATGATAATGGATAATGAAAACAAATTAAATAATACAAGAATAAAAATAAAAGAGAACATTTAAACTAGGAACATGGAATGTAAATACCCTATTAGCACCAGAAAAAACGAGAGAATTAGTAAATGAATTTGAAAAAGTATGAAATTGATGTTGCAGCAGTGCAAGAAATTAGGTGGGAAGGAGCAGGAGAAATAAAAGAGAAAGATTATCTGATGTTATATGCAGGAGAGAAAAAACAAGGAAACAATGGTACTGGATTTATAGTTAATGGACATATAAAAGATGAAATATTAAACTTTAAAGCGATGAATGGAAGAATATATTTACAAATAAAATCAAAACCAGCGAATTTAACAATTATAAATTGATATGCACCAACATAAGTAGCAGATGAAAGAGAAAATGAACAATTTTATAATCAGCTAGAACACAAACTCAAAATTTATGGGTCACAAAACGTCTGTCAAGACGTCGTGATGAAGAAGAAGAACACGTGTATGAAAAAATAAACAAGCATGATATTTTGATATTTTTAGGAGATTTTAACGCCAAAATTGGTAAAGAAACATGTTACAGAGAGGTAGCAGGAAAATACACCTTACATGACAATACAAATAACAATGGGGAGAGGTTGTGCAATTTTGCAGTAGCAGCAAACTTAGTAATTAGTAGTACGAAGTTCAAACACAAACCAATTCACAAGATGACATGGCTAATCCCAGGTACAAATAGAGGGAATCAAATAGATCATGTGTTAATCTCCAGAAAAGATGCAGCATCTGTAAACGATGTAAGATCGTTCAGAGGAACTAGTTTGCATACTGATCATTTGTTAATTGTAGCAACAGTAAGAATCAGGAATGAAAATAAAACAAAAATAATGGAGCAGAAAAAATGGATGATACCGAAGCTATATGATGAAGGCACAAGAAAGCAATATCACGAAGAAATAAATAAAGCTCTACTCCAAACACCACCAGGAAATGTTAACGAAATATGGATTCATACTAAGGAAAAAATAATAAAAGCAGCAGAAATAGGGTATAGAAGACAGAAATTTTCTCAAGAATGGTACGACCAAGATTGTGAAGAAGCAACGAGAGGCAAGAGAAGTGCCAGAATAAAATGGCTACACACAGGTGAAGAAAAAGATAAGAAGGCATACAAAACTAAAGCAATGAAGCAACTAAACTATGTAAAGACAAGAAAGAAGAATGGTTGAACAAGAAAATGGATGAAATAGAAGAAAACAGAACAAAAAACATCAAAAATTTTTACCAACAAATTAGGAAGAATAAACACAAAAATAATATCAAACCAAGAGGTATAAAATATGAAAACGGAACAGTATTTTATGAAGAACACGAAATAAAAGAAGTATGGCAAAAATATTTTAAAAATTTACGGACAGACAATAACGAGGAAATGCAACATGAACTCGAAGAAGTAGAAGATGAAGAAATAACAGAACCTACTCCAGAAGAAATAAAAGAAATTATAACAAAAATTAAAAATGGAAAGTTACTAGGTTGCGATGGTATAAATGGAGAACTTATAAAATACGGGGGAGAACACCTACATATCAGAATACATTCAATCATTAGAAACATCTGGAGGGAAAATAAGATGCCAGAAGAATGGAATAAGGGAGTAGTGACAGTATTACATAAAAAAGGAGACCTCGAAAAATGTTGTAACTATAGAGGAATAACCCTTTTAAATTCAGTTTATAAATTTTTTTCCACACTCCTACAAGCACAATTAAAAGAATATGCTGAAAACGAAATTGGAGACTACCAATTCGGATTCCGCAAAGGATGCCATTCACATTATGAAGCAAATTATCGAAAAAGGGTACGAATTCAATATAAGACTCCACATATTATTTGTCGATTTTAGGAATGCTTTTGACAGTATTAAAATAAGAGTGCGTTTGAAAGATATGCAGAAGCTGGGAATCCCAAGTAAGCTAATTAATTTAATTAAAATGACATTAGATCAAACACAGATCAGCATTAGAACTAATGTTGGAAACACCGAATACTTTCATGTAAACTTGGGCATTAAACAAGGGGATGCACTATCGGCTGCTCTTTTTAACTTAACTTTGGAAAGTATAATTAGAAACATTAGACATATAGGAAATATTATAACAAACGAAGCACAAATCATAGCATACGCAGACGATTTGGTTATAATAGCACGTATCAAAAGCAAGTTAGATGAACTGGTAAGAAAAATGGACGAGCAAGCAGTAAAAAGAGGACTACATATTAACGAAGACAAAACCAAATATATGACATGACAAAAGAAATACCAGCCAAGGAAGACCGTCAAGATCGGGAAATGTAAATTTGAGGAAGTAGAAACCTTTAAATATTTAGACGTACAAATTAACAATAACAATGATAAACAAGAATATATTAAACACAGACTACAGATAGGACATAAACTGTACTACAGTTACAAGCATTTACTAAAAAATAAAGGTATCAGTGAAGCAACTAAAATTAAAATATATAAAACAATAATAAACCCAGCAATAACATACGCGTGTGAGACATTGAATTTAATAAAAAGTTATGAAAATAAATTAAAAGTGTTAGAAAGAAAATTCCTACGAATAATTTTTGGCCCAATACGTATAGAGTCCGGTGAACACAGAGGAAGAATGAACTTCGAACTGACAGAAAAAATGAAAGGAGAAGACATCGTAAAAAGAATTAAAGCAACAAGAATTAGTTGGCTAGGGCACATAGAAAGACGTGACGCCGCAAATATAGTGAAGAAGATTACGAATTGGAAACCATCAGCAGGGAGATCCAAAGGCAGGCCAAAGAGCAGACGGAGGGAGGAAGGAATAGAAGATATACATACTATGGAAGTGACAAACTTGAAACAAAAAGCCCTAGACAGACAAAGTTGGAAAAAAGTGGCGAAATCAGCGAAGACCCATCAGAAACTGTAACGAACCAAAGAAGGATGAGGAGGGATCCACCTCGGAAAATGGATTGAAAAGCTCTAATGAGCGGCATAAATATTCCATAGGAATGGGCCAATGATGATGAATGTACCCATTAAAGTAAAACCAGGTCTGTAAAAAAGAATAAATTTGACTGTTCATTATACACATTATTCAAAAACTGACGTCAAAGTCGAACTTTTTTCGATAATCCTGTTCCAAAACTTTCTGAGCAGAAATAAATCGGTAAAGATGCAGATGCAAATCTTGTTTCAATATTCTGGCATAAATGTCTAATGGATGTTTTTGCAGCCTCGTCAATTCGTCGTAGGTTTCATTAAAGCAGGCACTTGTGCCTTTCGCTCACTAGAACCTTGTTTCCTTCCAGCACTTCCACTTCCTCAAAATTTGCTGAGCAAATTCTACACCAAGTGATAAAATTTCGGATAGGTATTTTGAAATTGCATAGGCCTATTCTCTTTCAACTTGAAAGCCGTTCCGAAAGTAAGATTCAATAATGAATTATTTTTAAACTTTGTCCACGGCATTAAAAAATAGAGCATAGAAATGTTTTGATACGTATAAACAAATGATTTTATCTACGACCACTACTAAAAGTAGGCTTTTTAACACTCGCTTGTTTCACTAAAAGTGACGTTTTATAGTTTACCGTGTTTAAAGAAATCAGCTGTTTACTTTTAGCACATGTGCTAAAAGTGACGCGAGGTTCAAAACTACAATTTCGAACTGCAACTGAAGTTTTAAAGCTATTCTAGTTGCTTCTTGCGTTACAGGTAAAGCGTTTTTGAAATAATTAAAGCGTTATGTAATGAATACAGTCATATGTGGAGTATAAATAATTAAATTTCGTACCTGTCCTTGACAGCACGGGCGTGGCCAAAACAATCGCCAGCCGCGTAGGCTACTATTCATTATTATGCAGCGTCGCAGATGCGAACCTTTCTTAAATCGATATTTATGGATTAATAACGGTAAAATTAAGGTCGTAGATAAAATATTGTATGCAACGCGTGCTAAAAGTCGTTTATGCGCGAGACATGTTATGAAACTCAGCCTTCGGCTTCGTTTCATAATTTTCATGTCTCGCGCATAAAAGTCGACTTTTAGCACTTGTTGCATAAATAGCTATTTTATAAATTACCTATGGTTTCACTAAACAATTATGTAATAATTAATTAATAATAGTGAACTTAATTAATTGGAAGTTTAAATACTTCTATTAAGTAAATTGTTATGTATGCTATAATTTAATTTACATTATTTGCACTTATTGCCTATATAGTATTTATATTTACGTGTAGAAGAAGCAAAGGTGATTCACCTCTAATTCTATTCCACTAATAGTTTGTTAGTTGCGCAATCAGTAACCCTCGATAAGAATCTCTCAAACAAAAACGTTATGTTTACATTAGTTCTAAGTTATTCTGGCTGGGTATTGGCTTTTCAATTGCGCTTTCACATTCGTTATTGCTATCGCTTGTTTTTAGTTATTCGTCGATATCGTTGCTTGTGTCTGTTATTTTTGTTATATTTTGTAAATTTTATTGTTATCTGCTGTCATGTTATTTCTTTAATTTTATTATGTCATCGTGAGCAAAGGTTACCTTGCCTTTTATACAATGTGAAGTACTTGCATTGCACGAAAACACAGGAAGAAATCAGAATGGCAGCGACACCGAAAAATACGCAAAAAAGCGCTTCATTCTTGTCAAAGTAACAGCTACGGTTCTGAAGATATGCATCTGGAATGTTTCGAAAAGTAAGTTTTCCTTCCATAACTTTTTAAACATAAAATTTGTGTGGCAATTTCTCTTTAGAACAGGCTAAAAATGTATGAAAAAAATTGAGCATTCGTTTAGAAGAAAAAAAGTTTGATGGTTTTATAATGGTGTCTTTTAATATTCTTAGTTTGTAGGAAGAGGTATTACCAGAGCTGAAAATCGAAAAAGAGATATCCCATGTGCAAGAGCTTCCAACTCTGTCCGGAAATAGAGTTAGACGTTGGTTTTATTCTTCTTCTTCTTCTTTATCATATGCCCTTATGCCCTAAAGCGTCGGGCCGGTTGCCTCGATTCATTTCTTCCAGTCTTTTTGATCTCGAGCCAGTCTTTTTATTTCTCCTTCGTTCTTTTTTCTTTCTCTTGCTATTCTGTTTATTCCTTTTATCCATTTTATTCTAGGCCTGCCTCGTCCTCTTGTTCCCCCTGGTCTTGCTTCGAGTACTTGTTTAGGAATTCTTTCTGCATCCATTCTAAGCACAGTTGCGTTGTTTCTTACTCTATCTCTTCGTGTTTTGTTGACCATTTTTTTTAAATTTATTTTTGCCGCTTGTATACCGCTTTTGTGTTTCTCCACCATAGTCCAGCTTTCTGCTCCGTATGTCAGGATAGGTACACAGGGCCGTTCCTAGCTTCTTGGCCGCCTGCGTGAAAAATAACATAGCCGCCCCTCCCTCCAAGCAATTAAAAAATATATTTACTTTAAAAAAAATTATTAATAACAATTTAATAAAATAAAATAAAAAGAAATACTCCTATAAAGTAAAATTGTACAAATACAAAAAAAAACAAAACAAATACAAAGTTTAATATCTTAGAATTTAGCTTTTCTAGCTTTGACAGACGCAAAAGTGGTCACAAGGTTCTTGACATCAATTGCTTCTGCCAAGTCTCTCTCTCTATAGATATAATAGAAAGATCTGACAATCTTTCTTGCTTCATGGCCGAGCGTAAAAAGTTTTTAATTATTTTTAATTTTGAAAAAGACCTTTCTGCTGACGCAACTGAGACAGGTAAAGTCAGTAGAAGTCTTAAGGCAATTGCTGTATTTGGGAAAGTCGCAAGTAAATTATTTGTAACAATGTAGTTGAGAATTTTAGATGGTGTTTCAACAGATTGTAATGTAAAATGTAATGTTAAATTTTTTAATTCATCACTTAATTCTACGGCGTTTACATCAGCCTCTTTTCTGACAGTGTCTTCTAATTTTAAGGATAAATCTGTACAGTGTTTTTTCATTGAATTATCGTCCATAATAGGAAATTCATAAATCACTTTGAAATTGTCACTGTAACGTTGTAATTGTTCAAAACGTTCCTGTATAGATACTTTGGCGGTGTCCAAAATAGTAAAATAAAAATTAATCTTACAATTCAACTTTGGGTCAAGTATAGGCTCATCAGGGGTTTCATAATCAAATTGTCTTTGTTTCGACGTGGACGAATTATATTAGTTGGGGGAAATTCCGTTGCTATATCAAGTTCTTCTGTAGCAAGTATTTTCGCCTCTTTCCTCTGTTTCAAATAATCTACTAAATTTTTTAACGCATTTGAACAATCTTTTAGATTTGTATTCACACCTTGAAGCATCTTACTGACGGAATTAATTTTAGACAGAACATCATGCCAAATAATTACAGAACAAACGAATTTAAAACTATTAATTTTTAAGGCCAATGCTTGGGCTTGTTGTTTGGTGTTAATGTCGCGTGATTTGTCATTTACAAGTTCTTCTAGACTATCATAAATTTTCCCTAATTGATATCGCAGAGGTGTAATAGCTTTAATTCTACTTTCCCACCTAGTTGAGCTAACAGTTTTTAATGTGAAATTTGGTACATTAGTTTTAAGTACATTCCATCTATATGACGAAGAAGAAAAATATGTATATAATTCTTGTATAAGATTAAAGAACTCCGATATTTGCAAGGTAACATTGGCAGAATCATTAACCACTAGATTTAGGGTATGAGCAGCACAAGGTACAAACATTGCTCGAGGATTGATATTTAAAATTCGGCGTTGCAATCCTACATGTTTTCCGCGCATATTTGCACCATTATCATAACCCTGTCCACGCATATTGTAGATATCCATATTAAAATCTTTCAAAAGTTTTATTACAAAATCGTATAAACCCTCACCAGTCACATCAATAATAGGAAAAAATTCGAGAAAATGTTCATAAATTTTAATTTGTTTATTATCAGCTATTATAACAAATCGAACAACGAATGAAATTTGTTCGGTATGACTTGAGTCTGGGGTTGAATCTAGAATAATTGAATAATATTTTGCTTTTGACAATAACTCCCTAATTTGTTCTTTGATTTTATTTGCTGTAAGTGAGATCAATTCATTTTGTAATCTATTTCCTAAATAATGAGGCATACGTTAATGTGAAATTTTACTGATTTGAATATTTTTTAGATGTTCCGAAAGAACAGCATCAAATTTTGCAGATGTTTCAACCGTCTTCAGAAAGTTTCTATTGTTTGATTCGAATAATTTATTGGATGACCCACGAAATGCTAAACACTGTCCTGCCAATAATAATATAATTGCAACAATACGTTCTAAAACATTACACCAATATTGTTGTTTCAAATTAAAAATACGTTGTTCCTGGTGATCGATTGTTGTGTAAGTACTCAATCTTTTTTCTAATTCAGTCCATAATTTATAATTTTTAATATGATCAGCTGATCGTTCGTGTCTGGATAAATTATTAGAAAGATGTTTCCAATCTGAAAAACCAGCATCTGTTAACTGAATATTTTTGGCCCCAAAAATTTTGCAACAAAAGCAAAAAATGCAATTTAACTTAATGGAATAAATTAGCCACATACGAGGTATTTTTTCACCATTTGCTAATGTTCGTGTATAATAATGAACCGAAAAGCGCCCTTGTTCTGTTAAAGGAAATGAAAAATTTTTTACTTGTGTAGGTCCCATTTTTACTAATACTTCAATTGTTGAATTATCAAGTGATTTAGGCCATGAAGCTGGATCTTCTAAACTCCCACTTTCAATGTCCTCTGGTTCTTCTGGAGTACAAGACTCTGCCGAAGTCGATGGAATCTGTGGCTCTATGGGGACGACTTGCTGACTGTCAGGCGTTGAAACAAAATAATCTCCAGCCGTGCTTCCACTTTCTTCTTCTGCTCCAGGAGTTTTCAAAAATTGTTCTATAGAGCTCCGCAACTTCTCTTTTTCAGTTTCTTTAGACAGTTGTCTTTTTCTGTAAGCGGCTCCAGAGAGTCTTTTAGTTCGTCGTCGTTCCGAGCTTGACATCTGAATAAATTTAAAAAAGTTTTGTTTTAATTTACTTCTAGATTACAGTCTTAATAGACTATCAAAGCAGCTATTACGTGAAAATCATATAAATTAAAAAAACGTATATCAATAGCTTACCTTTAATAACCAGGCTCTACAACACACGTTTTATTATGATGAAGTATGATAGAAGTAACTGAGTAATATAGATCTTTAATCAGTACCACAATATTTTATTTCCATATAAGGGCACAAAAATAACAATGGGTCTCAGTATTTTACACCTACATATTGCTTCCACCATTCACAAATGAACGCATTTTTTCGTCGGGTGATATTTATACCCTCGGTAAAATACGTCACCCGGGGATTTACTTGAATTAGTACGAACCAATTCGGGACTTCACAAGAAAGATTTGATATTATTTTACAGATTCCTATCTTAGTTTTTTGTCGTATTTTGGACATTGGTTGATAGAGGGTACTAATTATTTGAAAGGGAAAAATGAAAACACAAATTATTGGTAATAGTTTCAAATTTAGTATTGCTTTTGTGTTAAAATATCTGTAATAAACGCAAAAAAAAACAAAAATTGGGATTTCGACTAACAATAAAGTGGTGTTTGTTTTTTGTTCGTGGTTTGCATTTTTCAGAGATGTTTTATTCTCAAATTACTTATTTTTTTTAATTTAAATTTGTATAAAATCGGTTTCGAGCGGCCGCCCCTTGCAATCGGCCGCCTGCGTGATGGACGCGCAACACCCCACCGGTAGGAACGGCCCTGTAGTTACATATACTGCATTATAAATCCGGAGTTGCGTTTTATTCTGAATTTCTCTTTTTCCTATTATGGTGTTCATTTGGTAGTAGGCGTTTGTTGCTTTCTTTATTCGGTGGTTAATTTTATACTCTTTACTACCTCTAGTTCTGTTTCCTTGCAGCAAAGTCTAACATCATCTTCATGTTCTTTGTTATTTTCATCATCTTACTTTTTGATGTGTTAATCTCCATCACTTTCGCTTCTTTTTGTTGTTTCCACGTTTATCGTTTTTTGTAATTTTTGTTGGGGGTCTGTTATATTATAAGGATATCATCTGCATATATCAATGTTTGTACAGTATGATCGAAAACTTTTACACTCTAGAGGGCTGTAAATTTAAAAAAAAAGTTTATGTTGGCAGTGGTGAGTAAAGGTACTCAATAATATAACCTATACAATTTTGATAGAATCACTTAACTTTAACAGAATGTTTTATACTGAACACAAAGTGGTACTATGTATGGTAAATAGAGGAAATAACTTTGAACAGCTGTAGTTGCTTTTGTTATTAACATTTTTATGTATTTAACAGAAATTTTTGTATTTATTAAAATGACATTACTGATATAACCTTAAACTGTTAAATTTAAAGTGCCAATGTGACTTTTAATGCCATAACTGCCAACCAAGAAGACTGTACTGGAAGACGTAACTTGCTATGATTGCTGTGCATAAAAGCGGCCCCAATGCCGGGATAGCCGTCGCGGCGCTGTCGACAGCGTGTACTATCTTCGGTAATTTTCGTTCGTTCTCACTGCCGTTCGAGAGTTGGAAGCGAGCTAAATTAACCTGTAATCGCGGTTAAAAGTCAGTTTACGGTTGTTAATCAAATGGAGTGTATTTCAAGCATGTTATTAATTATTAAAACATGGTCCGAATTTCCAGTTACACTCAGCAAATATTTGACATTGACAGTTCACGAATTTTGTGAATGCATAATTTTACACGACGACCGCCATATTAGTCAACTTTTAGCGGTCCGCTTCGACACGCCAGTTAATTTCTTCTTAGTTCAGTCTTCTTGCTGCCAACAGAAATTTTTACCAAAATAATTTCACAGCCCTCTAGATGATAAAGTTTTCGATCATACGACTACGGTCTTTCTTGTATGTTCTTTACATCTTTTTACAGCGCTATTCATCAGTATATTGAAGAGCAGGAGACTCAGACTATCACCCTGTTTTACGCCCACTTTCATATCAAATGTTTCAGAATATTCTCCACTGATTCGCACCATCTCATATACTTCTTTGTATAAATTTGTAATGGTTTTTTTGAGTTTTAATGACTTGTAATTCATCTAGGGCTCTCCAGAGTTGTTCTCTTGGTACTGTATGGAAAGCGGCTTTGAGGTCTATAAAAGTTAGATATAGTTTTCCATTGCATTCTTTTGTTTTTTCAATCATGTTTCGTACTGGGTAGATATGGTCTGGTAGATATGGTCTTGGGTTTGTCGGTTTGGTCTGAAGGCTGCTTGTTTTTCTTCTATTTCCTGTCTTAGTCTTTTTTTCAGTATTCTAGAATATATTTTGAGTACCACAGAAGACAGACATATAGCTCTGTAGTTGTCACATAAAGTTGTGCTTTCCTTTTTATGTATTGGGTTAATTATTATGTTCATTTTTCAATCCTGCGGTATTTTTCCTTCCATCCAAGCTTTTTGATTGCTTCGATTATTTCCTCCATAGTAATAGGATTTTCATTATTACCTTCTTCATCACTTTAAAATATTTTCTACCTCTTCTTGTTGGGCAGGTTCCTGTCCTTCTTCTTGTTGTTTGAATTTATTCTTATAATATGTTCTCCAGGTCTGCAGTATGTCTGTCGTTTCTGTTGCTAGGGTGTTGTTTTCTTTCTAAATGTTTCTAGCTTTCTTTCCATATTGTCCTCTCAGCCTTTTAATGATCCTCCAGAAGTATCTCCTATTTTCCTGGAATTTTGTTTCGCTATCATTTCCGAACTCTTTCCATGATCTTTGTTTCGCTTGTTTTACTGTTTCCTTTGCTTCATTTCTTTTTGGTATATAGAGGTTTCTTGTTTCATCTTTTTTATTCCTTGTGTATTCCTTCCAGCTATTTTTTTTCTCTACTTTTTTGCTTGACTTCTTTGTTCCACCAGGCAGTTCTTCTTCTTCGTGAGTCTATTCTTTGTTTACCACATACTTCTTCTGTTGCTTTGTATATGTTCTCCTTCACAAAGTTCCATGTTCTTATGATATCCCAATCGTTACAGCCATTGTCATCATCCTCTTCTACTTTTGACAATCTCTCCTGTATGTTTGTTATGTATGCTGTTTGTATGTCCTCTTGTTTTAGTTTGTCTACATTTAGCTTTTCGTACACTTTGCATTTTTAGCTTAGGTTTATTGATGTTTGTGTCGACGATAAGAAGTCTATGATCCGTACTCATTTCCGTCCCGCTTATTACTTTTACATCTGTAACATTTCTCCTGTTTTCTGCTATGGCTGAGTACCTTAGTATGGGGTGTGTGCCTAGTGGTTTCTCCGCTTTACCTTTTCCTTTGATTTCACTTAGTCCGAGAATATTCATCCTGTATTTCTGCATTTCTTCGTTTAGTTCTTCTTGTTTATCTGTTATTGTCTTAATATTCCATGTAACCAGTCTCATATATCTATTTCTCGCCGGTCGTCGTCTAGTGTTCCGTTCTGGTCCGAGACTTCCTAAATTACTTTGAACCATCTTACTCGTATGTGTGGTTAGCCCGACGACAAGCTCTAGTTAACCTCCAGGGACGAGGGGCCGGTTTATACCCACCAGCACTGGGTCGCCAGAGCCTCGTCAGTTTCTAGCAGGGTGCACCGAGTGCAGGTGAGGCTGGCTTTTGGGTATGCTAGATGTTCAGGCGCCATCACCCCTTACACCCCCCATCACCCCTTGCACCCCAGTTTTATGGTTTTATAATGGTGTGTTTTTAATATTCTTAGTTTGTAAGAAGAGGTATTACCAGAGCTAGAAATCGAAAAAGAGATATCCCATGTATAAGAGCTTTTAACTGTGTCAGAAAATAGAGTTGTAGATGTTGTTTTTTTTTCTTAAGGAGGTAAATAAGCTTTACGTACATGACACAACATGTACCATGGGAAAACTGAAATTTAGACAAGAAAAAAGACAGGGACTTGTGTCACATTTTTATGGAAAAAACAATTTGTTGTATTGGCATTAAACAAACAATAATTTACACAAAACCTTTGTTTGGGGAGTAACATGTATTGTAATACGATATGGTCATAGCGATGAATTATTAGCGGTTATGAACATACCAAGTCAGTCCGCGAAGTATTACAGGAAGGTTGAAACGGAGGTCGGGGCAGTTTGGGAGAAAAAACTTTTAGTAGAAATGAAATGGCTGACACCGCAAAAGAAAAGCGAAGAATTTCTGTTGAAAAAGAGAACATAGAACATGGTATTCCATTTGTCCCTGTAATTGTTGATGGTGGTTGGGCAGAACGTTTGTATGGACACGGATTTTCATCTTTGTCTGGGGTAGGCTGCATAAACAGGAAGAAAACTATCCTTTAATTCAAGGCCATCGTGGCATAAACATCTTTTACCGTCTCAAAACGAAAATCGACGTTTAAATGTATTTTGTAGAAAAAGAAAATATGAGAATAAATATAATCGCCTGCATTCTCAAAAGAACAAGAAATTTGGGGACGCTGCAGATGTACAAGACGATTTAGGAGAAGATGAAATGGCACTGAAGAAGAAAACATTTTATACCGTTTACGAAACAGCAAAATAGCGATCATGCGCTTGTGAACTAAATATTCTATAATTTTTGAAAAAGAAGATTGCAGTGCAATCGGTCTGTAGTTGGACATTTCATTTTCGTTGCAGCTTTTAAAAAGAGGTTTAATTAGTGATATTTTAAGACAATCTGGAAATTGTCCATTTTGAAAAGACATGTTAATTAGTTCAGTCAGAACATGTAAGGCGGGTTCAGTTAGGTTTTGAATAACACGTAGAGGTATTTCATCTAAACCAGCACTATGTTTTTTGAATTGCTAATTTTTTGTTTGATTTCATGTACATCCGTTGGCAAAAGAAAGAACGTTTTCGTATTTACTGAGTTAATTGTTGCTAAGCGGCAAGTTCCTTGTGTTATATTACCTGTTAATGTTGTGGCAATAGACTGAAAATATAAGTTAAACGATTCGGCTACTGAGAATGGACTTATTAGACGATTTAGAAATTGGTTTTGAATAGTAAATATTTTTGGATAATTTTATTGTAGAACGCAGAACTCGATTATATATAGATATGTAGTTTAAAATTGCGGGGTTTGAAGTAAATTTTTTTATGTAATTTAAACACCTTTTATTTTTGCATAATGTACGAATACCTTGGGTTATCCAAGTTTTATTAATGTGTTCCTTGACATTTAATAAGGGAAACGCTGTATTAAAAAGGCTAGCCGTCACTTCAATGAACTCGCAAAAACTAGTATTAAGATTATCATCAGTGTTTTGAAGTAAGTTCGACCAGTTGTATTTTGAACATAACGAGGAAAATTCTTCAAAATTGCGTTTACTAAACATTCGTTTAGTTTTTTTAGTAATTCTAACATGAATATTTTTATTAATGAAAAATTTTGCTGCAATGATTTTATGATCTGAAATACCTGCAAGTATTTCAGTGTCAACTTTTTTTATATTAGAACATACATAATCTATCAAAGATGGAATACTTGAAAATCTAGTAAACGACTTGACGTGCATTTGAAGATTATGTATTCTTAATAAATTTTTTATTGTCAGAGTTAAAATTAATATTAAAATCACCGGTTAAAATTACATTGTTTTTATAAGAAATTCTGTTGAGCAGAGAGTCTAAACCATTGAAAAATTGATTTAGTTCTCCCAACTGTGATCTATAAACTCATATTACGACAGTATTTAATTGTTCACTAAACGCACAACAAAATTCAAACGACAACTCAACTATTAAGCGATCAAAGTCGGTAATCCCAGAGAAAACAAACTGATCATGGCAATATATTAGAGTGTCTCCACGATTACGATTTTTTCTGTTATATATTGATACCGCCTTGTAATTTCACAGCTGTGGAATCGTTTGTTCCTTCTTAATCCAATGTTCAGTAATACAAATTAAGTTAGGATAATTGAGATCTTCAACGAGTGCAGCCAATTCGCCTAATTTATTATTAATGCTTCATATTCTCTGAAACTTCTTTGTGGCGTGAATTCATAATTCATATTCTTATTATTAATGCTTTGTATATTTAAGAGTATTAAATTTAGGCTATGATCTTGACGGGATTTGTTGATTACGAAAAATGGTCGTTTTCAGTTTCATCGCCTTTGTAACAAGTTATAGTTATGAGGTTATCCCAATTTATGGAATTTACAATTAAATTTGAACTATTACATTCACTTATAAATTCAAAATTAGTATTAGGAGTTACTGCTATAATATTATATTTGCTTATATATTTATCAAGTAGGTTCGGAATGTTAATAGTTTAATTTGATAACATTTTTTGAGCTAATTACATATTTACATAGCTTGATTTTGCGTATTTTTTTAAATGAGGACTATTAGGAATTAGGTTTCCTATAGATAGAACTCTATTTACATCCACGAAAGTTCCACTATTATATTTTTGTATTTCATTAAACAAGGTATAATTAACTTGGTAAATAAAGTTATTCAGCCCTACACGTTTTTCCCAGAACGGAGCACCAACACAGATAAAATTGGTTTTTTGTAAATAGTTTAATGTTACATTAAGCGTCGTTTTGTTTATAGCTACACTTTTCATTGCATTATTAGAACCCGCCATAACTATTACGCAATCTTGTCTGTTAAAATCTCGAGTGAGATTTTTAATATCACCCACGACTTCTTCAAATATTGCATTTGGTTTGAAAATACACTGTACGACGTAACTGCTCGGTAGCTGTGACCTCATTATATCGGCCCACTCCTGCCCCTGGCTATCAGCTAAGATTAGTAACTTTTTATTTGAATGAGTTACCTTATTTATGTTGTTTTGTCGCAAATTATCATTTGTTGCATCCATCTGACTAGAGGTGTTTCCGATATTGATATTCACCATTTCTGTAACTGCATTCATCGATCGAGGTGGGCCGAATGTAACAGATGTCGATGGATCATTTTCATTTACAATTTTCTCTACCTTAGGTTTTTCAATAATCCTCGATGCTTGTAGAGCACAGAGTTTTCATTTTGCATAATTTTAGTGTTTTTAATATTCGCCGGTTTAACTGCTTTTAAAATCGAAGAACAAGTAAAGATATAACACTAAGGAAGCTTACAAGTATATAGTAAAAAGCTAATGGAAAAGCAGAATTAATCTACAAATGTGAATAAATGGAGTAAAATACTAAGTCAAGTTTATTGGAGAATTACATTTGACATCATATATTAATTAAATTGGATTACGTCAAGCTGTTTGGTGTTAAGGGAGAGTTCAAGAGGAGGATCATCGGTTGAGGAGGCACGTTTCAGGAAGTTGGCAAATGCGGGGTTGCAATTAGGTGGCTTCAGATTTGGTCTGTTTGGTTACATGCTGTAGGGAAAATTTTCATCACTAATTCTGGACAGTTTGAACATTTTGTCTGTCAGTAGAACCCCTTGTTGCGAAAAAGTACTTAAGAGGTTAAATACGTAGGCACAGGGGAGCAGGTTGGTCGACATCTAGAACATTGTTGAGTTCGAGTGAAAGGTGGGTGATATTGAGTAGAAAGGTAATTACTAAAAAAAATAGAGTCTATAAAGGTGAATTAGTTATTAAAGAATGACTTACTGTTTTGATATTGTTGTGTACTTGTGAAACGATCTGGTATTTGTTATTTAAATTTCAAATCTGTTTCACATATCATTTGACAGGAGTTATTTTGACAAATAAAATAAAATTATAAATCAGATTTCAGAAATAAGCAATCTAGATAAAAGGAATCTATCTAGCACAAATAATAATTATTGATATTCAAATCATAAATAGAGCAATTTTAAATTGATAAAATAAAAATATAATTTATAGACAGATTAATATCACTATACGTGAAGGTATAGTAATATCATTCACGTGTTACTGCGAATTTTGGATTTGACGAAATGCCCCTATTGCTGTTATTTATTTGTGTTCTTTGCGCTACCCCTATAGCTGTACGATTTATACAAGTATGCAGCGAAGCACGAAGGTAGGTGGCGTAGTATTAATTAGATAGTTTTGTTTTTTATATTGTGAGTAACGACAAGGCCCCAAATTTTAATTATCCTGCTGCTCAATTTTAAAGCCCGAAGCATTATTGCCTAGTCCTTACACCACGCCATATTCTGCCGAGAGTTAAAAGAGCTAGCCCAGGCCGTTTCAATCTATCGTTTAAAGGTGGAACAAAGTTTCCGGAAAAAAATAGGAATTTGTTATTTACTTCAACTTTTTAGAAACTAAACTATATGTTCTAATATTATCTGAAATTTCGATATACGAGCCAGAATCTCATCTTTATCAAATTTAAAATTATAATCCATTTTGCAATTGTAGGCTAGGTAATAGATCAGCAGGTATAGCAATTTACGTAAAAGATTCAATAGAAGCTGAAAAGTTATCAGTGCTTGCGCATTAAACGGCTGAGAGTTGTGTTGTGAAGTGTTCTTGTGGTTCTAATACACTTAATCTAGTTGCAATTTACAAATCACCTGACTTTTCGGTATCTATGTTTCTAGAATACATACTCACATACTGTTACTAGTAAAAATCGTTGTACCTTAATGACCTCTTAATTATACCGTCCGTTTTATGCATTTTCTATACCTCTGTTCGAACGCTCGACGTTTTACAGTTATCGAAGTCGCCGAACTCGTTTCGAACGGCCTTCAGTCGTGTGAAATGAATTATCGATCCGTTGTTATGCGTAACTACGCCAAGTATCATTCAATTGTAGCCGAGCACTAATTAAATTTACAAAATTAGTTGTGAAATCTATTGACTTAAGAAAATAATGCAAGAAGCTCTTTTTTGGATATAAGAAAGCATCTGACACTGCAATTTGATATACTTATGGAAAAACTTCACTCTGCGGGAATAAGGTGACTCAATTAATTTTTCACAGACCGCGAACAATGTACAAAAATGGGAATTTCGTACAGTAATTTAAAAGCAATCTCGCGTGGTGTTCCTCAGCTCCCTAACTTGGGCCCTATTTTATTTCTAGTTGCGATCAATGATCTTTGCTCAGGTCCATTTAAAGGAAACATTTTTACATTTGCACACGATACAGCACTAGTGTATGTAAACCTAGATATTAATACAAATTACAATGACATGGTTTACGACATATTGCATAGTTATAACAGAATGTCCATTAACATTAATAAAACAAAATACATAATTTTCATTTAAGTCTGTATGACACGACGCTAAATTTTATGCAAAATTTACTTGTAAATTTTCAAATAAATTCACTGATAATTTTTCTTTCAAAAACACAATTTCCTGTTTGCAACGTGTGCTAAATTTGATGTTAAATTTGGCATGCGCACATGCGTAGTAGCAAATATTTTAAGTGGAAACAGTACCCTCTAGAGCAGTGATTCCCAAAGTGGGCGATATCGCCCCTTGGAGGGCGCTGGAACGATCCAGGGGGGCGATAGTAGCCTCGGGTGCGTTTGGGGGGAGGTGAATAAAAATGAGGGGGCGGTGAAAGCTTAAAGAAGGAAGAGAAGATAAGAAGATTTAGAAAAACCATTCGTACATATTTCATCTGTTGTGTAACATAGTGTAACATTATTTTCCAAATAAACACACAAAATGCAAGTTACAGATTCATTTATTCCATGAAGACTATTTACCATTATTAAATGTTGTCTTAGAAGGGTCGCTTTAGTCCCCTTTAAGAAAGATTAAAATTTTTTATATTAAATATTAAAATCCGTCGACTGCCAGAGCCTTTGGCACCGATTTTAGACGATACAGAACGTTATTGCAAGACTTTTGGGCACACGATAATATACAGTGTGTACATAAAGTAAGGAATAAATTCATTATCTAGAAAAGGGAAAGCTTTTCGGAAAAATCCTCAGACATGTCAACCTTTGTTTTAAGATGCGCATCTTTTGACGTTCTAGTCTCATTGGTGACATCATTACTGTTACGGATATGACGTCATCGAAATGTTTTTCAAATGGCAACCTTTATTTTTGACAGCGCCATTTGAAAGAGCATATTTTTCTGCACACAACACATCAAAAGTTTTGTCATGTTACATAAGGAAATTTTCGATAAAATTAATGTTATAGTGATTTAAAATTAATTTATTTTATTCAGTTAATTGAACAAACTAATTAATTCAGGGGACTCTAAAACGTGAAGATCTGTTGAAAACTCAATTTGTAATTTTTGAGGTGAATCCAATACTTCCTTTATCGTAAAAGGAAGTAAAAAACATACGTTTTGTATTGACAGCCATGAAAAGTCATAGTGACAATTTGGAAAGTACCGAAAGATCAAATGTTATACGTTTGACAGTACTGAAGTGTATCGTCAGTCTATGTCAAATTCGAGAGGTTAATAGGTTAAGTTTTGTTTGTTATTTGACACAGATGACGCAAAACTTAACGTACAAATTTCGAATTTGGCATAGCTTGACAGTGCTACCAACACTGCAGTAGTAAGTGACATGGTTTTATCCCACTAATGAAATAAAGTAATTTCATTATTCCACTAGTGGATAAAGTGGTACTTTAGACGGTTCATAAGTGTGGATAAAACTTCAATTATAAGGTGATTGTGGATAAAATGTCTTTTTTGCTATAATAAAAAGAGTGGTTTTTTATGACTTAGAAAGAGACCTTTACAAAGCTAGGAAGGACTTCAGTTTCAACACTTAATTAATTAGTTTGTTCAATTAACTGAATAAAATAAATTAATTAAAATTAATTAAATCGTTATAACATTAATTTTCTCGAAAATTTCCTTATGTAACATGACAAAGATTTTGATGTGCTGTATGCAGAAAAATATGCTCTTTCAAATGGCGCTGTCAAAAATAGAGGTTGCCATTTGAAAAAAATGTCGATGACGTCATATCCGGAACAGTAATGATGTCACCAATGGGAATAGAACTTCAAAAGATGCGCATCTTAAAACAAAGGTTGACGTGTCCGAGGATTTTTCCTAAAACCTTTTCCTTTTCTAGATAATGAATTTATTCCATACTTTATGTACACACTGTATAGACATCAACAAAGTAACGTACGTATAAGGTATAAATCAAATCAGGAGCGAAGATAGTAAATCTTGGAACTATTGCACCGTCGGCGTCGATCTGGTGAATTTTATTTTTATACCTGGCAAGGTGGTGACGCTTATTGTTGACCAACATAATTAGGTTCTTCTTTTGTGTAAGGTTCGCTGCCCATTTTTTGAGTTAGTTGCTTCTTCAAGGTACCTATAATGATAATATAGGCGTTTCATCTCTTACGGAATATAGCCGCTTCAGTCTGAAGCTTTTAAATCGTTTTCTTGAGGAATTCAATGTAAGTACAAATATTAGAACTATATTATAGGAAGCTAGTAAATAAACTTAACCTAAGTAAATTTCGTTTTGTGTTGTTTTCAGACATTGAATTTGATAAATCTAGACTTTTCATTTTTATTAACACAATGGACATTAAGCAGGAATTTATTGAAAATAATTTGTGTAGTACAATGGCGAGCAACGTATACGAACCGTTGATGAAAGACAACGAAGATAAAGTAGTCACGCAGTTAAAGATACAAGAGATTGTTAAAGGCACTATCGACAGCACAGCTTATCAAGAATTGAATATTAAACAGGAGGAAGTTGATATGACGGATGAATTGGTTTCTACATGTGCAGCAAGTGGAAGCATTTTAGCGGAATTATTAGTTTGCAAGGTCTGTGGATGCAAAGCAGAAGACCAGCGTAATTTTTCGAAACATATGATGACTCATGCAAAACAATTACACATATGTTCAATTTGTGAATATAGAGCAGCAGACAAACGTGATTTAGTTAGGCATATAAGGACACATACTGGGGAAAAACCTTATTCCTGTTCTACTTGTGAACATAAAGCAGCAGACAAACGTGATTTAGTTAGGCATATAAGGACACATACTGGGGAAAAACCTTATTCCTGTTCCATTTGTGAATATAAAGCAGCAAGGAAAGAATTCTTAGTCCATCATATGAGGACACATACTGGAGAGAAACCTTATGCCTGTTCTATTTGTGAATATAAAGCAGCAGAGAAACGTAATTTAGTTGTCCATATGAGGACCCATACAGGTGAAAAACCTTATTCTTGTCTTGTTTGTGATTATAAAGCAGCAACAAAACGTACTTTAGTGATGCACATGAGGAGACATACAGACGAAAAACCTTATTCCTGTACTATTTGCGAGTATAAAACAGCAAAGAAAAGTAACTTAGTTTACCACTTGGAGGTACATACGGGAAAACGTTATTCTTGTTCAATTTGCACATTTAAAACAGCACAGAAACAGAAGCTAGTTATCCATATGAGAACACATACAGGTGAAAAACCTTATTCTTGTCTTATTTGTGAGTATAGAGCTGCAACGAAAGGTACTTTAGTGAAGCACATGAAGAGACATACAGGCGAAAAGCCATTTTCTTGTACTATTTGTGAGTATAAAGCCGCAGAGAAAGGTACTTTACTGATGCACATGATGATACATACTGGAAAAAAACCTTATTCATGTTCCATTTGCGAATATAGAGCAGTTAACAAAAGTCATATAGTTAACCATATGAGGGCACATAACGGCGAAAAACCTTATTCATGTTCGATTTGTGAATTTAAAGCGGTAACAAAACAGAGGGTAGTTAACCATTTGAGGACACATACAGGTGAAAAACCTTATTTGTGTTCAATTTGTGACTATAAAGCAGCAGAGAAACGGACATTAGTTAAACATATTGCAAGACATAGGTGCTAACGATTTGGTTCATATCCGATTTGTGATTGTAAAGCAGTAGAGGAACTTAGCTACTGTAATCATATATGAGGACACACACAAACGAAATAACATATTTACGTTTTATTTAGTAATATAGAGTAGTGCAGAAAGTTCCAATAACAACACATATGAATACAGAGGAGAAAAACTTTATTCATGTTTAATCTCCAAATATGAGGGAGCAAAGAAACACTATTTAAGATATAAAGGCACAGACTAGAAGAAAACCTTGCATAAAGAATATGTGAGCGGTGTTGTTGTTCAAGATTTTGTCTTGACTTTTACTGTCATACTATCTTTGTCACATTAGTTGAAAGTAGTACATAAAATAGAATTTATATTACTTCTGATAAAGCTGGCGGAATGAATGACTAGTCAAAATCCGTTAAGCCCATGCAGCAATCAAGGTGCGTGATCAGTTGTAAATTTTGTGGTCCATATACATCTGTTTCAAAATGTTTCAATTTGTGTATTATATAAATAAATATAAAATTAAGCTTCCTCGTAATTGTAAACTATTATGTAATATTTTATATTGGTAAATATAAATGTTAGGTTTTGGTGTATATTTTTAATATGGCAATGCTAAGGCACTGTACCTCTGTCCAAGATAGAGTGCTTTAGGCAATGCATTGTAACGAGTTGTTTCTCAATTTACAGTTCTACAAGGTAAATGAGAATATAAAGTCTAGTAAAACATGATAGTCACTATCTTAAAGTCAGAAGTCCTGAGTACTAGCATTGATTAATTACACTTAAGATAACTCAATGTAATAGCCGACAACGGAGTCGAGAAAATTGTTCTATGATTGGTCACTAGTTGGCGCAACGCTCGCGAATTCAGAAAAATATTCCCAGTTACTCAGTCGTTACCTGGGACCCAAACCCCATTTTGCGGATACAAAGTTTGTTTAAAATATCCTATTCCCACACAGATGGCACAACAAAAATTTAAGTGGGGGGACATAGCTCGTCTCATCTGTGCACCATGGTCTATCTCATTTGCATAATTGCATATTTACCTGGGAGTTGGGGATTACTTGGAAACGATTACCTTTATTACTCACTCAACTTTGCCTACTTCACAATAAGATTGTAAAAACATTTTCGTTGGAATTTGTTGCAGTAAATAACGCAAAGCAAAACCAAAAGATTTTTAGATATAAATTTATTAAAATATAATAATAACATTAACACAATAATAATATATATATAATTTATTATAATATATATATATATATATAATTGTATTATAAAACATGTTTTAACATACAGGCGAAAAAATCTATTACAGAAATTAGACATCTCTTCTCTATCCTATACAAAGTATAAGACAAATACCTATTAATTTTAAACGGGAAAATTCCAAAATACAAATATGGCCATATATGGCCGTACAAAAGCCCACAAGAAAATTATTGAGTCAATATTATAATTAATAATTATTATTATTACAAAAAATGATTACTTATAACATTAATAATTTATTATAATACATACAATAATTTGGAACCATTATTTAATATACAAACAAGCTTTAATTTATTTACTAATAAAATAAGGATTTTTCTATCATTGATTAAATGCACTATTATATTATAAAGTGTAATCAAATTGCACAGTAAAGAATAAGCGTTAATTCAAGTATCAGTGATTTAAGTATAGCAAAATGTATATATGTACATTACATACATATAATAATATTCATTGCGAAAACAAATCAAATTTCATATAGGTAGGTCAGGTACCCATACTACAATAGAAAAAATGAAAAATGAGAACGTTAATATTATTGGGAAATTTTAAAAATTCCAAATTTATTTGGATTCCTTGAAGATTTTGGAAACCATTTTCCCTTTTTAAATAATTTGCATTTTATCAAAAGCTCTAAAATAAACATCCTGTGCTCCCTACATGTTTCGCTACTCAGCCACTTCTGCAAATTCACTACAATTTGATTCATTAAATGCGATTTTACACCATAAACGTAATAAAAATTAGAATAATTTTTTTCAAAAGAATCCAAACACTTATCCACTATTGTTCGAAATTGTAATGATGGTGCTTTTAAACCTCTAAAGAGATCTGGTTCGGCGATATCGGAGTAAGTTTTGTGTAACAACAATAACTCGTTCTCATTATCAAGTGCAGAGGAAACAACTAAACTTGTTTTACAGTCTTCACAATCAAATTTATCTAAACATTTTTTTGCTAAATATCCAGCAAAGTACGTTACCGCACAGTCTTCCAAAGTGGAAGGATTATCGTCGGTATCATATTCAGTGATATCATCGATATCCTCCCAATCGGTTTCGCAATCAATGGTTTCGCTTAAATTTTCAGAAACAACCTGAACAGATGAAGTCAGAGGACCGGAAGAACCGATAATACCATTTTCCGGTATTAATTCCACAATGCTATCATTATCTGTTTCGCAGTTACTGTTTGTGGATTTCATTAAAGAATTGATTGCATTGCTTCTAAAAATTGTTCTAAGTGCCCTGGCGCTTGGATTACGATTATATCCACAATGCTGCCTATATATAAAAATTTGATTTTCTAACACATCTTGGGTCAATCGGTTAGTTAACATATATGACATTCCCTGTTCTTTTTCTTCCTTAAATAGCTGCAAAATGCCTTCAATCACGTGTAATAAACCTTGAAAACAGGGTGGTTTACTAATTTTATTTGTTTTTTTGTCAATTTTATATAGGTTTGAAACAAGAGTTTTTGCTTCGTTGAGAACGTTTAAAACATGATTATTTTCAGCGGAGAGAGCCGATTTGTAGGGATTTTTGTCATATAATAGACGACTATTTAAACAATCGAACAATTTATTCATAAAATCAATGAAATCTGCCGTATTTAAAGCCGTAGCACTTACTAATTCTCCCGTTGAAACACAGGTTCTAATCGCAGAAGCAACTGAGTGGCTAAAAACTTGAAGGGCCAGTTTGACATTCATTTTTTGAAAGCAATTAGGTCTTACATGGGCTTCTGTCAACTTAGTTAAGGCTTTGCATTTTTGATTTTTTTTATCAATTTCATACACTTTTACAACATCGTCAAATGAAATTTTCTTGTCTTGGTCATTTTCCATCCCAAAATCTCCATTTAAAAGATTATTCCGCATGCTTTTAGCAATATGCATGGAATCCGGTATTGCAAAAATTTTTTTTTTGCTTGCGTTATCTTCATTTAAAATGAAAAAGGGAGTTTCGTTAGTTATTTTTAATTTTTTAAACGCTGCCTGGTTGTTTGTGCCTTGGTCACAAACTATCATGCGAGGATTTAGACCTGCATTTAGTAATCTTTGCCCAATTTCTGGCACCAAAATATTTAACGCGTCTTTACTAACTACTTTCTCGGATAAAAAGTACGCCAGGGGCATCTTCCAGGGTGAATACAGACCCCGAGCTAAAAACACTAGTGCATGTTTGGCAGGTGCACCTTTTCGTCCTAAATGCCCCATATCTTCGAACCCTTCAAAAACATCCATTTGTTTATTGAATTCAATTTTTTCCGCAATTGCCATTTCATCAAAACATATTGCACATTTTTTTTCTGACTTCAGCATTTTCAAATTTTTTTTTAACTTGATAAAAAAATTCATCATTAAATCCAGGCCTAAACTGAGATTTACCCAACCACTTAGTAATTGTCGATTTTCCCGGAAGAATAATCCCCTGTCGCCTTAAAAAATTATATGTCGATGACGACTTATAATACAACATTAAAGCGAATTTTTTTTCAGAAGCAGCCCACTTGTTTTTCTTTGCCTTAAACTGCATTTTTGCAAAAGTCTTCGAAGATTCAGAAGAGAATTGAAAAAATTGTCGACGTTGGTTTGTTCTTTTAAATTTTTTACCTTAACGGTAACACGAGAAAATTTTTTACGCAAATTTTTGATTTTCGTTTTATAACCTGCAATAGAAATTCTCATCTTCTTTTTTTGTGGAGTTTCCTCAACATTTCCGAACAATTTTCGTTTTAATTGATTTTGTTCAAACATGGACGGCATGCTTATAATTTTTTCAATAGAGGATGGACTACATACCTCTGAACAATCGGACGAACGATTCGGACTCTGATAAACAATATTATTAATTATCGTTGTATTCTCTTGCCTACGTGGTCCACTGTAAGTTTTCTGAGTGGCAGACACATTCAGTTTTTCAGATGATGAGGAACCTTTATCTCCATTAAATTCTTCATTAAATGCTACTGGCACTGCTGAACTTATTAACCGATGCTTAGACTCATTTACAAATGCGTCGACTTGAAAATGATTTTCGCATATATATTTATTACGCAGTTGCTTTTCTGCCAAATCCAGAAGACTAACGTTTCCTGAAAGCAAAAAAAGGTTTTTTTAAATTCTGCGAGTCGAACAGTATTAGCATTGTATTAGGCATCTAATTCTTTCATTTTTGTTGTGATACTAGAGTATTTAGCAATTTACCTGAATTCAGTATCCACGCTTTAGATCGCTCGTCGCATGGAAAGCGGTACATCCGCAGCCCCGGAAAATCAACCTGTTTCTTGAAACAAGAAACATAGGAACAACGGTTGCCAGGCATGTTGAAAAACCTATAAATTAAACAGAATAATGTAATTAGTTTCGTTAATAGGAGTATTAAACTACTACCAGTAATGAAAGTGTGAAATAATGTAATCATTAAAGGCCGGATTTGTAGGCAAAATAAAATATGAAATTAGGCAAAAAAAAATTAAAAACAGGCACTTTTCAGGCAAAGACAATCTGATTAATACCCTGAAGCAAAAAATAAAAATTGCTTATTTTTTTTAAGTTTTATTTATACTATTTTTTTACACGTAAACCGAATACGCTACTATGTATTTCTCTAAATTATTTTCTGTAAAATTCAGTCTTCTATCAGTTAAAATATGTTTATGTTGTGAAAACGAACGTTCCACATCGCGAGACGTGATGGGCGCGTATTTAAAACAGGATACTTCTTTAGGGGACAAGCTATCCATTATTGCTACACCCCTCCCTCAAGGGCATTTTTGATGTTGTTAAGTTTTTGCCACCCTGGGTTTTTTCCAGAACCATAAGAATTTTCTGATGAACTTTTTCTCCCTTGACTCCACGAAAGTTCAATGAAGCTTGATTCACCAACTTCGTGCTCTCTTAAACACACTTCTTGGAAAAAATGTTTACTTTATGAGGGCTAATTGCTAATTTAGTACCTATTTTGAAATCCGGAAGTGACCTTCGGCTTATCGGTTGTCCCGTCATTAGTGACTCACGCCTAAGAAGGCAGTAGAAAAGCACGTGCTCGCTTGTGGACAATGTTCCTATTGGCCCGTTTTAAAATTCCCAGAAAAAAAATGTGCGACTTAAATTTTTCAGGCGTTATTTTCGATTACGAAACGAAAAAGGCCCATATTGTTATAAATTGTCAATTCAGGCAAATTTTAGGCAAAACATTTAAAACAGGCAATTTTAGGCAAAATAAAATATCTGTAGAAGCATCCCCTCCTCTGAAAACGAATTTATAATTTATTAAATTATCAATATCTATTAGCAAAATAAACAGGCAAAATAGGCAAAATCCGGCCTTTAGTAATCATTAATCAATAACATTAAATACGATTATTCTAGAAAATAACTAAACGCTATACATATACATACAGGCTGTTTGATGAAAAATGTTTCAACCCGTAACTTCCTTGTTTATGATCGGATTTAAAAAAAATAAGAATAAAGAAATGGTTTTCCAAACTCTGCAAAATAGTGCTAATCTTGATTTTTTCATTCCCTTCTTAAATACGTAACGATAGTCAGTTGTTTTTTCTTAAATGGATATAGATATTCAAGACAACGTTGAAAAAAATGTGAGTGGGGCCACTTTATAGAGCCTGTCAAACCATTTTTATACTTTTTTTAGTTATTAAAATCGGATAATAAATAAAGAAGTTATGGAATGGAGCATTTTTTATCAAACAGCCTGTATACATATATGGCTAATTGAAATATGTAGCTATGTCACAAAATTTGAAAATAGAAGACAGTACGCTAATGAGATGCAAAATAAAAAAACTTTGTGAAGAGTATGTCAATTTTTTAAAAATCTAAATAGGTAAATTCGATTGATATTGATTAACTGATATAAAAAGTCGAATGTGAAGAATTCTTGTTTGTTAAAAATAAAACTTTATTAAAAATTATTGTAACAAATTAGAAACTTACCTCAAATTAATCAATTACACTGATAACAAATGCGACTACTAAGTGAAGCACAAAACAGCAACTTAAAACAAAAACTCACAATCGAAAACTCACGCACAGTATACACCTTACAAAAAGGGTCACCACTGTCGGAATGAAAACAAAATGCAATTTATTCTGCTTTTAAACATTCTTCAAATTGTATTTCAAATTAAATAGCAATTTAAAAGTAATATATTTGTGGTCCTAATGCCGATAATCTATTTCCACTGATTAACCAATGGTACTTCTAAAGAGGGATGCCGCCCCTTCCTTGAACAGGTAATTCCACAATCAATGGTTCCACGAACCGATAATAACAAAGGACTACAAAGTCTTGATTAAGTATTTTCAATTAGGTACCTATAACAAGGTTTCTCTTGTATCAAATGTGTTAGAACATTGTCAAAGTCCCAAACAACCACAGGAATTTTAGTTTAATCCGTTGTTAAGAAATTCTTTTTAAAAAAATTACAAAACTAAAAATTTGAAAATTCTCTTAACATGACTTTAAATCAAAATTACCCAAAAATTGAAACATTGAAAGTTGACATTGTTTAATGTAATTTTAAAAAACTATTTGACTATTTGACTCGTTTCACTCGTGATTTACCTGTTTTTTTTGCGTGACCAAGTGTCTTTAATCAATGGCGTGACTTATATGCCTTCTAAGACACTTTTACCACAAATAGCTATTTTTATTTTAATATTTTCAAATCGACTAATATCTAATAAAGGAGCAATTCTTTAATTTCTATCTCGGCATTCCTAAAGTTATATTATAAGTAATAATTCTTTGATTATTTCATTGATTAAATTATTCTAAACCTTTGGTCCTTAATAAGACCATCCAAGACCAAACAAGACGATCCCGAGGACGATCCTAAGTTCAAAATTGTTCAAAGAATGTTTTAAGTCATGAGTTATTAATGCGTGACGTCGTATTTGAATGAGTGCCATCTGTATTAAAGTAGCTTGAAGCAATGGGTCAGATGAATCCGGTAACAACGCGACGTTGGAAGACCCTGGGCTCGCAAGCTCCATCTAGAGCCGCATTGTCAAACACGGGCGCCGTCGAAAGTAGTGGCGCCATCTGGCGTTCGCCGGCGTATTAGAGGGTCCGCCGGCAGACGTATGAATAAGCTATCTGAAGTGTAATTAATCAATGGTACTAGTATATAGGTTGCAGCCAAAATGGGTTTTCTATGTAGTTTATGTTCCGTTATTAAGGGACACTTCCAAATCACTAAAAAATCATTGGTATTTAGTACGGAATACATCAGACACTTAAAGAAAGCTAATTATAAGAATATAAATAAGTTTATTTGAAATCGGCAGTGAAGTACGCCGAAATCGTCATTAAAATACGAGAAATCGGTAGTGAAGTAATCCATTGTTTTACGACTTTTTTGTAGGTGGCGAAGCCACAGATAAACGTCAATCGACCGAACATAACCTACAAAAGTTGGTTAAAATGTTGTAATTTCACGATTTCAAATAAAACGTAGTGTACACCTCTGCACTGAAGTTCCTTTTTATCCCTCGTGGTTTATTTGCCTTGGGCCTCGGCAACTAAATCCACATTCGTGATAAAAAGTTAAACTTCAGTGCCTTGGTATACAAACTACTATTTGTCAATTAACAAAAGGAAACTCAAAAACTTTTTGTAGGATCAAGAGTGTAAAGCGCTAGAGTACCTATTATACATATATGTATTAGTGATGGGCATAATCGGATGATTTCAATAATCGAAATGTTCCATTTCGGAATGTTTATAAAATCGGAATATCATCCGATTATTTGACATTCCGTAAATGCAAGCAAAAGAAAACGAGCGGAAGGAAGATGAAGTGCGTGCAAATTTGCGATGAGAACACTCGCCGTCGCGCCGTAAGCCTTTATCTGCGTTGGCATCTATTGTTTGGGTTTGCAGGGCGGCCAGTAAAACAATTTATGAGTTTGAGTCGCACAGTGGGATATAAGAGGAAATAAAATATTTTTTCAAATTATTACAGTAGTTACCTTAATCGACTTTCGGAAAATGGTAGTGATATTTTAAAGTTTAATGGCACATAAAGTACATAATAGATAGTATAAAACAATACATGAATTTGAAGTCTGTAAGGTGTACTATCTAATAATTAATCTACGAAATACCACTGTCATTAGTGCCTTTCACGTATCATACACGTGCGCAAACGGCGCGACACGTCGGCATTCGCCAACCAGCATATAGCAGTCAAGTGAGTCAACACAACATTCCGTATTCCGTTCAGTTCAAATTGGCATTTCGTTTTCTCATTTTGTATACCGAACAGTAAAATAATCGAATTCCGAAAAGTTCCGAAATAATCGGAACCTTCCGATTCTTTGAACAATCGGAAACTTTCCGATTATTCATTCCGGATAGGCCCATCACTAATATGTATTATACATATATTGCTAGTAGGGCCTCAGAACTCCCGAAAACATTACGGCGCCGACATAGTCTCACTTAGAGTATAACGCGAATTTTAAACTTGGTTGGTTCACTTCCCCACCGCGCTGACGACGCGCTTGCGCAAAGCTCACCATTATACATTGAAGAGTTGGTTGTCTGTCTCACTTCCTTCGTGAGTTTTCCACTCATAGCCGCTAGAAATATAGTAAGTATTACATATATTCTATTATATAGGTACTCTATAAACAGCATGTAGTTAGTGTTTTTTTTGTGGAGGGTGAACCATGTTTACACACATTGTGTCCTCAAGGCGTATTGTGCTACGTCCAAGTCATGCGTGTGTAGACCAGTCTTCAGAGGAGAGCGAAGTTAATTGTATTCCGACATCTAATAGCCACCTGGATCAGTATCTACCGATTCAGTGCACTGTGGAAAAAGTTCCGCCTATCTATGGATTCGAACCGAGAACTTGCTTAATGTTGCTACTGTTAATATTTGTTGACTTGAAGTTGTGTCATTGCAGCACGTCACATCACACCAACATGAAAATGGCGTTGTCTGCTTTGTCACAACCCTTGAGCTTTTTATGAATGGCAGGATGTGTTTCGGAACAGTTGTTGGATATCAAAAAGTTGACAGTTGTTCTATCTCAGTAACGAACTGAAAATGCCTAATTATTGTGTTTATGGTTGTAATAACAATCTAAACATTTCCTCTGCTTCTTCGCATACTTTTTCAAGAACTCCAGAGCCTGTGCATATCTTGCTCTAACACCAAATGCCATTGTAAAGAGATCAGGATGGCAAAGCACAAGAATATGCTTCAATGAATGTTTTTATTTGCACTGTAGAGCCTTGTCAATTCGTTGTCGGTTTCAATTAAAGCAGATACTCTTGCCTTTGGTATACTGTAGAACCTTGTTTCCTTCCAGTTTCTCAAAATTTGCTGACCAAATTCTTCACCAAGTGATAAAATTTCGGATAGGTATTTTGAAATTGCATGGGCCCATTCTCTTTCAACTTGGAAGCCGTTCCGAAAGTAAGAGCCAATAATGAATGATTTCTGAAATGTCTTTAAAATAATTTTTTTGTATTCGCTCCCCAAACTGGTTACTTTGGAAACTGTCTAGGATCCTCAAAATGGCCATTTAGAGGCCTTGTACTTAAAGTCGTCATGGCAACATTTTAGCGGACGCAAACATTAGTTGCCATGACGACTTTAAGTACAAGGCCTCTAAATGGCCATTTTGAGGATCCTAGACAGTTTCCAAAGTAACCAGTTTGGGGAGCGAAAAATACATTTTCGCACGGACTCCTATTATAATGCCCCGTTAATGGTAATTGAAACTTCATATTATAATGTTTGGAGAGCTAATACAAAAAAACGTTGTATGCAACACGTCCTCAAATGGCTTTAGAGGAAACATTACGACTCGTCCCCTAAAGCCTTGCTTTGAGGACTAGTTACATAAAGTACCTACTATTGACAATCTGCCATATTTGTACAAAAAATGACAACTAATTATTATCTGACATAAACATCTTAAATTGAGTTGTGAGTTACCGTGCTTATTAAAGTTTGGCCTTTAACAAGGTCGTATTTATTGGGGAACTAAAAACAATGGTTAACTCGCTCAAAAACTACTCCAAAACCACCCTCAAAAGCTTTCTCTAGTTTTCTCGAAAACTATCGAGAAGAGGTCAAGAGTATTGTTTGTTTGTTTGTCTGTTTGTTATGGACAAAGTCTAGGCACGTGGAGTATGTATATATATACACTCACCGGCACGAAAAACGGAGCACTTGCATTTTTTGATTAGATTTAAAATTGTATCCCTTTTTGTGATGTTTTATTATTACATTTATTATACATGTTATAATGTTAAATGTATAATAAATGTAATAATAAAACATCACAAAGGGATACAATTTTAAATCTAATCAAAAAATGCAAGTGCTCCGTTTTTCGTGCCGGTGAGTGTATATATAATAAAAAGTTAAACTTCAGTGCTTAGGTATACACACGCTTTTTTTAAATTATTATTGCTTGATATCTTATAGAATTTCAATTTCAATGCGAACAGGATAAAGCGATAATAGTAGGTAGCATTTGCCGGTTCTGAGACCTCCCCCCACCACTTTTTCAAGGTCAAGGTTACGGCCTCCCCTGACGCGGCGCACTCCTTCCCCTGACAAGTCGGACTTCAAGGCCATTGACTGGGTTTGCAAAGCGCGTAAACTTCAAGGCCAACGTTACTCCTTAGGCCCTCAAGGTCATTCGCTGGGATTGCACAGCACGAGTAAACTCCTCCCACCGCTAAGCTCTCAAGGCCGGAACCAACAGCAACGTATGTGTATAAATAAAGATGTGCAATAGTGTAGCGGGCGTTGTACTAGCAAATACATTAGCAATGGGAGACGAGAACATAAAAGAAGCTATGGAAAATATAAAGCTTACACTGCTGAAGGCCAACTTTTTGCAACCATATCCAGTGTTATTAAATTCAACAACCTATCCTCTAAATAAATTGAGGAACAAATTCGTGAGTGTGGGTTTAAGCTGCTATGGATCGTTTGTGCCGACAGTGTTGTTCTGTGGTACGGATTATAATTGGATGCGCATGGAGGAACCTATATTTAACGTGTTTTTGGACAATCAATGTATGATAAATAACTACTTTATCAGTGATGATGCTCAGCCACAACTGGTAGATATTGAACCTAATAGAAGAATATCTTGTAAGAAATTTCTAAACAAGAAAATGATTGAACTAGAGGAAATAGGGCGTAATCGAGTTGAACTAGACATGAAGTCCTTCGAAGAATTTTGGGAGCTGGTGCCGCTCATACAGTATAAAATAGAATGTTTAAAGTGCCAACAGTTTGGAAAATATTATAGCACAGTAATTGAAAGTATGTGGAATGAACCGGGTGATTTCAAAACAAACATTGCGAACGCGTTGCCTACATCGGAAAATGCGATGTGTATGTACGAAATGCTAAAATTTGCGTTGGACATTATACAGTGTGATATAGAATGCAAACAAAGCGCGGTACGTAATAGTTAAGTCTGTTTATTTTAAAATTGTAACAATGTAGAAAAATAAATTTTTGTAACTCTAGTCACTTTACATAAAAGTTGTGTATCTGTTCAGGTAGAGGTAACGAATAAACAAATAATGGGTGCCTTGAGTTGAATTTCCTCAAAAAGCATATTTAGAAAAACAGGAGTTTTGATAATACAAATCATTTTGTCGTAAAACATACTGTAATTTAAATTTGTGTTGGCTTATTTAGTAATTTATGTAAGCATTACAAATAATGCGTTTTATTCAGAGATAATCTATACTTGTATAGTATTAAAAACCAGAACGGTTTGCAAATGCAATTATAATTGACCGAACAAGTTTCAAAAGTGGAATGCGGTAGTCGGAATGCAACGTCTGTTTTGTTATATTCTGCATTCCAAATTAGCTTTGTTGGAAAAATACAGTGCCGAATAAGGCTGCATTTTCGAAACAATGGTAGTATAAAAATTCCAAGCAAGGTTGACAGCGTTTAAAATTGTAATTCATGTTGCATTCGAAGCGATTAACAAAGTCCCTTATAAGGCTGTGAAGCTTGTTTTTGCATTACAAATGAGTGGTTGTTGAAACGGATATCTTTGCATGGCAAAGAATTTAACCTTTATGGTCGATAATTATCAATTACTGTCCCAGACATGATCTTGAATTTTACTATAAAACCTGACTGAAATGATTGTAAAAATGTAGTTGTTTATTCCTACCGAGAGATCGTTTTCAACAATAAAGCGGTGAGTAACTACTAAAGTTGTTTGTATTTGCAAATTTAGTGCCAATTTTTAGATTCACTAACCAATGACTTGTTTCGCGTTTTACACCTATAATTTGGTTTTTACATTAATTTTCGTTTGTTTAAAAGATTTTAGAAATATTTTACACAAAAAGTTTAACCCCAAATTTAAATGTGGAAATATCTGCACAGTTATTTATTATTGGAATCTACATCACTAATTTAACAAGTAATGGGATGTTATTATGTTTTTAAGGGTTTATCGTTTTAATCACTGCATTGTCGAGCGCTTATCTTATCTGTAAATGGGGGTTGTTACTGTAGGCCAGTTCGTCTTAGAAAAATACTTATGAAAGAGAACCTTTATGTACAGAAATTACAAAAACAATTAAAAGAAGCTCCAGGAAAAATGCACAGAATCTCTTTTAATCACTATTAATGTTTCTGTGAGTGAATTATTGTTTGTTATTCAAGTTACGTACATAATTCTGTGTATTTTAAGTCAATTTTATATTCTTAAGTAGCAGATAAATGCTTGTGACAAGGGAATTGCAATTTAAAAATTATATATCATTTTATTATTTATTTTATAACGGTATAACGGAAGCACTAGCTATACTGTATGTTTAGATAATTTAGTTATGTAACTATTAGTGTTTCTGTGAATGAATTATTGATAATCAATGTATTATACATAAATAATTCTGTTGTTTATTTGAAGTCAATTTCATATACTTAAGTAACAGATAAATGCTTGTGATTACTGCTGTTCAGATGTGTTTTTATTCTACTTGAAGTTTTATATACACTTACGTGGTAATGTCTTGTTTCTTCGAGCTCTAATGTGTGGGTACTTGTTATCATTTTAAAGTATAAAAATAGCAGAAACCTATTTTTTTTTTTTACTCTTTCTATACGTACCACAAGACCTGCAGTTCGGGACACCCCTATTTGTAAAGCTTATTCCAGCTGTGGTCGCACCAATGTAAAATGAAGGCATTTAAGACTGTTTCTGTTTTTTGAATAATTTGAATTGCCTCAGAACGAAGCCCAGCATACGATGAGAACTGCCAAAGTTACGCAAATTTACGCAGACGCCTACGTCTGCAGCATATAGGGTTATATCGTGCCACCAAGAAAATAAGCCAAGTTACATACAGATAATTTTTATTTCACACAAATATTTACACATACATAACTTCTATTTTCTACTTAACTATTCCTCCAGGTTGTCAAAGTCCCTGAGCCGATTCTCATCTTCGCCCCAAGCCACCGTCTCCGCGTCGAAGAGCTCCTCCACCCGCTCTATGATTTCTTCCAGCTCCGGGATAATCCGGAAGCCGATGCGAACACCATTTAGGGACAGCTCACCTCTGTCGTACTGGAAGACGACCTCTTCCAAGTTTCTGCTACTAAAGAAATCGCGTAGCAGAATGTAGGCCTCGTCGTCCCTTCGGGGTTTCCAGGAGAAAGGTGGTTCGTCCCATACCTCGATCATTGTACCCGGAGCAGCAGCAGCATCCCTGCTCGGGACGAAGACGATGATGTGGTCGGTGAAGAGAAAAGACTGCATGGTTACTCTTCGACGATGTGTACGAGGATGATGGTTAAATAGGTAGCCTACAACCTCGAAAACTTGTTGGGTAGGAAATCCGCGTACTGTGAATGCTTACCGTCCGTATGTGCAAGGTGACGTCTCCGCCCTGCAACCCATGGTCAACCAATGTGTACTTAAGCAATTCTCAAATGAGGAGCGGTCATTCTCTTCTCTGCTGTCGCGATGGTTGGTTCCAGTGCTGTGAAGTGTGTTTCGTGTGGAGGTATTGTATTGCCAGAGTGGAAGCGTAATGCTAATAGACTTAGCCTATCGACGCCGGAACGGGCTAATGCCGAACTCTGCGTTTGCACGCAGCGAAGCGAGGAAACCCCCAACCCCGCAAGCCGGACGCCGCAAGCCTCGTTAAAAATTTTGGACAATGTAGTAGTGGTACCGGGCCGTTCTTTGTTTTCTCCGATTTCGGACGTCGAGGCCAGCTGTACACCTGCTAGTCAGGACAGCTCTTGCAAAATTTTAAGGCAACTCCTTACCGAGGGGCCAAAGCGAAAACGTGCGTCGAAATTAAATTTGGCAAAACGCGTAGAGCCAGTGTTGATGAATGTCGAGGCTGTGACCGGAAAGGGGCAAGTTCGAAATGATTCAGATAGTGTGATAAATGTATGTACTCCACAGCTTCTTCAAGGCGTGGAGGAAACTAAAAAATCGGTTGCAAAAAGAATGAGATCACAGTCTCCACACTTATCACAAGAGGAACAAGATATTGTGAATGCTGAGTTTTGTACAAAATTTGACGATAGTAGCGCGGAGGTTTGCGGTGGTCGTGCAGCACAAGAGTTCGAAGCCATCGTAAAGGAGCTAGGTATCGAGGTCGTCTCGGGCTCAAGGCGACCGTCTAGCTGTAGTTCCGGACGCGTTAATCCACCTGCAACGCAACCTTCTCCCGAAGTGGCAGCTTCAACATCCGTTATCAGCCAGGCCTCCCTGGTAGCGGACGATGGAGCTGACAGGCTTGCAACACCTGCTTCCCTTGTCGCGTCGGCGGCCTCTAGGAGTGAGGTGGTCGATATTCAGGTGTCGACTGCGTCCGCCGATGAGGAAGAGGAAGAGGAAGGCATATCGCTGACGCAATGCGCCATTCGTCAGTATGAGGCCAAACGCACCGCTTTTTTTGCCAGATATGATGACGTCAACACAGGCGAAAAAAGAATCGACGTCCTGGACACTGAAATGGACCAGTGTCTAGATTCTCTGGACGCCATTCAAGGTCGTATGAGAACCAGAAGACCCAACCTCGCCAAAGGTCACAGCGGAAGCACTCTGAACGAGATGCGGTCGCTGGAGATGGAGCGGCGAAAGGTATCCAACGACCTCTCAAGGGTAATGGACGAGATTCTTGCCACACGTCATCAGCTCTGGCAAAATTTACAATTGTAGATAGTAGATTGTAGTTTAACATGTGATACGTCCGTAACACAAAACAAATAACCTTCCCGTATCCTCTCCAGGGTGTCAAAAGCGAATCCTCCGCGTGGTGGCACCTGGGTATTTCGCTCGAGGTTTCAAGAGTAACTTTATTTTGTATACTGTAATTGACAGTGTTATCGCTTTTGTGAATATCACCCCCTCGAGCTGGGTAGCTAATCGCGTAGTTATTATAATTACAGTTTGCGTGAAGCTAATTACCCAGTATGTTCAGGTGCACCGAGTGCGAACGATCCTTCACCAGAGCCGACAATTTGTTCCGCCATCGAAGAGAAAGCTGTCGTCCAGAACTGGGCCACCCGTCGACGAGTGGTAAGTGTAATAGGTGTTGCAACGCAGACAAGCTCAATGGTATTGTGTTTGCTGCAGGCGACGCTATGGAATCTTTGGTGGTGACTGGTGAAGGACCCTCTAGCAGTAAACGCAGAAGAATCCAAGTTTCCAGTGCTGGTGAGTGTGTCTCTATTGTAGCGTTTCATGGTTGCTAACGTTTTTTTTGTAATAACAGAACAGCCACCCAGGACCCGATACTGCAACGTGTGTGACGAGAACGTGCCCCGGAATGGTTTCAGCGGACATCTCCGGAGCAGTCGTCACACAAGACGGTGTGGTGTCGCCTACCTGGGGAAGGGAGTGGTGGCCCTACAGAGCGCCTTCAAGTCCCGTGTAATAAGCTATAGGGTGTCAACGGAAAATTATCATATAAGTGTTGTAGAATATATGACCGAACTCAAAGACAAAATTATAGGTCTTATAGAAGGACAGTTACATAAATTAACTAGTGTAAAAATCAATTTCGAACTTTTCGGGTATTTTATTTTGGAGGTTCAAGATGTGCAAGACGTAAAAAGTTTTAATACAGCTAACGAGGTGGCTACTCGCGGTACAAACTTGAACGAATTATATGATAATTTTACGGGGATATTGGACGAGAAGGTGTCCGAATTTCAGGAACGAGAGTCAGGTACGTGCTATCTTTGAAAAGTTCTTGCAGCAAAACTAATCGCGTTGTGTTCTTTAACAGGGTGGATCCTGAAGCAGTTGCTGTATATAGAGATTAATGTAAATAAGTATAATCCGCTTCGAGCATCGTCATATATCCCGCTGCCGAAGCAGATTAAGAACAAGAAAGCGATCGTGAACATCCAAAACAAAGACGACTGTTGTTTCGGGTGGGCTGTAACCTCGGCCATTTGCAAACCATTTGGACAGCCTAATCGAACGACTTCGTATCCGGATTGTCGTCGATTCTTGAAATTTAGGGACATTGAATTCCCTGTTAGATTGCGCGATATTCAAAAATTTGAAAAATATAATCCGCAGATTTCTGTAAATGTATACGGGCTGGAAAAATTTTTTCGAGGCAACGTTACGGAATATGAAGTTGTGGGACCTCTGTACCACACCTCTTTGAAAAAGAGGTGGCATGTAAATTTGTTGCTAATTACCAACGACAAAGGTAATAGTCACTACTGTTGTATCGCGGATTTGTCTAGGTTAGTTTCACACCAAATAACGCGTAATGATCATGCTAAACATTTTTGCGATGGTTGTCTAAATTATTTTGATAGCGATGCAAAGTTGGAGATGCATCAACGTTTTGACTGTAATCGTGTGTATACTAAAATGCCTACGACAGAATTGGTCACGCCTGCGTTTGGGGAGGTGAGGCCCCGCAATATTCTTAAGTTTGACAACTGCGCGAAGCAGATGAAGGTACCGTTTGTCATTTATGCAGATTTCGAAACGATTTTAACACCGGTCGATGGAGGGAACCTACACCCCGATTGCGAAAGACCTTATACGGTTACAACGTGCGAACACAAACCGTATTCCTTTGCATATTATTTGAAATGTTCGTTTGACGATACTCTATCCAAATTCGAAATTTATCGGGGTGCAGATGCTGTCGAAGTGTTTGTGGATCGTCTAGATCAAGACGTCTTCAGGTTGTATTCCAACTACCTGAAGCCTGTTGTACCCCTTAGGGATATGGTTCTCGCGGAAATTCAAAATTTTAACGGAGCTGTTTCATGTCACATTTGCAATCGCCCTTTCAAAGACTCGGACGTAAAAGTTCGTGATCACGACCATTTGACGGGACACTATCGGGGAGCTGCTCATTCCAATTGCAATCTAAATTATAAACTTCCAAAATTTATCCCCGTATTTTTTCATAATTTAAAC
This sequence comes from Agriotes lineatus, assembly GCA_940337035.1. Taxonomy (NCBI): domain Eukaryota; kingdom Metazoa; phylum Arthropoda; class Insecta; order Coleoptera; family Elateridae; genus Agriotes; species Agriotes lineatus. The sequence goes on along the minus strand of OW679197.1, from coordinate 171,749,421 downwards.
TACGATTCACACCTTTTCGTTAAAAAGTTGGCTCAAAATAAGGAGAAAATTGATGTAATTCCGGTAACTAAAGAAAAATATATTTCATTTGGCAAACGTATTTGGGTTGATGAAATTTTTGAGAACGGGGAACGTAAACAAGTTTATATGCAAATTCGCTTTTTAGATAGTTACCGATTTTTAAGTGCTTCTTTGGCATCGCTGGCCGGTACGTTGAAGGATGAACAGTGTGTTGAAATTCAAAAGCAATTCGGAGATGGCGTAAAATTTGAGTTGATGAGACAGAAAGGTGTATTTCCCTATTCGTACGTAGACTCTTTTGCGAAATTAAGCGAGCCTACCTTACCCACAATCGCCCAGTTTTATGACCGGTTAAACGATGCCCATATCACTGAGGCCGATTACGCGCGCGCCGTTAAGGTCTGGCAAACTTTTGAATGTAAAACGTTGGGCGACTATTCCGATGTGTACCTCAAATGTGACGTTTTTATTTTGGCAGACGTTTTCGAAAACTTTCGAAATTTTTATTTGCAACAATATAATTTAGATCCAGCGCAGTATTACACAGCCCCCGGATTAAGTTGGGATGCCATGTTAAAATTTACGGGGGTTGAGTTGGAGCTGTTGACTGACATTGATATGTTTAACTTTTTCAAAAAAGGTATTCGCGGAGGAGTCAGTACTTGTGTCGGGAGAAAGGCTATTGCCAACAACAAATTTGCGGGTAATTATGATCCTTCCAAACCCACTTCTTTTATCATGTTTTTGGATTCTACAAATCTATATGGATTTGGAATGAGACAGTTTCTACCGCAAGGTGGTTTTGTTTGGTTGACTGACGAGGAAATTGACAGTTTTGACGTTTTTCAAGTTTCCAACAAATCTGACACTGGGTACGTGCTGGAAGTTGACTTGCAGTACCCGGAAAATTTACACGACGCTCACAATGACTTGCCCTTTTGTCCCGAGCTGTTGGTTCCTCCACAGGGAAAATATAAAAATGCGAAATTGATTCCAAATTTACATGACAAACATAGATACGTTATTCACTATAGAAATTTAAAGCAATGCTTAAAGGCTGGTTTGATTTTGACTAGAACCCATAGGATACTGAAATTTAGACAATCCCCCTGGCTTAGATCGTACATCGACTTAAACACGAATTTAAGAAACCTGTCTGACAACGAATTCCATCGTAATTCTTTTAAGCTAGCTAACAACAGCGTATTTGGAAAAACTATGGAAAACGTGGACAAAAGGGTTGATGTAAAATTAGTGAGTCATTGGGAGAAACTTGGTCACAGAATGGGGGCAGAAGCTTGGATCGCGAAACCTAACTTCAAAGATAGAATTCGGTTTGGTGAAAATTTAATTGCTGTAGAAATGAACAGGACGTTGGTTGTCTATAACAAACCCAGTTATGTTGGTTTCTCAGTTTTGGATATTTCGAAAACTGTAATGTACGATTTCTATTATGATTTTTTGAAGAAGGAATATGGTTCTAATGTTTCTCTATTATACACAGATACGGATTCCCTAATTCTGGAAATTTTTACTGAAAATTTTTACGCGGACATGAAACGCCACCTTCATCGCTTCGATACCTCGAATTATAAGAATAACTTGCACAACGTTCCGCAAACCAAGTCTGTTGTTGGCAAATTTAAGGACGAGTACGCTGGGGTAGTCGTGCGTAGCTTCTACGGGGTCGGTGCGAAAACATACTGTGTAAACGCTATCGATAAAATTGACAAGAAGGCTAAGGGCGTCAAAAAGTCTGCCGTTCGAAAGTACCTCACCAGCGAAATTTATCAGTCTGTTGCTGAGAGCAAAAGAGATGCTGTCTTTTGTCAAATGTATGTTTTTCGCTCGCGTTTACACACTATGTACACCGAATTAGTGAATAAGGTTGCGCTTTCTTCCAAAGATGATAAACGCTTTCTTATTCCCAACACAACGAAGACCTTGGCGTGGGGTCACCGAGATATACCTGATTACATGCTCGACGAATTGCTACGGATTGCCGACACCTTGCCGTAGCAATATGTTTAAGGAACAGTATTGGTCATTACTGGCAAGCATAGGTCCCACATTACGTACGCTTTCTTGTTCTTTGTAGGATAAGTTTAGTATAAAAGTAATATTCTTTATAGGAGTGGTGATGGTTGTTAGTTTAGAAGCATCGATTATATGTTAGGATAGCCGACAAATGTGTTTTTGTCCACGAAAGATATGTATGTACACACTCAATACATCTTTATTATGCATTAACAATAACGAATGCAAATACTAAAATATATATACAGATGTGTATGTGTTGCTTTGCGTTTACCATACCTTAATCGAACTCTCCGTATGTTATTGTAGTAAGCAGTACAAATAATAAATGCGAGTATGAAAAACAGTTTTTTTATTTCCTCTCTATACGTATGTTATTGTAGTAAGCAGTACAAATAATAAATGCGAGTATGAAAAACAGTTTTTTATTTACAATGTATAAGTACAATAGCAGTCAATTACACAAGATTGGTTGTGGTTATCCAGGAATTATGACGGTTATCGAATCCCAACCATTTTACGTAAAGCTGGTTACCTTTCTTCTTCAACACCTTTTCTACCAGGTAGATGTCCGAGTGTTTGGTTTTCTGTAGTTCGTGTTCGTAAAATCCACCTTTGATTTCCTGCCCTTCCTGATCCATGAGTCTGTAGGTGGTAGGGTTTGTAAGTCGCACTGTGGTTATTTTGAATATTTCGTTACTCCAGCTGGGTGTATACCCCTTGCTAAATATCGAACGATATTTGCTAATGCGTACATAGTCTCCTTTATGAAATTTTTGAGGTTTCGGATCTACAGTTTTTGTGTGGCTGTACACGGTGTGTAACAGACGTTTGGCATTTTTAAAATTAACTTCAGCCGGCTTCATACCTGTTGTGCTATGCCTGGTTGTGTTATATTTCGTTAAGAGTTTGGGTAGAATGTCTAACCATTTGAAGGACCCTTGCAAACTGAACTGCTTCCACATCATGTTCTTCAGGGTGCGGTTACATCTTTCCACGATGCTGCTTTTCATAGATGAATACGTGCTGTAGTGATTTATCTTGTACCGTCGCATCAATGCTTGAAAATCGGTGTTATAAAATTCTTTTCCCAAATCGGTTTGTACGTTTTTAGGAGACACTTTCATACTGGCAAGAACTTTTTGCATAGCAGTTGTTACGTCTTTTCCCGTTTTCCGTTTGACCGGAAGAGCCCACAAGTATTTAGAAAAAGCGTTAATAACAACTAAAATGTATCGATAACCTTTATTGCTTCGTGCATATGGTTGCATCTCCACCAAATCTGCTTGTAGTAAATCATGCAATCCTTTGAGAATCACCCGTCGTCTCTTGAAATTTTTTCGAGCTGGTTTGTGAAGTTCTGCGACTAGATCTTCCTTAGGACTCATTGTCGAATGTCGCTTTATCGACTGCTATGGGACATTTAAGCAGCAGCTGTACGTATAACTTGGGGGTAACGGCTTTGAATCTAAGCGTATCTCCTCGATTCAAAGTCACACCGACCATCTCATCCCGCTGAACTCCGTTGATGTATGATTCCACAGAAGGTCCGCTGACTTGAATATCAATAATCTGTCCGGTCGCTAACGGAAAAGTGTACTCATCAATTCCGAATATTTTTGAAAATCCCTCCTCATTATGCCCACGCCCCACCAGTAGAAGCGGTGTTTCTATATGTAGTGCCTTTATATTTTGAACTTTCATAAAGATATGTTTGCGATGAGGAGCAGAGCGTGTGCTATGGTAGTGGCGTCCAAATTTGTCGATGGGCATTACTCTATCGTCTAGCACCTTCTGATCGTAATTCAATAGGTACTCCACTTTTGTACTCGCCTTAGTAAATTATTTTTGCATCTCGTAGAGCTTGGGTGATGCTTACGATTTCGTTGGAATGGCCGGTGTGCCCCGCTACCTGAGAAGCTAGTAATATGCGCAGACGATCCACTAATGAATTTGGATCTTTCCAAGGAACAAATTCCACTTTTTTATTGGTTACTGTTAATAATCCCCTACCGGTACGCTGCACCCTCGATGCGGCTCTGGTAGGTTGTCTAATGCCGAAGGATGTAGCCAGGGGGCGTACTACTTTCATATATTTTGAGCCGGCGTTACCGCTTATCCCTTGGGTTGGATCGTAGTTCTTACGATTTGCGGCGGATCGGTTCACTATGTCATAGTAATTTTCTTGGTCTTTGGTTGTATAAGTTATCGGTTTCTTTAAGAACATTAATTCGTAAAAGCCGGGGGTGCCTTTGTATACTATTCTATTGCCGTGATCTGTAATAACCATGTCCTGACCCTCAAAAGTAAGCTGTTTATTCCCAATTGCAAACTTATCAGTGTCTATGTCCCACCGAACTCCATAGTGGAGATCGTACTTGCTCTCTGTATCTCGTATCATTCCCTCGATATATTTTCTAGCTAACCCTGAGAACTGTTCCAGGTATTCCCCTAGAACTTCCGGTTCCATCATTTGTCGCACGGTTTCCCTAGCCTCTGCTACTGAACTTTCAATTGCCGCTTCTTCTTGAGCCTCCACCTGTTGCTCCTCATCCGGTAAACTCTCATACAATACTTCTCTGTCAAGAAATCTAGGTGTGGATGTTACCAACGTCGAAGTCGACGGTCCGGGAATGGCAATGTCGGGGGTTGACGCTCGTACGGGGGTTTTGCCATTTCTCGGACGGGGTAGGATAGATGGTGTGGACACTCGTCGTTTGATGGTTCTCAGCATAGGTCCTACTTCTTGCTGTATTGTTTGACCTCCTTCTTGCTTGATGGATGTTAGCAATTCCGTGAGTGGTTGGGAAATTGGCTTTAATTGTTCGGCAAGAGCCGTCCGCGATTCGGCGATATCTGCTTTTAAAGTTTCATATTTCCGCCTGACAGCCTTTCTAGCTTTAATAAGATCGCTTACTAACCGTTTGTCCATGTTGCTATTACTGTCGTTGTTCGTAGACTAATAATTTGTACAGCAGTGGTCCATGCCTATATAGTGAAATAACTGTCGAACCCTTTCCTATAACGACCGGCGTTGATTTCGCTTTCTTTGTCGATAACTAAAAATCCGTGATCTTTGATCCAACAGTGGGAACATAAGTTTTTAAACTTTTCGAATGACATGTCTGTGTTTACATGATCATCGTAAATGTGTTTAAGATTGGTGTGGTCTTGCCGGAATACGATTATGATATTCGCATTATCTCGCACCAGTTGTTTCGGGATTGATGAGTAAGTCTGACAGAGGTAAAAACAATCTATATTTCGATGACGTCCGAAACTAAAATAATCTCTAATTATGCTTTGAGTGTCGCATGCCACATCATCAAACACAATAACAGAATTTTCTTTCGCCTCGTGTGGTTTGATAACCTCACACCCCTCGCTGAATTCGTAGAATCCGATTTCTTTTAGTGACTTCAGGAGTATCTTCAGAAATTTGTATTTAGGTTGGTCAAGGGTTTTGGAATACAAATACAAGTTTTGAAACCGCACCCCATTGCGGTGCACCAAAAGACTGATCATCGCATTGGTTTTCCCAGAGCCGGAAGGACCAATGATCAAACCCCTTTTACATCCACTACCCAGTAAAGTGCCGTGTCGTCTGAACCTCTGTGACATGGAATTTACTGCATGATTTCCTACAGGCAACGAACATTTTTGTTTCACAAGTTTGACGTTTTCCATCGTTTTCGGACGGGGAGAAACTGACTTCCCACCGTGCTGCAGAGAGTATATATATCTACTCCTTTGCACTTCACACCGTCAGTCGCTCTTCGACGAGCGTTTGTTTAAGATGAGTTATACTAGACGTAAAACTCGTAGTCGTCGTCGAACCGTCACACGGAAAGGTCGCGGTTTGTTGAATACCCTTATTGACAAGTTACCCTTCGAATTACATATACCAGGTTACAAATTTTGCGGACCGGGTACCCGCCTAAACAAGCGGCTTTCTCGAGGCGATCGAGGAAGGAATCCTCTGGACGAGGCCTGCAAACAACACGACATCGCATACTCACAATCTAGCAATCTTTCGACGCGTCACGCGGCGGATAAAGTTCTTGCACAGAAAGCTTGGGAACGCGTTAAAGCAAAAGACTCTACTCTTGGGGAAAGAGCGGCAGCTCTTGCTGTTACAGGGATTATGAAAGGGAAAACCAAACTCGGTATGGGAGTCTCCCGGAAACGAAAGCGTACAGAACCCATTGCTGTTATGGAAACACCCCGGAAACGAATACGTACACTACCTATTGCAGCGCAAAAATTTGGTACGGGGATATCTAGAAAACGGAAGCGTACACTACCCACTGCTGGTGTGACGGTCCCCCGAAAACGAAGGCGTACATTACCTTTTGCCGCACAAAAATTTGGTACGGGAGTATCTAGAAAACGGAAGCGTACACAACCCACTGTTGGTGTGAGAGTCTCCCGGAAACGAAAGCGTGCACTACCTATTGTCGGTATTGCGCAAAAATTTGGTACGGGGGTATCTAGAAAACGGAAGCGTACAAGGTGTAGTAGGCGTAAACGTATTGGAGGCGCGGTCGTTTTTAAATCGCGAAGGAAACGCCGAATTCGTTCTAGAGTAGTACCTGTTCCCAAGAGAGGAGGTATATTGCCGCTTGTACCCATACTTGCTGCATTAGGAGCATTGGGGTCCCTCGGAGGCGGTGCTGCAGCAGTCGCTAAAGCGGTTGGCGACTCAAAGGCTTCTAAAAAGGATCTCCAGGAAAAGGAACGGCATAACAAAGCTATGGAATCCATTGCTCGAGGAAAAGGACTATATCTACGACCGTATCAGTCAAAAAACTACCGTTGAAGCTACCACGCCGAGCGTTGACGAACATCGATATTGCACAGTACGTTAAACGCTTAGAAATTCCCCATTTTAGGGGGATATTTATGCGAGATTCTCTACCCGACAAAATTCGTCAACGAGAATGTGGTGTTACTAACTTAGACGATGATGTTGGACCTGGCACACATTGGACAGCCTACGTTAAAGCTGATCGATTTGTTCTGTATTTCGATAGCATAGGTCGCTTACAACCTCCTCCCGAATTAGTAAACTACTTTCGCAGCGATGGTAGCAACAACACAATTATGTACAACTCTAATAGATATCAAAAACTCGCATCATACACATGCGGACATTTGTGTCTCAAATTTTTATTTAACTTGGCGAAACCGCTTTTGTCGTCAGTTTAAGTGCCGCGCTTCAACATGTCCAGTATATTCACTCTTACGGGAGATTCATCTGTTCTTACTGCAAATTTTGACCCTCCCATTTTCTTAGACGATGGTAGCGAATACGTCTTGGGATTGTTAAGTTTCGAAACCTACTATACTATTCCAAACGTTAGACCTCCCAACAATGAATTTCATCTTGTTGGAGAACCTCCTATTATTATACCGGAGGGAGCATATGAAATTACCGACATTGCTGAATTTTTACATAACCAACTCGATTCTGATACGGGTGTTAAACAGGTACTGCTACGTGGAAACAACAGCACCTTAAAAACTGAAATAAAGTCCACCGTTCCAATCGACTTTCAAAGCGACAATACTATCCGGGACATGTTAGGCTTTGAGAAAAAAGTTTATGCTTCAGATAGGTGGCACACAGCTGAACATGTTACGAAAATTTTGAACATCAACTCGATTCTTATTCATTGCAACATCTCCGTTGGTTCATATAAAAATGGTAAGCCCGGCCATATCATTCACCAATTCTTCCCCATAGTACCGCCCGGGTACAAAATAGTGGAAACCCCTAACCCTGTCATCTATCTACCGATCAGCACGAAACAGATCACTAACTTAACTATTAAAATACTAGACCAATCGGATAATCCTGTCAGTTTTAGTAAGGAGACCGTTACGGTAACATTACATTTAAAGAAACTGTAATGGGTTTTCGATTCACCACTCCGTATCACCCCTGCTTTACTTCCTATAAGAATCGTCGCCCACACCCTCGTAAGATCAGTACGGCTTCGTCCACCACGCAGCTAACTAAAGCAAACAGAGACTTCTTGCGGTCCTTAGGCTTTACAATAGTGTAATGAGTATTTTAAATATTGGAGAGCGAGTCCTCGTCGACACTTCTATCATTAGCAATCAATTGCACACACATCAACCGTATACAAACCGTTTTGACTATAACGATGAAATTCGAATTCCAATTCCCGAAGATATGTCAACTCTTCCCGGCCTGAGCTATCTGTACCTAGAGGGAAAGTTGCGGAAGGAAAACGGTGAAGTTACAACGGCTAAATTCCTTAACAATGGTTTGGCTCACTTATTTAGCGAAATCCGATACGAAATCAATGGCGTCGTTGTCGACTCTGTCACCAAACCTGGTATTACGTCTACTCTTAAGGGATATGTGTCCTACAGTTCCGCTGACGTTAAAAAGCTTCAAAATGCAGGTTGGTTTGCCGGCGGCGATCCTCCCATTACCGATCAGGAAGGTAACTTTAGTGCCTGCATACCGTTGAGAATGCTGTTAGGATTCGCCGAAGATTATGGCAAAGTAATACTTAACATCCGACAAGAACTCGTATTAATTCGTAGCAATACCGATGCCGACGCCGTATTCAGTGCTACCGTAGGGGAGACGGCTAAAGTTACGATTGACAAACTATATTGGAAGGTTCCTCATATCACTCCAGGTCTTGCTCAAGAATTAGCCCTAACCAAATACATCGATAAAAATATTGACACACAAGTAGCATTTCGCAGCTGGCAGCTTCATATCATACCTGGTGTTCATGCTGTGACTCAACATTCTCACGCTATCGCTACAAGCACAAAATTACAAACCCCCAGATACGTCATCGTAGGGTTTCAATCAGGTCGTTCGGGGCTAATCAGTAAGGACAATGCTAATTTCGATAAAGTTGGTCTTACCAATTTCCGAGTTTTTCTGAACACCGAACGATTTCCATACGACAATTTACATAACAATTATGCACTCAATCATTACGCAACATTATACGACATGTATTCCAAGTTTCAATCATCTTATTATAACAAAGTCGATGAGCCCTTCTTCTCCCGCCATGACTTTGCCGACAAAGCGCCTATTGTTGTGATCGATTGTTCTCAACAAAAAGACTACCTTCATGCAAACGCCGTCGTTTTTCGAGTTGAATTTGAAACTTCCGCTAACGTGGCAGCCAACACAACCGCGTATTGCCTCGTTCTTCACGATCGGGTTTTTACTTACAACGCGTTGACAAAAGCAGTTAAACAACTGTAATTTCTCAAAACCACTTCAGTTGCATTTTGGCTGTTAACGTAACTGCACCGTGCTCTCTCTCTCTAATACGATGAAGCTCATTCTCGACATTCAAGGCTTCAAAACGTCCGATAAGCACTTTAGCCCGAAAGAATTGGCAGCATATGACGGTGCGTCAGTATCTCACTATATCTTCAAGCCACCATTTCCATTCACGTCCTTGCCATCTCATTTGCAACAACAAGCCCGTTGGTTAATGACTCATCATCACTGCATCGACTGGGACGATGGATTTACTCAAGCGTATTTGTTTCCTGCAATCCTACGGCGTCTTTTGCGAGGTGCCACCGAAATATATGTGAAAGGCCGAGAAAAAGCAACTTTTCTACGCCGCTTTACTACCATCCCAATCATCGAAGTGGAAGAACAACCGGCCCTCACCCCATCACAACCTGCTTGTTTATATCATTCCAAACCGATTTGTTATTGCGCTTTATCTAACGTGTATCATATTTATAATCACTACATAATGGAATAAAACAACTTTTTAAATTTTTATTGTGTTTTTATTGGCATACAACATATATACATGTGTTACACACCTACGTACTAGTGGAAAAGCGTTCTACATAAATTGTCTGCCTATGTTCTGCGCACAAGACTTCTCGCAGTACTTCAGCCACAGTAAGTATCCTCCGCTGGAATCGCAACCTGTCAATAGCTTCTCGCTCCCACAATCCTTTCCGAGCTTTTCGATACGCATACGCCCACGTATGCAGATTGTACACCTGATTCTTTGAGTTCTCAAACTGCACACTCTTCTTCATTTTTCTTCCTCTCTATAAAGGCTTTTACTTCACACATATGCCACTCTAGACCAAGACTAAACATTAAATCCAGAAGGAGGCTTTCATTTATGGCTCCATCTAAAAATAGTCGACCAACAGCTGCACCATTTTTGTACTTTTTTTCCTGTTTATACAACTCTTCGTCACTGAACCCGGAACGTCCTAACCCATATACGACTTCGTGCGACGCTTCGAAAGCTAAATCCTTTAACGAACTCACTAATCGTTCAACCGCACTAGGTACGTCTCTTGCAGCCGGTCGAGCAGCCTCTCTATAATTCATCCACATGACTACACTGCCAACTGACGACTCAGTGCTTCCACTTCGATGTCGCACTTTACCATAGAACTCGCGAACGTTAGCACTTCCACCATACACGCAGTATTTTCAGAGTTCTCCTCCAGCTGATCTACTACAGCCTTTACATTGACTAAACAGTCCCCAGAAAAGTTTGCCACACCCTTAACTATTTCTTTGTAGAAACTCTCAAAGTTCAACGCTTTTAATTGTGCGAATCGCAGTTCCACGAGTTTCTGCAAGCGCCACAGCTCTTCTACAGTTTCCTTCGCTAAGCACACCTCTGACAAGCCCACTTCCTCTAATTTTAATATCTTCCTGGTCTGAATCGCTTGGAATACAATCCTCTTCCTTCCTATTTCTACAGCTGGCCACTGACCGTCGACCGAATAGAAGTAGTTGGCAATCACGCCTTGATTTGCAAATAGGGCAGTCCACTCCTGCTCATCCAACTGCACCCAGTCGTTTTTGATACCCCGTATTACAATAACTGGGGTAAATTGTGGACTCCACTCAAATCCTACACTCACACACTTCGAACTTGACTTATTTAATTTGTACGTCCTACTACATAGGAGTGCTGGACACAACAGTGGTTTAGGCTTTATACACACATCACTAGAGACCTCCGCTCCTCTCTGACTCTGAACGATTTCGATAGCTTTATATAATGCTTCCATTTCTACAGGTTGTTGAAGTGCTACTAGTCTCACGTCTCTTCTTTCCGCTTTTATTTCACTTCTTAACGTTACATCTCTTGAAGTCTGAGTGGTGGGAGGAGAAACCTTGACGTCCTACTGGTTGGGAGAAGAAATCTTGACCTTAGATTCCGAGTGAATGGCTTTGAGGACCGAGTGGCCGGAGGAATAACCTTGAAGTCCGAGTGGTGGGAGGAGTAACCTTTATTTTTATATATGCACATCCTTCAACGTTGCTGTTGGTGGTGGAAGGTCGTCCTTGACTGCTTTCCTTTATTAAGCTTAATGCGTGCTACTACAACCAGCAGCATCGCCAGAATCATGCATCGACAGCTTTCATCATCCACCAACAGCCATCCACCAGCAGCTACGACGTTTCCGGGTGCTGACCACTTCTACCGCCACTTCCGGAGATTTTTGGCTGCGTGCCCTCCAACGTCGCCTCAGCGAACCCTCCAAGCGGTAATCACGGTGGAGTACACCTACAACCTCTTCGGGGAAGGTCTCGCGGAGACTACCACCTTCAGGACGCACCCTACCACTCTTGACGGATCGACAGCTCACTGGTGGTTGACCCACGTCTATCGTCCGTTGGAGAGCTTCCTGTCGCGGCTACACGACGGCGAGGTTGCATACATAACGTATAGTTGGAGATAACTATTTGAAAATAAATATTTATAAAACTATTTCTGTGTTTTTTAATTCTCTGTGACCTTCAATTGTACTATATAAAGTTTTTCATACACACGTACGCTGTTAGTCTGTTGTTACCATTGCCACCATAATGTGCTCAGAACCTAGATTTCCGAAGTTTGCGAGTTACTCCACACGGCTACGAACCTTTAGCAATTGGAGCCGATGTCAATCTCCTAAATCGCTTGCAGACGCTGGTTTCTTTCGCATCAACGACACTTTAGATTGTGTACAGTGTTTTTACTGTGGAATTCAAATTTCTGGTTGGGAAGATCATGACACACCCTTATCTGAACACCTCCGATGGTCACCCACCTGCAAAGTTGCCAAAGTGAAGAAGCATTTCCAAACCATGGACGAAATTCTAGCTACAACTTTTAAATTAATCGTCGAGATGAATACGCCCTCCGGAGTGGATGTAGCAGGTAACAATAAACCGGGTGCAGCCAACGCGACAAAATCTTGCAGTTGTCATAAGTGATACAAAGTGCGGTTCACCCTATTCGAGGTGAAGCTACTTAAGTTGTTCCTTTACCGAACCATTCACTAGTTGCCATCGACGTGTTGAACATGCTACCAATACAATTTTTGGTTGCTCTCGCTGCAGTTCATGATGGGATTCTCTACGTCCTTCAACCACCACGGTGCAGTTCCGCGTATCTTGCTTATAATGACGGAGTGCACAACGTGACGTGGCGTAAAATGGATACCAGTTCCTTGACAACTATATCCGTTTTTAAAATACACGTGCACAACTTTACTCTTCAGGATTTGCTAACGTTCAAAGTAAAATTCCATTTCCCTTCATATGCGGTAGACACTCCTTGGCAAACTATTTTGTTAAAAAATAAACCGGATGTCTTGAAGAAGCTACTTGCACCCGCCGATAATTCCTGTTGTATATCTACAATTGTTTTAGGCACCCTATTATTTGCTATATTGTGTATGTCTGTAACGTACTTCTTCATGTGTTGGTATTATAACAATTTAGTATAGCATTTTTTGTATCTTGAACAGTGAAAATAAAGCTTTTGTACAATATTTGTCTCTTTAATTGGGTTTTTTATATAAGACTCGATGGTCTAGCGGTTAAGATACCCTCGGCTGCAGATTGCGGATATACAGGGAGACCTAGGTTCGAATCCTAGTCGAGTCATAATTTTGACATGCAGTAAGCTGGAGCGAACTTACTGCATGCCTAATTTTTTGTGTTGCCTCGCATCTCACCTTAACCTTGAAATCCGATTACAGTGCCACTACTCTCACGACTCTTCTTTCTGATTTCATTTGACTTCCCAACGTTAGATCTCTTAACTTGAAGTTTGAGCGGAAGCAGGAGCAACTTTGACGACCGAGTGGTGGCAGGAGGCCTCCAACTCACAGTACTGCCTTTTTGGACTCAACAATTATGGGAACCTTGAGTTGAAATTCCACATATAGCATATTTGGCTTGACTGCCCAAAATTTTAGCACATCACCTTTTTTTAATGTCATCCCGATCATTTCGCTAAACTTATATAATCCTTTCTTGTTGATATAAATTTGGGTATTTTCTGGATAAAGTAAGACATTTGTTATTTCAGCTACACGGAAGGGAATAGTATATTCGGTGTCACCATGAGCCAGGATGTACCATCTATCTGAACTGATGGCACTAGATACTAGTCGTAAATCTCGTTCATAATATATAGGCTCGCTTAGCTCTTCAACCACAAACACCTGCGGGTGTGACGTGGAAGTCGCATGCATATGTTTCCCAAATTTATCGATAGGCATTGCTCTAGCGTCAAACTGGATATAAATAGCGAAAGCGTGGGCTTCTACTTATAAAATATCAATAATCAGAAAGGAGTACAATGCTAAAATGTCTCAATAAACAACGGAGATATGAACATTTTAAGATTTGACCTTGAAAGCCTCCTTCAGCGTTGCTGTTGGTTCGGGCCTTGAGAGCTTAGCGGTGGGAGGAGTTTACTCGTGCTGTGCAATCCCAGCGAATGACCTTGAGGGCCTAAGGAGTAACGTTGGCCTTGAAGTTTACGCGCTTTGCAAACCCAGTCAATGACCTTGAAGTCCGACTCGTCAGGGGAAGGAGTGCGCCGCGTCAGGGGAGGCCGTAACCTTGACCTTGAAAAAGGCCGTAACCTTGACCTTGAAAAAGTGGTGGGGGGAGGTCTCAGAACCGGCAAATGCTACCTACTGTAAAGTAATATGTGAGCAAACGAAAATGAAAGCTTGGCTTTAAAATATTTGTTTTATGAATAATATGTTGATGGCACTGCAAGTCTATGTCAAATTCTAGGTTAGGAGGTTAAGTTTTCCGTCAGTTTTGACACAGACTGACCCAAAACCTAACCTAACCTAACGGCCTCTCATTAACGCAACTAAAAGCAATAAACCCCATCTCCGGGGCCTGGATCGCCTAGTCCACGGACAATGGGCCGTTGTAAGCCCAAAACGGTTTAAGGCAGCTAAGGACCATAAAATCCCTTCTTCATGCATAACAGCCAGCTACATAACGAGAGATGGATGATAAAGTAGATGTTATTATTTTCTACATTGGTTATGCTTTACTAAACCCGATCCAACTTAAGCTCTTGACAATTATCAGCAAGAGGTAATAGAAAATAGAATGAGGAAGCTTAATTTACACTTCCATTATTAGGCCTGTTTTCACATATGGAAGTAGCATTTGAAGGTCAACATCAAAAACAATTATACTAACACTCCAAACGCTGCAAACCAAAGTTATACGAATAATAACCAATTTTCAGTGGTACGTCGGAAACACCCAGCTCCAAAGAGAAACGGAAATCCGACAATAGAAGAATATATAAGAAAAACATCTAAAAACGTTTACCATAACATACATAACTGTAGCGGCGATGCCAATATTGGCATTAGACTATTAGACTCACTACTGAATAGGAAATTACTTATTATGCAGTGGCGGCTCGTGATAATTGCATTTGGGAGACTCGTAATTTTTAACAGTACGAAGCAAAAAATTATAATTATTGTGTTACCTAGCAATTATTTTTAATTTTAATAATCCAAAACCGAACATATAAAAAAGAGCAAAAAGTATTCAAACACAACACAAAATGTACGTAAGTGTTAAAAAACGAAACACGATCATTTATTTACATTACATACATTACATTCACAAATCCTTTTGTTTTTTCTGTAAATGTCAGCAGAAAAATGTCTTGTAAAATTGCGAGTACCAACTTCATTCTATAGGTTGAAATTTAATAATTTTTTATTTTAACCTTTCCAACTCACACTATAGGCTTTCCGAATTAATGTTGAGGATATTTAGTTATGCGAGTTATATGAGTACTTAACCCGTGGATAGTACCAAATCTGTAAAGGCCCGACTTCACTTCTTATTGTTCTGCAAGCAGGTATACCGATAAGAACTAACACTGATAGGAGGCTGTATTTATTCTCGGATTGCATTACTTTTTGAAAGTATTATGTTTGTACATAAGCCCGCCAATTTAGGATGTTTTCGGATGCAGCTTAGTTAGCCTTCCCATCACATTTAAATTGCTTACTTTGATTCTGTTACTTCACAGTTTTCGTCCATAACTTACATACCATTTTGGATCATATTCCGAATTGCCATAAGGAGCTGCCAGCCGCGCGGTGCATTGATATGAGCGAGTATGTTGCATATAACTCATATTATGTTGACATACTTCGTGAATATGGTTTTGCGTATTTTAAGCGGTATTGAATAGCTAAAGTCTACACATTATCCTTTTTCTGTAAAGCCATAAATAACGAAACAAAGTGTTGAAAATTTATTTCTTATATTAAATTAAGAAAGATCATATTTAGATCACAGGTAGTAGTCATCAGAAAGAACTTGACATGTACCGAACCTTTAATGCAAGAGATGTCCTAAATAGAACATTATTAATACCAAGACATTCTCGACTTATATCAATCCGACGTTTTTCCACTTCGAAAAATTCTCTAATGCTTAAAATACGATTTTAGGCTTGCTCACTTGCTCGTTATTGGGCGTTATTTTACTGTCATTATGGATAAATGTCACACATTGACAGTATTATAGAACAAGCCATATTTAAAGTCAACCTGACTAAAAACTTCAGATTTTTGCTTTTGTTCCCTATTTTTTAAATAAAGAGAAAATTATTACGCCACAAAAAAGGGTAATGTCTAAACTTTACCTCCGGATTTCATTACTTAAACCTTCTTTTATTATAACGGTGGGGTAAATGATAAAATATATTTTCAGATATAGAATAGTTGTAGCCATGGTAATATTTAATACCACTTATCCCAGGCCTTGACTGGACATGGGTGTTTCGAAAGCTACCTACACAGAATCAGGAAGAGAAGAGACAGCCAGTTGCACGTACTGTGATGAAGTGGATACACCAGAGTACACCATCTTTGGTTGCACAAAATGCAGTTGGCAAAGATCTTGTATTTAATTGGAACTTGTCCTTTTTCTGCGTGGCTGCTCACGTAAAACTTGTTTATGGATGGATTGGTTTTGCAGAGCTACCTTCTATGTGTTACTCAGGTGATAGCCGTCTTCTCGATTAAAATTGTTTGGATTTTTAATAATTTCTAGGGATTTCCGAATAACACGAAGGAAGTATTTTGTAGTCCTGGCTAGTATTTTTACGAAGCGTGTGCCATATTTTCATATTTAGATATTTCCAGCTGCTCAGTTTTTGTTATTTTCTTTAGTATGAACGAGTTAGAGGTAACTTTATCTACGTATGTACGTTTCCTTCAGTTAACTATAATAAATATCTATGTTTGATGAAGAACCTAAATTTTACATACTTTATTGATTGTAGTGGTAGTGTTAATAACTATTACAATAACGAACCACTTCTGAGAATGGACCGTGTTATTGTTGAGATAGAAGAGTTCTTCGGCACAGTTCCGGAAGTCGTTCGTTAATTAATGACCCTGACCGTGCATCCGAAATCGGACATTCGTATATCTTTTGTTAAAATTTAAAAAAGCTTACTAATTATCCAATCTAGCCACTTCATGTATTAGTATTTTATTGCGAAGGTGGAGACACTAACGCAGTCGGAGTCCTTGAGGAAGACGTCCCAGAGTTAGTAAGGATGTGCCTCACGACCACCTACTTTCTAAGGGAAGAAATGCACTATGAGCAAAAGAAAGGAGCCGCTAATGGATCCCCGTTATCTCCAGTCATTGCTAACATATTTATGGACGCATTTGAAGGAGAAGCTATTCAGTCCAGCCATCTCACACCTAAATGCCGGTTCCGCTACGGCGACGATACTTTCGTTATATGGCCCCATGGAAAAGCAGCTCTTGAAGTTTTCTTGACACACTTAAACAACCACCATGCAAAATAAGGTTCACTATGGTAATTGAAGAAAATTGACGTGTTAGTGAAACGAACCGCTAACAACAGATTAAGCCATACAGTGTACCGAAAGAAGACTCACACTGACCGCTATCTGCATGCTTCGTCTCATCATCATTCCCAGCAAAAGGGATCATTGATCAAGATTCTTATTCATTTATTAATATATTAATAATACGAAAATCGTTGTCGTGAACCATTTTAAATATTAATAAAACTAAAGATTTCGTCTTGATCCACATATATTTTTTAAAAAATTCCCGAACGTTTTCGGCTTATGCCATCTTCAGGGGACGTTCTACAAAATGATTAACAATGAAACAAACTTTATAACAAACCAAAAATGACTTACAGTTAACAAACACACAAAATCACAAATAAACAGCACAAACTCGCTACAATTGCCACGGTGGGTTGACTAGAACTGGCAATCAAATACGGTGGAACATGCGCGCCGATAAAATAAAATTGTGAAAGGCCTTTCAAATCGAGCAGTAGAAGGTCTTCAAACAGCGTATTTCACACAAATATTAATTTTACAATTTTCCTGATAATTATAACAGTTTCCCCATTTTGCAACCCCTAAATCCAACTAGCCGCAAAATTTAAAAAACCCAGAGATTCACCCACATACTGCCAAAAACAAAATTCGACATTTTTTTTCTTTCCCCCTGTTTATGCGAACATCGAATTTGCTACAAATACATCTCAGCTTTCTGCCCCTGTAACTTCATTCCCGTGCATCGTAGACCCCAGAGTAACAGCCAGTACGATGAGCGTTGGTTCATCCTTTTTCCAACTAGCCCTAAATCACATTTGGATCTTTCAGTAAGTATGCGATGTAACAGCACCGGATGTTTTCTTGTCCAACCCCCCTATTTTCGCCCCCTCGAATCTTACATTTTCACAACCTCTCCAGAAAGTTCGCCCTTGACGATATTTTCAAAATGATACCAACAACATCCACCTGAAATACGTACAACTTGTAAAAATTCGCGAAAACTGCGCATTTACCAAACGTCACACAAATCGCTAGAAGAGCCCAGTACTAGCGTCACATCTTCAATTCGTTAAACATTTTCAATGTTAAACATTTGTTGTTACTAACCGATAATAGTTATAGAAGGGGTTATTTTGACAGTTTGTTAAGTAAACTAACTCGTCCAGACTGCCTATTACTCACGCTATCAAATCATATTCATATCAGCTTATGAAAATTTAAATTTATGCTGTAACGCAAGGTAATGCAGAGTTTATGTTTATATAATATTACTGTTTAAAAATATGTGAAATGACATCTTCATTTGTCCATATTCAATCTGGAAACCTTCCCCAAATCAATATTTCCCGACAAAAATACATTTAACTTTAAATTTATTTCGTAACCGAACATCGTAGTAAACTGCTGTTGTCCTGATACTTCTGCAGAGTTTCGCAGCTACCTGCTGCCTCAAATCGTTTTGCCGTGTTCCGGTAACCCTCACGCTGCTTTTCGGTTTGCCTGTTACCTTTCTTTCTTTCAGAAAGAATGCTTTATTTTATAACGTCCGAAGTTTCGTGATAAAGTACTCCCATTTAAAGTTTAAAGTAGGAAGCAAAGGCAACATAATGCAAGACTTATAAACATTAAAAGTAAAAAGTTGGGCTCGTTTTATGTTGTTTCTTTTATTTTGCAATCTGTTCCAGAATCTACTGTGGCATATGAATTTAAGCGGCTTTTGTAAAACCTCGACATTTATTGCTCTTTAAGATAACTTTCAAATTTCACTACCTAGAATTTTTGAAATTACTCATTAGTTACTTTTTAAACACACTTTTGACAATTCTAATTATCACAAACTAGTCAGGACAGTAAATTATTAATTTATACTTCCCTCACCTAAAAGACGAAGGAAGTATTGTAATCGCGAAAAAATCACCTTCCGATATTTCTTCAGATCTTCACGTTTCAGAATCCCTAGATGTCGAAAAACAGTTTCTCTCAATTCCGTCCGTCTGTCTGTCTGTCTGTCTGTCTGTTGGCGGTGTAACTCAAAAACTATTTGTTGCAGGATGAGAATATTTTGTATGCAGACTATATATCTACCTGGAAAGAAACCGAGAAAAATTCGGACAAATATATACAGGGTAAGCACGTTAAAAAATAAGTTTTGTTTATTTTTGCGTTAAGTGGGAAATAGATAAAAGTAATAATTTGCACATAGGCCAGGCTTTACACTTGACGAAAATAGGACCCCACAGATACAAGATAGGCTCGCAAAAAATTAAAAACCTTTCAAAAATCACACCGTTCTCTTAAATACAGCCGCGCTTCGAACACATACCAACGAGCCTGCATGCGGTTACAAGTGCATCCGCAGATGATGTAGATCGAATCCCTCCCCGACATTTCTTAAACATTTGATATGCATTTAACTTGATAACCAAGTGTTTCGCTTTATTGTATCAATATTATTAGACTCGTTACGATATTGTTAGCCCCATTTTCCTTTGCTTGTTATTATTGTTGCTTTAACTGAGATACAGAAAAGTAACAATTTGAACATAGTTCAGACTTTACTCTTGACGAGAATCTAACAGATACAGCGCAAGTGCTCTTTCTGTTTTACAGCGTAAAAAGTGTCAAAGGAAAAAGTTTCTATTTAAGCCAGCCGGGACGCACGTAGTCACGTAGTACTCCGTAGCGCAGCTAGAAATAGTCCATTCTCCTTGCAATATCCCACAAAACGTTGAGATTGAATACGCATCCGCCTGACCTTCGAATTCGACCACCGGTAATGTTTTTTTATTTGAGTATTTATTTAATTTATTAGAAACGTGAAGATATTTTTACCCCTAACTTAATTTGATTTTTAAAATTATTTAGTGTCACAATGGCCACAGGGAAGTTCTGGGTAAAGCTCTTTACATATTTAGTAAATTAATATTCATGTAATCATTACAAAAAAGTGAAAAATCTTTAATCAAAGCAGTGATTTTTTTTAATCAATTCACACATGAATGAAAAAATGAATCAGAATAATTGATCAAAAAAGTAGCCGTGTTATTTAAAAAACCCAAGAAGGCGGCGCTGGCAAAACAGTGTGCCGTGAAAAAAAACATTTGACTGTACAGCACTATAGAGCAGTAGGTCTCACTCAAATTTTGTCATGTATTATTGTTTATGTATTATACACGATTTTCAAAGTTAAGTCGGCACTATTGCTAACTTCGTTATTATTGGAGCTACAAAGTCAGTTAAATAGGCAAACTAGTAGAATTTTTTTCGCCAATTACGATGGTGAAAACGGAAACAAAATCGAACATCGCGTCTGTCTGTTGGCAGTATAGCTCAAAAACTATTTGTCGGAGGAAGACGATACTTTGCATACATATTATATATCTACCTCGCATGAAACCGATACAATTTTATACAAATATATACAGGGTGAGTACCTTAAAAAATAAAATATTGTTTATTTTTGGGTTAATTTAGAAATAGAAGGAGTAATAACTTTCACATAGGTCAGGCTTTACATTTGCCGAAAGTAAGACTCAATCCATACAGGATAATGTCACAAAAGAGTAAAACCATTTCAACAATAACACCCTTCTGTTCAAGAGAGGCGCGCGCTGGACTTATTTCGAAGAGGCAAATATATACAAGGTGAGTACCCTAAAAAATAAAATATTGTTTATTTTTGGGTTAATTTAGAAATAGAAGGAGTAATAACTTTCACATAGGTCAGGCTTTACATTTGCCAAAAGTAAGACTCAATCCATACAGGATAATGTCACAAAAGAGTAAAAACATTTCAACAATAACACCCTTGTGTTCAAGAGAGGCGCGAGCTGGACTTATTTCGAAGAGGCTCGGTAGCGTAATTGGCTTTATCGATGCAGATACGGTCTCTCTTCGAAGTGACGAATCACGTCTTTATGACATGAGCCAAGGAAACAAGCTCGAAATTAATTCTACACAGTTATGATTACTATGGCTATGACTTAACCACAAAAGTACGGACCACTATACTATTCCATGATTACTGAATGGCGTATAATGACAAAACAATTTAATACAAAAATCCACAGCCACAGCCCACAGTGCATAGTTCAAAACTTCTCGCTCCTGTGAACCACCTTGTATTATCATACCTTAGCAGGTAATTGAAAGCCAAAAATGTTTAGTTGATTATCTAATAATTAAGGTAATTCTAACACATAGCCGTTGCATTTAATGGAGGCTTACCTTGAAGCAGTAAAGCTATAGAAATCAGCCAGGCTTTCGACAAAGTCTCAATCAATGGTCTAATCAGTTTAATGTATTCGTATACATTAAAATTGATCGAAACGTAAATTGATTCCAACCCAATAATAATTATAATATCCTTTATATCCAGTGAATACTGCAACTGACTGAATTAATAATGAAATATGATTATCGTCAGCGGATAGCCTCGCGACCAAATGCTCGACTCTCAGGCGGCCGACTCGGGCTCGATTCCTGGCGACCTATAGAACTGTCACTGGCTTAACGTTAGAGGAAGAAGAAGATATGATTATCAACGACAATATGTGTTCGGCAAAAACATGTACCTAGAATGGGACCTGCAAACCCAACTTCCATTTGAATTAACAATTTCTCAGGCGCATTTATAATGAAAGAATTAATTGTAGATGACCAACACCAGGTTTTACGTAATAATATAAAATTATTATGTTATAATAAATAAGCGTGAGAGATATTTAGGTGAGTAGAAAACACGTAATGTCAACTACTCTGTTCAGAAATTAAAAAACCACCAATGCCATATTACCTTCTATAATTACTCTTGGCAACGCTCTCTAGTGAAAAATTTGTCAGTTCGTGTGAATTCTATGTTATTCTAATGTATACAGAATAAGACCTAGTGTACACACCGACTTTTTTTTATTAAAGAACGGCGAATAATGGTTATTATTCTCACAGCAGGGGCGTTAATATCGTCTGTTTAAGATATTAAGATTCCACAATTGCCAATCCTGGATTAGGGAATCGCAGTGGGCAGAACCATCAGAGGATATTGAGCAAGAACACGAACATATATCTAATGCCATTCACCAAGCTGCGAGGGAAGCTCTAGAAGAGAAAAATAAACTAAGACGAAATCACATATGGAGGACTGAAAAATTAGAAAATCTTGTAAAAAAGAAAGAAAAAACTATAACAACTGGCTAATAAATAGAAGTGTGGAAAACTACAATAAATATAAAGTTATGCAAAGACGAGTCAAAAAGGAAGTAAGGGGAGAAAATAAAAATAAAAATGTAATGAAATAAATTTGTTGTTAGGTGGTTCGTAGCCAACAGAAATTTTGAGATGTTCAAAGAATATGAAGTCAAATACTACCAATGTTCCGATAGAGAAATAGGTTCAATATAATGAAACTTTATTTACAAAAAACCAAAAATAGTGAAACAGTATATTAATGGAGATGAGAGAAATACCCAATATACAAATATAAAAATTATAAAGGACGAGGAAATAAAAGGCATAAACTCAATGAAAAATGGAAGACCTACAGGTTCAGGATGTATTCTTCTGTGGGTGCCTCATCCGTTCCGGACATTGGCTATAATTATGGCAATTCTTATTTTATTGGCAGCGAGACGAAATAGTTCTGATGATGTTAGCCCGAACCAGTCTCTAAGATTCCTCATCCAAGAATGGCGTCTTCTTCCTGGACCTCTTCTTGCCGCGAGTTTTCCCTGCAGAATCAGCTGTAGCAGACGGTATTTGCTGTTTCTCATGACGTGTCCAAGGTACTCCAGTTTGCGTGTTCTTATTGTAAACATGATTTCTTTTTGTTTTTGTAGTCGTCTCAGTACTTCCTCATTTGTTACGCGGTCTGTATACGAGATCCGGAGTATCCGTCTGTACATCCACATCTCGAAGGCGTTCACTCTGTCTGTTATTTCTTTGTTTATTGTCCAAGTTTCTGCACAGTAGAGGAGGGCAGGAAATACATAGCATTTCAGCATTATTATTTTAAGAATTAAGGGTAGGTCTCTGAATAGAAATAGTTGTTTCATGTTTGTAAAGGCAGTTCGTGCCTTCTCTATACGACATTGCACTTCACCTCTGTAGTCCCAGTTCTCATAGACAGTTGTTGCCAAGTAGTTGTATGTGCGTACGCGTTCTGTGATCTGTCCGTCAACTCTTAGAACTCCCGGGTTATTTCCTGACTTCGATATAACCATATATTTTGTCTTCGAGATATTGAGGTTCAGCTCGTATTGTTCAGAATGTTGTTTTACTCTCAATAGCAGTTGTTGCAAATCTTCTAAAGAGTTGGCCATGATGACAGCATCATCAGCAAATCGTATGTTGTTGATATATTCGCCATTAATTTTTATTCCCGGTTGATGTTGTAGGGCTTCCTGAAATCATTTCTGGGTAAAGGTTGAACAACGTTGGGGAGAGAACGCATCCCTGCCGTACGCCCTTACGGATTTCTATCTCATTTGACAAGCTGTTGTAAATTTTAACTTTTGCAGTCTAATTTCAATAAAGGTTAGCAATGACTCTTATGTCTTTCTCATCAACAGTTGTTGTTCTTAGGATATTAACGTCTCATGCTTTACAGTGTTAAAAGCCTTGTTGAAATCAATGAAACAAATGTATGCATCATAACTCATGTCTCTACAACTCTAAATTAAAACTTGTATTAAAAATACGACCTCTCGCGTTGCTAGGGCATTTCTGAACCGAAACTGAGTTCTGCTATGTTTTCTTCACATTTTTTGTATATCCGAAGGTGTATGATTTTCAAGAATATTTTAGTTATATGATTTATGAGGTTTATTAGGCGGTGATCATTGCAGGCTTTAGATGTTGCATTCTTTGGTATGCTAAGGAGGTTGAAGTTAACCATTTTTATGGTAAACTCCCGGTGTTATACTCGCAGATGTGGTTGAATAATTTGACAACTATATCTAGAAATTCATTGGAATCGCTTAGCAGTTTATAGATTTCTGCACATATGTTGTAGGGCTCAGGTGCTTTGTGGTTTTTCATTGATTTTATTGCATCTTCCACCTCCTCTTTTTGTAGTGGAGGGCCACTGTATGTCTCGAGGTTGTTGATTATGCCACGTGTTTCATCATAAAAAAGTTGTTTTACGTATTTGATCCATAATTCCATTTTCCTGTCGGTTTCGGAGGTTAGGTTTCCATCGGAATCAATCAATGCAGTCAATTTTTGTTTCCTTGTAGCTGTAATTTCTTTTATATTCTTGTGCATGTTGGTAGTGTCATATTTTCGCTCGAGATCTTCTATTTCTGCGCATTTATTATTAATCCAGCCCTCCTTAGCTTTCCTTATGTCTTATTTAATCTTCTTATTAAGCTTTTTATATTTCCGCATATCTATGTTCTTACTTAGCCTTCTTTCATTCACCAACTGTAGAATTTCTTTTGTCATCCAGTCTTTATGTTTTTTGTGTTTTATGTGTAGGTTTTCTTTGCATGCTGTTTGGATGACTTGGGTGAGTTCATCCCATTCTATTTCTGCGGGCGCTGTCTTTAATTCCGGGTGTTCTGTTATATATCTGTTTATTTTTGTACTTATTATTTGCTTTGTTTGATCCTCTTGAAGTTTCTCGGTATCAATTCTCATTTCTGTTTCTACAATTTCTTGTTTTCTCAAATTCTTCAGTTTTACTTTTATTGTAGAGATGACTGGTACGTGGTCCGATGAAATATATGCACCGGGGTAGGTTTTGGTTGATTTAATTGCATTGCGATATCGCTTGTTTATAGTTATAAAATTTATTTTATTTCTCTGGTGAGTCCATAAGAGATGCCCAGGGGTATAACCTACTGGGGGGTAATTTAAACCATGTATTTGTTATTACCAGAACTTTCTCTTTACAGAACTGAATAAAGCGGCCTCCTCTTTCGTTCGTTTCCCCTAATCTAAAGTCACCGACTATATCTGAGTCTTTACCTCTTCCAACGTTGGCATTGAGATTCCCCCATGATGACATATACATCACTTTTCTTAATTTGCCTCATTATTGTATTCAGTTGCTTGTAAAATTCTTCAACTGCGTGGTCATCTGCATTTGTTGTAAGAGCATATACATGGACGATGTTTATGTCAAAAGGTTTTGCACTGATTTTTAGCAATGTAACTCTATCTGAGTAAGGTACAAAGTTATTTACAAAAGGTTTGAGCTGTTTTGATACAATAAACCCAATGCCATTCCAGTCGTTAGGATCATTGTTGCCCGAGTAGTATACAGTATGTTCTTGTATTAGGTAGGTATCTGAGTTAGCTAATCGTGTTTCAGCAAGTATACCAACTGAATTAATACTCGTAAAATACTGGGGACCTGAGCTAATATATCGGCTCACTGTATTATTCAATGCATGCTTAAATCAATTGAAATCTCCAGCCGAGTATTTACAAGAAAGGCAAGACGAATTCCACCAACAATTACAGTGGATTCAGCGTTGATAGCTCATTTAGTAGACTATTCAGAAAGGTGATGAACAGCATACTCCAGAACATGGTACAAAATAAATTAATTGAAGACCAGAGCGGTTTCACTGCAAGACGATCCTGTACCGACAGCATATTCATACTGTAGCAAGTAAACCTTAGGAGGATGTAGAATGAAAGATGGCCTAGTAGAATCTTTAAGTAGATACCCCCTAGTAGAAACAAAAGTGGCAGGCCTAGAAAATCCTGGAATGAGGGAGTAAGAAACTCGATGAGGGTCAATGACTCAGTAGAAGATGATACACAGGAGAGAAATAGATGGCAAATAAGAATGGGAAGACCGCTTGCAGCTGTGTAAAACTGATATACAGGGAATTTATTTTAATGTTTAACATAAGAGTTTTGTTACTATTTCAGCATTTAATCATACAGGCCACCTCCATGGTTACAAATGAGACCAATAGATTAGAGCGTTTATTTTACGAGTTAACATAGGAATGATTACTTGTCAAAAACACAACTAAAAGTTATCCTAACGTATACAACTGAAGAAAAGATACAATCTGTGAGTTGTATCTAATTATCTACTTTTTAGTTGCATACTTACATTCCGATAACACAATTACAGTTTCTTATTAGCAAGTACCTAATTTAAATTCGTATGTTAACTCGTAAAATAAACGCTCTAATCTATTGGTCTCATTTGTAACCATGGAAGTGACCGGTATGATTAAATGCTAACTTAAAAACTAGGATGCTATGTTAACCATTAAAGTAAATTCACTGATAGTATATATTACATAAAAACACTTAAATCGTGTACACCAACACAGCTGGCCAAGTTCAGCTTGGCTTTTAGAATAGTCAAAATAACAAGGATTATGAAAAATTTACTTAAATAAAGCGTTGAAAACGTTGAGAGTGAAATGAATGGAAGCGTGGAAATCACTGTAAGTCCGTACATTTCGCTGACGGTCAACTTCTATTTGCACAGATTAAACTGGATGCTCAATATATGCCTAGAAAAATAGAGAAGAGTACCATAGATCAGTGGTTCTCAACCTTTTTGTATCTGTGCTCCCCCCCCCCTTTCCAAATAAATATTATTCGAGCCCCCTTTCAATGAAATATCCGAACTGCGCGGGGGGGGGGGGCAACATTAACAATGTGGTAACGGAAAAGTAATCGATGGACATCGCTGCGGGGGGTCTGGGGAACAGTACCACAGGTGGTGGTTTAATACCGCGCACACTTTTTTCCTTCCAGAAATAACTAGAAAACGCGTTTTAGGCAATTACCACATGGTATTGTAGTAGGTTACTTAAGCTCAATACTAGAATTTCCTGTCCATAGTGTTTGTGTCCAGTGTCATTTTAATCGTGTGCAGAGCAAGTACGCACTTTTGAAGCCTCCAAGGAGTTTTAAGGCGTTTCGATTGTTCCGTGCCGCCATCCGACAGAGAGACGACATAGCCAGAAGCTAGATACTTTCCCGCCGCATTTGTGGGAAAGTTCCGTACATTGAGTCATCTAAGGTTGACAACGCAGGCTATCTTAACAAGCTGAGCTGCAGTTTTCAGAGACAAGCTTAAAGTGACCTGATATAGGAAATAACGTCAGCTTGACAGAAAAACGTTTGCTACGGGCAGTGTTGTGAAGAAATTGATAAATAGACACCTAAATTCGTACAAAAATCGCAAAGCCGGGTTTCTTTGCTTCAAATCGCGACGGTGGATTTTGATTTAGTGTAGTGTTTGCTTATTAAAATCAGTCGTCTTTGAAAGGTTCATCATTTCCAGCATTCAAGTATTCCATTTCTGGACATATGCCTCCCCTAATGTTTTCCATTCTTCTCTGTCGGTTGCCCTGTTAATTCATTGTACTCCAGCGACTTTTTGGATGGCACCCTCTTCATCTAGTTTTAGGTCTTCCTCTGTCTCCTTTTCCTGTTCTTGGTCTCTATTCAGTTAATTTTCTGATCCATCGGTTGTCTTGGGTTCTTCCCACATGTCCCGTCCATTGCCACTTCAGTCTTGTAATTCTCTGCGCTATCTCGGAGCATCTTGTTTTATTTCTTATCCAGTCAAGAAAGCTATCATATATAACATCTAATTACAAGAAAGGCAAGAGGAATTACACCAACAATTACAGAGGACTCAGCGTTAATAGCACACTTAGTAGACTATTCCGAAAGGTGATTAACAGCATACTCCAGAACATGATACAAAATAAATTAAGTGAAGACCAGAGCGGAATCACTGCAGGACGATCTTGTACCGATAACATATTCAAACTGTAGCAAGTAAACCTTCTGAGGATGCAGGATGAAAGATGGCCTAGTAGAATATTCAAGTAGATCCCATCTGGTAGAAACAAAAGGGGCAGACCTA
This sequence comes from Agriotes lineatus, assembly GCA_940337035.1. Lineage (NCBI taxonomy): Eukaryota > Metazoa > Arthropoda > Insecta > Coleoptera > Elateridae > Agriotes > Agriotes lineatus. Next base: position 171,721,335 of record OW679197.1, on the reverse strand, counting down.
GAAAGTCCTGGAATGAGGGAGTAAGAAACGCGATGACGGTCCGTCCCTTAGTAGAAGATGATACACAGGACAGAGATAGATGGTAAATAGGGGTGGAAAGGCGGCTTGCAGCTGTGTAAAACTCATATATAGTATATATTATATAAAGGCACTTAAACCGTATACACCAACACAGCGGGCTAAGTTTAGCTTGGCTGTTAGAAGAGTCGAAATAACAAAAGGATTATGAAAAATTTACTTAAATAGAGCGCTGAAGATATGGAGGGTGAAATGCGTGGAAATTACTGTAAGAGACGCATGTTTACTCTCCGTACATTTCGCGATGGTCAACTTCTATTTGCACAGATTGAACTAGATGCTCAATATATGCATAGAAAGGTAGAGAAGAGTACCATAGACCAGTGTTTAACTTTTTTGTATCTGTGCCCCCTCCCCCTTTTCCATATAAATATTATTCGCGCCCTCTTTCAATGAAGTAACCGAACTTCGCGGGGGGGAACATTAACAATGTGGTAACGAAAAACTAATCGATGGGCATCTCTGCTGGGGTCTGGGGAAAAGTGCCACGGGTGGTGGTTTAATATCGCGAGTGAACGAATATTTAAATGTAAATGAATTACAAATGCAGTTATTCTGTTAGTTTTTGACTTGTAAATGAGTGTAGCCTTACTTATTTTATTTGTATTTTTAGAGTCAATATATTGCAATGACCCTATACGTATAATATTAGTAGGTTTATAATTAGTGTAATAAATAAAAAGAGTCACCACACAATATTTAATTTAGTTCTACCACTTGCAAAATCAAACTAACTGATTAATTTATTTCGTTGGGTACGCCAAAATTGAGAATTACTCTTATGGTAGTTTGCCCTTTTTCTAATCCATTCATCTGATTTCCTAACTTTGCTAGCTCATTTACATACAGAGACATGAAAATAAAACTCAAAATCTCAGGTCTGGGTTCCTCAATCCTAGTTAAAATTTTATGGTACGCCTCTGGAACGTAACAGGTGAACTAAAAATGTAGGCGTGATGCGCCGTTGGTACGTCAAATCTATCACAACAAGTTCTAGTTATTTTCAGCTCGGGTGTGAAATTGATTTATCAACAATTAAATGAACAAATTTTGATGGTAAGATTTTGAATAATTGCCTTCAAGTGGCGTCTATGTATTCCTTTGTTTTTTCAGATCGTTAGCTATTGGTGCATTCTTAAAAAGGACGCCGTATTCGCATTTTGTTTTATGGGGCTCCACTTGACGATTTTAATTGAAAGTCCTGGGAAAATACCTCGCCATCCCCATGAACCGCTATGATTTTCTTATTCTCCAGGTCGTAATTAAGGTATGCTCAATTTTTCACGCCGATTGCGCGAGTCGAAATTTTAAAATCCACTAACCTCACTTTGGTTGTCGTAGCTGGGGTTCGTTGTTATGAATTTGGCTGAAATCTTGCTCCCCGGGCTGCTCGTGATGCTGGGTTATGTTCTGGCCTGATGTGTGGAGCTGCCGGAAGAATCCTGACACCCTATGCCTTCCCACGATGCTGCAGATTGATGCTGCGGGAGATCGCCTCCAAGCCGTCGCTGCCGTCGTCGCCTCGGGACGCCAAAAACTCAAATACCTGGAATCTCTTGCCTCCAATTGTGCTGATACACTCGAATTCGCTGATTACGATGGTGCTATTTATTTTTTTATACTTTTATGCTTTCTATAAAATTTTTATGATTAAAGATAGAGCAAAAACCAAGCACTTTCATCAATTTATTTCAAACAAAAGCTCTGCCTTGTCGTAATTGACAAAACACTGTCTACAGATTTGAATTTTAGGAAATCAACCAGGTACAAAAACATAACTTATAATCTAATTTAACAAATTTTATCAGTCAATTACAAATTCTTATGCACTAAAATTATTGTCTTTTGGAATTGTTCATTTCTCAACGTTTTTTTTATGTGCCACTCACTTCATTTTTACAACACTTAAATGCCCATTGTTTATCACTGCACTGACTAGTTTTTAATCCACCAACATTGTCTAATTTCTTGCTTATTTGAATTCCATCTAATTTTTTGCTATTGCAATCTCTTCAAAACCCCAAGTCTCGTATTTTCATGTAATAAATGACTTGCCTGGCTTTTCTATGTTCTTTGCCTTATTCTTCTAGTCATTCTTGTTCTTACCTTTTTTAAAATGTTCATTTGCTATTCATTCTCTAATGACTTTACTTTCTACGCTTCCATTTTTAAGCTGTGTCTAACTTGAACTTTTTGTGCCAGTTCTTAATTAATTTAGATTCGACTTTCAGTTTGTGCAAATCTATTATATTACGATTAAAATTACATTGCTAAACCCAATACACGGAATTTGAGGTTCCATATTTCTGTGCCTATTCAATTACAATCAATTTCATTGGCGAATTATACCAGTGTTAATATGATTTGGCAAATTATGTGAATTTTCTCTGATGCTTGCATTATTACAACTCTGTGCTTTAATGATTTAATTTGCTATTTGCTTGTACTGCAATCAGAGCCGATTTGAGGGCTAAATACCATCGCAATATCTATGTTTATTTGTGTACCCAAATCGGCTTCTCTTGTGAAGATGGTTGAAGTTTATTTCAATAATATAGTTGCAGGTCATCTTTTTCTTTGCAGATATTGATGTTTCCTATCCACAAACTAAGTAAGGTCAGCGTTTTATGAGTACTGAGCTAGATAGGTGAACAACAAGGGCAAATAGTTTACAAAAATACTAAGGTATATAAGACGTTTAATTTGAATTTAAGGTCTCAACGAAAAAGCTATGAAGCGCCTAATTTCAATTATTGCTGTGTAATTGCTATACGAGATGCCATGTATCATTATAACAAATAATTGGAGACCATACGTTCATATCAACTGTTTAGCTTATTTGCTAATTGCGGCCTTAAATAAATTCATGTTTTTTCGAAATACCTGTGCGAGAGAAATTGTGTATATGCATACCTCATAGCATTTTATATGTAATACTGTTACAAAACAAAGTCGGCCAAGGTTTGTTTAGCTGTGTGAATCTAAACTTTTAACAGGCAACTGAGATATGAATAAATATGAAATTATTTGAAAACGTCATTTTTAATAAAGCCTAGAATGAGTTTAGTTTCAAAAGCTAGGATTATTTCTTGCTTAGAAAATGGTATAACTAATGGTATAACTATTTGCACCTTTATCTAGTTTTAAAATTGTTTTGATTTGTAGTTTTTTGATATGACATATGACAGGTTTGAATTGTCCACATAACAGTTAAAGTCATTTCATGGCTTAAAATACATAACAAAAATTCGTGCCTTCTAGATTTAGAACTTGTCTTAGTTGTTGTTTTGGTAGCAATAGTACATATGAAAATAACAAATGAAACGTAAACGATGCTTATATTACCCGAAAGCTGATATGTAATGTAACATGTGAGCCAAAGAAAATGAAACCAAGCTTGGCTTTGAAATATTTGTTGAAAGTATAATATGTTGGTGGCACTGTAAGTCTGTAACAAATTCGAGGTTAGCAGGTCGGGTTCAGTTTTGACACACGCTGATGCAAAACCTAACCTGCTAACCTCGAATTTGACATAGACTTACAGTGCTACCAACATATTATTCATAAAACAAATATTTCAAAGCCAAGCTTTATTTCATTTTCGTTTGCTCACCACTACACAATTTTCAGTTATAAATACGTAAATAAAAAAATATATATTATCTATATATTGTGTTAAATTAATATTTTAACATCTATAAAGTCGCCAATTTAGGGTTATAAAAATCGTTTCAGATACAGTTACAGATAATTTGGACTTCTTTAAGACATAATACGAGAATATCATATTAATTTCATGCAATATGCAATAAAGAATGTTCAGAATCTTAAGATAACCGCGGCCACCATTTAATAACGTAGGTCGTGTTCTTATGCTTTGGTTGAAGAGTGCTCGCAAGCGGTGAATTGCCGCAACTTAAAACAAGATTTGCCTTATCCTCTCATTTCTGCACAGATCAGGAATAAAGCTGAGTCGCGATGGGCACTTGAAGATATTTACGCGGCGACGCAGAAAAACTACAAATTGATTCAACGTTTCGGCTTTTTTGATAGCATCGTTAACGCGTCGACATAGCTGGTGTGTGGTGGGTAACGACGCGCGAACAGGAATCAGGCGGTACTTCGGTTTCGGGAGATAAGACAGGATACGGATACGAAGAGGATGTGGACAAAAATACATTCTCGTGTCAATGCGATCGTACGAGCCAGGAGCTAAAACATTTGTAACACTTTGGAAGCGGACAGGGAAAGCGTTTTATTTCCAACTTTGGGTAATACTGCAATGAAATTCCACAAAGGACGTTTCTTATCAAAGAAGAAACATGCTTTCGTGTTTTTATGGCGACGTCAGCGAAGTTTGAAGTAGAATACCGAAAAACGCGCAAATCATAAAACGCGAGGATGGCTTTGAACTTGTATCAGAAAGGAAGAAACCGAAAATAAAAACAATGTGCGATAGCGTGTCACTGAATAGGAAGCAAGTTTATTAAAGATCGTTCAGATGTTGTATGTGACATACTCGTAGGTTTGTATATAAAACAAGTACAACCCACGACACAAACTGAATATCTAATAATTTCATCTCGTCCTGCTTGGAGGAGTTTACGCTAAGCCGTGTAATGTGCCTGAACTCTCATTTTAGATATCTAATATAGCAACGGAAATTGTACAGCAAGATGCGTCAATCTACTACAATACAAAAGCGAGGGCTGTCGGCATCAAGCACTTATTCACCAATTGAGTTAAATTTTGTATATATGTGTAGTAAGAAGCGTAATTTGTGTACAGAAATTTACCGAGCTTACTGCAGTAGCTTTGTTCAATTTGCAACGACTGTATATAATATTATTTTGAACAGAAGTTAAGTTAATAACTGCATATTTTTGATTTAAGTCAAGAACTATTAGTTACATAAAAGTAATCTTTTGCACCCAGTATGTACGGGGTGAGCACCTATAAAAAATATAAATTTTATCAACAGCAATTACATAAGTGGTGATAATTTTTTGATCATTTTAACGAGATTCACGAATCTAGTTAAAATTATAAAAAAATTATTACCACGAATGTGATTCAGCGTGATTATTTTTTAAACAGTCCTATTGTAGATAGGGTTTGATGGAGCTTCCAGATGAGTGTCCTGTTATTTTTAACAACTGCTGCTCACCTACTCCACTTTTAGCTAGTTGTGTTATAGCAGAAGAACGATTTGAATGGTTTGTGAAAAAATAGTCCCTGTAATCAGCTACTAGCAAATAGTCAGTGTAACTTCCGCCTGCGAAGCAAGTTCCGTGTAAAGCCCTTTAGAGATTCTTTCACTAAGTCATATCCTTCCCATGCTATCAAGTGTAGTGTCAAAAAATATACAATCCTTTCGTAAAGTAGTGAATAAATTCGTTAAACATTCAAGGAATAACTTTTGGAAAAAACGCTGGGACCCGTCGATTTGTATTTCTAATTTTGAAATAAAATCTATACATACAGGGTGGCCCGCGTAGGAGGTATGACGTCATCGATGTTTTTTTTTAAATGGCAACCCCCTTTTTTATTCCGGAATTTGAAAGAACACATTTATTTTACTTACGCTACAGTAATTTTTGGGTATAAGTCGCGTGACCAAAAATTAAGACAAAAATGTAAAATTTGCAAAATACTAAATTTTATTTTAAGAAGTATGATTTTTTGCTTTTATCAAGTACAGCAATCAATAAAAACAGGTCGGCCGTCTTAATTACTTAGACAGACAACGCTGCGCAATTTGTACATTTAATTTAGTTGTTTTGGAAATTATCACATATAATCTCATGAGTATTAATTCTTTCCGGAAATTTTTTTGAGTGCGTTCCAACAACGTCGTAATTAATTTGCCCGAGCGGGACGCGAGGGCAAATTAGGACTTTATTGGAATGCACGAAAAATAATTTCCGGATATGAATTAATGCTCGAATGCAATTCGGCAAGAAAATCATAATGACACAAACCCTCAAAGTTAGGTTGGTCTACCTACAAAAAATTTTCAAGAAATTTTGTTGTGTTGGTTACGGCTGGGGAACTAATTTTTCTATTGGTCACTAATGAGTGTTGTACGATTTGCAATTTTTAATTTTTTTATTTGGAGTAATAATACTCCAATTACTCGTATAAGAAGAAAAAGCCTAGTATTTACATAAGTAAATACTAGGGTTTTTTCAACCTTCGATTCAGTAGGAATAAAAAACAAGAATTAATATGAAACATTTATTGTATAGAAAATCCAGGTACATATTCGATGAGTATACTTATATACTGTGGCACGAGTTTTTGTATGCTTTCCTCAAAGAATGATGCCGCCTGGTCGTTCAGCCAACCATTCACTTTGTTTTTCAGCTCGTTCTTTAAACTTTTTGTGCTATTCTCGCTTATAAACTGTACTCCTTTCACGATGATTTTTGGTTGCATTATGCCCTTCAGAGTCTATGCCTTCAGCCAGAAGAAAGCAAATTACGGCTTACGGTGCTGAGTTTACACTTGCCGGGGGCAGTAAGCCTTGCTCTCTGGCTGAAGGTATAGAGGGGCCTAATGCAGCCACAATACATTGTCAGAAGAGTATGGTTTATGAGCGACGGCTGTGTGCAACAATGGTGCAAAAAGTTTAAAGGAGCTATAATACAACGTGAACGGTTGACTGAGTCACTTGGCGGCAACCTTTTTTGAGAAGGACATACAAAAACTTGTGCCACAGTATGATAAGTGCCTTCATGGAAGTGGCGATTATGTAGAAATGTTGATCTTACAACTGAGATCCTCTTAGGGTTAGATTTCCCAAGTTTTTTAATTGGCGTGACAATATAGATCCACGCTAAGTTTCTGAAACTTCTTTGGGGTGAAAGCATCGCTCCACTACTGCAGCAAAGTTTTCACGAAGTTTTATATGCCTTAAAAATTGAGGTTTTCTGTCAGGCACAGGGGTGGAGTTAATCGAAAGTAATTTTAAATACTTCACAAAATAAGTTTTTTGTGACATGTGTGATGTTGTGTAATGTCATATGTAAAAAGTATGGACGTTACTAAACACCTTTTATAGTAACTTTTAAATGAAAAGTAAATGGTATAGATGGAGACGTAGTGAGCGATTAATGTCTGATTTCCACAAGACGAATTTCGATGTTTAAATAAATCATTACTAGCACTTTTGAACTTCTTCAAACTTGCTTAAATAAATGGAAATTGACTCGAATATATTTTTTTAAAGTTTCGCTATACTGAGACGCACAGGTCATAAACTCGTACATAATTATTGCGTTTTCAAGTTCTAAAGCTTACTGGTTCAGTTTATAAAGTATTTGGTTTCATTGTGAAGTCTATACATGTACTTAGTCCTTCGAAGGATAGTCTATAATGTATGATCCAGATTTTACTGGATTTATATAAAATTGAAAACTTTTGCATGTAAAAAGGAGCTTATTCTGAACGAGGCAATGCATGTTTTCGTACTAAATCGATTAATAAGTTATATATTTCGCTCACTTATTAGAAATATTTATATTTCTTGATACAAGCCATTTAATCGGTTGTCATTTTCATGTTACACATTAGTACGAAAGGTTAATTTATTATTTTTTGTGCATCTTTAAAAATATAATTGAGTTGACAAAATGATTGTATGTACTATCTACTAAATTAACAAACCTGTTTTACTTATACACACGCTAGACTATATGTGAATGCAACTACGAAGTACTCCTAACGATATTTAGGATTACCGTTTGAAACAAAATTGTTTACATATACACAACATAAACCGGTTTTCATTTCATTTTCATAACTCCACAATGTAGCTTTACAACTAAACATTACCAGCATTGTCAAGCGGATAGGTTTCACGTTCGCCTTTGTTTAAAGTCTGTAAAACATGCTTTTAGAATGATGCTTTTCAGTGCTGCTGAAACACTAATCTGTTAAAGGCCCTGGTTAATGCAATATATCTTTCAAAATGTAACCGTTGTTAAATCGAGCAATGTCATCTACTCGTGAGTAATTATGAGATTTTATCTGAACACTGTCAGTTTGCTAATAGACAATCTAGAGATAGACGTGCGACAACGTTAGGCAGAGTGTAATTGTATAATTTGAGATTCAGTTAAACGTGAGCTGTAAAAATCCCGCAGTTCGGAGCGTAACCGGAAATTAAATCCTGCAGCAAAACCATTTACAGAACTCCTGTATTCTTTGAATGTTACAAGAGAATACCTGCAGCGATAAACATAGCTGTATTACTAAGGATAGACAGCGGTTTAAGCAAACTACATTCTTAATCAAGCACTGCCAAGTCAGCTACTTGTAATGGTTGGGATTACTCGTAGTTTCATTTATTATAATTCTTGTGGTTTCTACTAAAACCCATTGCATATGTAAACTAATTGCATAGAAGGGCATTTTAGGTAAAAAATAACTTATTATTTAAGGCTTCATCTCTTTATATATATATTGAAAATGTATCTTATCGAAAGTAACAACCGAAAATTTAATTTAATCTCATACTATCTATAGGCGTGGATACAATGTTATCCTATGTTAAAAAAGCAACCTTCTACAGGAAAATTGAGCATCAACAACATTTTAACTTATTAATCCCATGAAGAGTTCTTTCTTTAATTTTCAAATTGAAGACTGGAATATGATGTTGAAGAAATTTCGAGGTAAAATTATAAAACCCTTTTACGTGGCATTTAGAAAATTTAAGATAATTCTAAATACAGCATCGTCGTCATCAATAACATCACAGAAAAGACAATTTGCTTTACTGTTCCGACTTTGAAGTTAATTTCTCTGAATATATTCGTTAGATGAAAAAAGGTTTAATCAATTCAAATATTACTAATATCAATATTTTTGTTTGATTCGAAAGAGAGATGAAGATGGTGCCAAAAACACGCAATGGAAGTTACAGTTAACTGTTAGAAAAACTAAAAAGGTTTATTTTTTATTTATTCAAAAGCAGATTACTTTATTTTGCCGATAACAATTATAAATTTCTACGCACGACAGTTATATGGAGTCCGAAAATAAATTTCAGTACGAGTAGGGTGATACCGAGTCAATTCACATTATGTTTATCTGAATTCGTAATAAAATAATTTGAAATTTATTTGATTATTGCAACGATTCGGTGGAAAAACAAAGGTCATCTAGCACAATTTATCAATTATTACCATACTGAAATGTTTTGTGGCAGTTTCCATTTCTCTATTGTAGATTTATTTACGACTCTTGTTATAAAACATTGCACTGTTGGACGCTCAACTATGACACGAATGATTAAATATAAAATTTTCTATCTTTACTGAGAGAGATAGGTTGGTTGCCGTATTCATAACTGTGAATTGGAAAAGGTTAACTCTAGAATGATATATAGTATAATACCATGTAATAAGTAACAACGTGTTTGTAGTTTTTACTTAAGCGGATTGTACTCGGTGTTTAGTTTTTGTTTGCGGCAACGTGGGCCGATTATACGTAGCACAACTTCATGCCCCACTCTCTGTAGTTGAATAAAGCGGGATGCTAATATTACAGTTACCCAGTGCGCTTATTGCTATGACATCGTTCTTGTATACTGACAGAATAAGTGGCCTACAGGCATAGCCTTACACGCCCGTATTTAAGAAATTTTAAAATCGGCAAGATAAACACCCAGTAATACTGATCGTTGCAATAATGAATAGAAGGGCATTTTACTAAATTATTGTACTAAAACAATATATATTATGTTATAGACTTGCGCCTGTATACAATTTGCATATTTCGCATATTGAATGCAGAATATGACATACTTGAATATTTCTGTAAAAACAATAATGTACAATGGCACCTAATGGTTCACATTCTACTAAACCCTGCCGTTATTTATTCAAACACTTTAACGTTGACAAACATCTATTTTTTCTTGATAATATTTCTTCTGTTATTACTTCGCTTATAATTTCCCATGGTAGAACCTCATGAAAACACGTATTGCCAAGTAGTACAATTAGCCAACGATTTTTTCTAGACGATGCAGATAAGTTATTCTGACTATTTGTAACGAGTAATTGTGCGATCCTGGATTCTTGAAGCGTTGTTCGAGTGAGCAAGCGCTATGAAGATTCGCGTTTGCTTGTGAGAGATAGATGAAATGCAAGAAAAATGATTTTTTACATTAATCCTAATTTTGAAAAAATGGTTGAGTCATTGTTTTTTTAAATTAGGTGCCCACAAAGTACTTTTCATAAGTTTAACAATACTACAAAAAATTTAATTCTACGCTTACTGGTTCTAAGGCAATCCACTTTTTACGAAAAACAGCGTTTTACTCACATTTAGCTCTTTCTAACTAACGTAGACTTATAGAAGGAAATGAATATTCCAATTGCCGGCGTAAAGTATTTACGTGTGGAGGCTTTAAATGTGGAATTAAGCCGTGTTCAATACCCTTAAGCTTATACTTCATCAAATATTTGGAAAGATCACAACCCGGTTTGTAATGTAGGATGCAAATTGAGTTAGAGAACATAGCTCTATTTTCAAAACCGTAAACTACCACATTGTCAAACTAACTGATGTATTATAATATACTATATAGTAAGTCCCATAATAACAATGCATTGATAGAATTGTCTGGTATTCTAAGCTCAATACTTTTCTCAGGGTTTATACTATAGTACTCAACCAGCCAAACAAAAAGCAGTATGTAAATGTAAATTGTAGTATATATAGTACGACAATCTTGTAAATTTGATAGTTGAAGAGTTAAATAATTCGAATTACTTTTTTTTCAATAAATGAAATGAAATAGAATATAAATATAGATATAGTTTAGTAATAGCAGTTTACAGGGTCTTCAAGATAATATGATGTAAGTAGGAGATTTCAGATGTTATCGTTCTTCTGAAAATATTAGAATTAGAAATTTGTTTGCATGGAATTGCTGATGCCCGGATTTTAAGCATCTTATCGTTAATTATTTGAACTTACTTTAAGTATCTAACATGTGAGCAAACGGAAATTAAATCAAGCTTGGCTTTGAAATATTTGTTGTATAAGTAATATGTTAGTGGCACTGTAAGTCTATGTCAAATTCGAGGTTTGCAGGTATGCTAACCTCGAATTTGACATAGGTAGACTTACAGTGTTAAAAGAGGTAATCGTAAGTTTGTCATTACCAGGATATTTCAGAAATGTTTATAAATAAATTTAAATACATCTTTACCTCTTAGAATTTTCAAGATGATTTTAACTGCGGTACCCTATAGGCAGAAGCTATGGATAATTAGGATTTTGCAAATCGATTTTAAGTACAAACGAACTGTATGCTAACAGTTGGGAATTATTTTGTAAAATATTCTGCTTCATTTTACTCAACATACAATTACATTATTATGGGTTTCAAGTTTCAACGTCTTTTCAGAAATTGTATTTGTCAGTTTTATTATATTAAACAGTTGAGCCGTTCAATAGCTACGCCGGAAACATAATTTAGTTTATATTTTGATTTAGCCTTTGTTCATATAGGGCGCGGTTGTTATAAATATTGACTAACAAAGATGAGCAACAGCTTTACTAGGGCTCCGAATAACGAAAGGTAGATATACCCTATTTAACTCCAAAGGAATTAAAATTCATTACGATTCTATGTATACTTAAAGCATAGTGGTTTTCGAGAGAATAGATTTCCGAACTAACAACAATTTTGTACTGGCGAACTCCGGCCTCCTTAAGATACGTTAATTTAATTTCTATAAATCATAGATATTTTTCCAGTTTTGCGTAATTGAAAATGTTTTTTAGTTTTTTCCTGCATCGTTAGCCAACTGTTAGCTAATATCATTGATATTTAAAACAATAGAAAGTTTAAATTAAAGGAACTTTATTTTTAACAGATTTGAATTACTGCAGTTTTAATTATTCAATTTTATTTCATTTATTGGTTAACTATTTGCTGAAATAATTGTAAGGTATGCAAATATTAGTCAATTAGTAAATTATACAATTAAAAGGCGTGCAGATAGATGCTGCGTAATGGTACACAACTATATCTGCAAAGCTAGAAGAATATTTGCTAAAGCAATGTATGAGATTTGGGATGAGCCATTCCATGATTTATCATCCATTAACTATGAAGTTACTGAGAGAAAGTATTTTCGATATCCGGACCATACAACAGGCACTGTAAAACTGCAGAATTAAGATCAGTTACACCTAACCTCTAGAAGAAAATAGGGCATAAGGTAGTGACAATATGTTATCTCAACACAAAAGCCAAACCAATGCCTTTACGAGGAGAGATAGGGCCAACTTTAGTGCTTGAAGGCTGAGTATTTAACATGCGCGAATTACCTGTCGTGTGTTACGGCGTGGAAAATTGGATCGTGACAAATATGAACATCATAAAATGTCAGGGAGAGCACAATGCCTCGAATAATCTAGTACGCCGAAGAACTAACACTTCAACACGAAAGACAATAATAGAATAGACAAATTGGCATTTGTTGATTATTCACTGAGAAGCGACCTAGGTCATTGAAATGAAGCCGATTTAATAAGAAAACACTTCTAAGTATATGCAAGTAAGAAATAATAGAGAGCGATGGCCGAATTTGAAGAAACCTAATGTTTCATTCTAATGTAAAAGTGAAAAGTCATAAAAGAAAAAGAAGATGGTATGTGCTGTACAAAGTATCTCACTACTGGTTTCTATACACTGACCAAGATTATGCCTTGGTTTCATTTGTAGTTCTCCCAGCGAAATATTTTGACATATACTAAAAACTAAATTTTCAGAAATCCAGTAGTGAACAGTTTATTTGCAGAAATCTATTTATGTTTGCTGTCTTCTTAACGGAAGTTTCGCAATAAAATTTCTGGTTGTAAGCTCTTATTGTTGCTATTTCACACTGATTGCATTTTACTATCACTTGTTCTGTAACGCTTAAGAAGAAAATTTTGAGGTGCCCTGATTTAGTCTAAAAGTGAAGTACTTATTAGTTGTGGCCGCAATCCATGAAATTTAAGCCATTCTCTCCGGCACCGCAGTCGAAAAAATGGACTTTACACGGAACTTAGCCCGTAAGTAGAACTTAGAAGACTAAAAATGTTGAAAATATCGAAAAAAATGTATATTTTAAAAAGTAAATACCTTGTATCTGTCTAAAATACGCACATTTTTCTTCAAGGGTAAAAAAACCTGATGTTTAATCTCGGATTAAACAGACATAAATTTCAATTCCAAAATTTACAAAATCTAGTCGTAAGTTTTAAAATCCAATTCTGATTTCATAAGCAGCAAAGTTTAAATGCCGCAATTGCCAGTAAGCATATTACGTTAGGCCACGACCTAGAACCCAGAGTTCAGTGTAACATACTTGCCGATAAAGCAGCAATAATTCTGGCTTAATACTGATATATGTTATGAAATGTTATATCGAAATGTACTTTGTACTTTGAAATCGTAGTAACTAAGCAATTATGTTTGTATATATAGAACTTTAAACTTGTAATAAAAACAATCGACTAATATAGTTTGATTCATTTACATCGATGTTACCCTTCCAAGCCATAAACTTATGAAACGTGAGGCTGCGTTTCAGAGTAGCATAATTAACGTCCCTTTGAGTGACATTGATTACATTGTCTTAAAACAAAGGTGCAGTTTCACCTTTTGTGCTCAAAACCTTTAGGGACAAGAACCAGTGCAAAGTAACGGAATCCTGATCCAGCTTCCAGGCAATTCTGTTCATGTTCCTTCGAGCCGGATCCATCTCCAATTAAGAACAATCACATCTCCGGGGTCACTAACATCCGAAGAGGAAAACAATGTCTGCCAACCCACCCAAGTACCAGAAAATGTCTAATAATATGGAGGAATTCAATTAGTTAGCTGTCGCCCAAGAAGAATCCGAGCAATAACGCAGGTGTTTTCCAATGTAGAATAGGACTCTGCCAGCCAGAAGACAGAAGTTCACACCAGCAGTCAAAATAAGGGGCTAGATGAATTATGGAACCCGCGACCATCAATAATGCGAAAATGGTGCAGCTAAGTATTCCAATCCACCCAGGTTCCAGAAACTCTGAACAAAAGGTTCGGATTCGAATCCATAATTTTAAGCAAGCCATGGTCTATGCTGAACAAATCGTTGAAAGTTCAGGAAACCACGCCATCACGCAGAGGGAACTGGAAGAAAAATGGGATCGTGTGGCAGAGATGGACGAAGAAGTCATGTCTATCGAGATGGACTCAGAACAAATACACTTCAGTTCTGAATATACTACGTTGGAAAACAGGTATAGAAATTTAATTAATTTATTACAAACACCGACAAGATGCAAACAAGCAACAGCCATTTCGCTCCCCCAAGTCAAAATCCTCATAGACGAGGGAAATTATGAAGAATGGCTCACTTTCAAGGAGCGATTCACCAAGTTAGTGGATGACAACCAGAACATGGACGATGTCATCAAAATGCAGTATTTAAAAACGCATGTCGAGGGAGAGCCCAGCCGACTGATCCAGAATCTAGCAGTTGCTCAAGCCAACTACACCACCGCTGGGAATTTGCTGCAACAAAGGTACCCGAATAACCGCCTTATTATAACCAAATTGCTAGACACCATCTTTGATCTGCCGGTCCTTTCTAAAGAATCAGCCCAAGGATTGAAGAGATTGCATGACTCCATCAAGGAATGTGTAGAAGCAATCAAGAACCTAGGCATCTCCACCGACAGTTGGGGTCCAAAAATCGGATTTTGAAACTAATAAATTATACGAGCAGTCGCTTCAATGCCCCAATGAAGTTGAGTATTACCGACAATTAATGGCTTTCTTGCAAATGCGGTTCCAATCCCTGGAATCCATTGATGGAGCTCAAAAACCAATACAGTAAAGACCACAGAAGAATTATGCTTCCGCATCTCTTAATTGCAAGCTGTGCCATGGAGATCATTACATCGATAACTGTGGTCAATTCCAAAGGCTATCCACCAATGAAAAACAACAAGTGGTAAGAACCAATCGGTTGTGTTTTCGATGCTTGCGACACGATTCCAATATACCATGTCGTTCTTATTATAACTGTCAAATCTGTCGCTATCCGCATCATACTCTGTTTCATAAGGCACAACCACCAACGAGGTCGCTACCAGCTCAGAAGACGAAAACATCAGCTCATGCAGCAACCATGCAGACCTCCAACGCTCCAGGGAAGAAGCTAAGTTCAACTATCATTACCGCCAACTTAGGCGCAAAAGGGAGCCAAGTGCTACTAACCACAGCAATGGTTCAACTCAGTCAACATCGGAACAACAACATTAAAGTCAATACCACGATTGGAAAATCGTGGCAAACAGAAGAAGTACTTGTCCACCGAAAACTTCCTGCAGAAGATCAGGTATGCGAAGAAAAAGTTACTAAGACAGTCAAAGAGACTTAGTCCGCATCCAATGGATCTATCCAAGGAGTAACAATCCAGCAGGTGGAACAACTATCAACGGCCGATTCTACAGCGGAAGAACGAGGAATAACAGCTGCCAAGTTAAAGAATAAGGGAGTTGAACGTCCAGTAGGGTGGAGCGAAAAAAAACAAATTTTGATTTTTAATTTGTAATAGCGCGGAAAAGTTGCCTTTTGGAGTAGATAAGATTACAACAAAATATGAAAAAGATTTGAGCACGTCTTGGGGTGCCCCAAGGACGACAAAGGTTTCATAAAATTGCAATTTTCGCTACATTTTAAAGTGTTTTAAAGAAGTTGTCAAATATTTTTTTTTATTTCAAATACTGTCAAAAAAGCAGTTTTTATATAAAAAAAGACATACAATTTTTTTAAACTTTTTGGATTATGTCTTGAGGTGCCGCAAGAGCGGTCAAGTTTTATAAAAACAAACTTTTTGCAACTTTTTTTACGTGTCTCGATTATGCAGTAAAAAGTTTCAAATAGACGTTTTAATATGAATAGAAGGATAAAGACATAAAAGATTTTTATACTCACTAGTGAGTAAATCTTAATTTTAGTCACTGAAAACAGTTGTATAATGTATTTTATACTCACTAGTGAATAAAACTTCATTTTAGTCACTGAAAACAGTTGTATAATGTATGGTAGGTAATAGGTGCTACTGTAACTATCTATTGTCTGTTTTGCGACATATTCTGACGGCTCAAACTGTTTAGGCATACGAATTGCTACTGTAAGATGAAACGTCGTATATCACACGTGAGCGAAATGCCATTATAAGCTCGTGAGAAATTGTATCGCTCGTGCTGAGAACTCGCGATTCAAAATTCTCACTCGCAAATAATGATGCATTTCTCTCACCTATAATATAATCTACTATTATTAGAGCTCACGTAATAGTAATTTACGTAACAAGTATAGAAAGTGGAGCTTTTCAGTACGAGTGAGATGTTTCCGGAAGAGGCCGTTAGGCCGAGTCCGGAATTTCGAGACGAGTATGGAAAAGCCACTTTCATACGAGTTTCGTACAATATTTTTTCGTACACTAGCATACAAAACGGAATACTAAATTTATCCTCGTATATAGCAAATAAGTAGAGTAATATTAATGTAATGTAATATTATATGTGTTGTAACTAAGGAAACGTACGGCAAAGTGCTACTTTGCCGTACGAATACCGCAAAATACTACTTTGCAGTACGAATACCGCAAAGTGCAACTTTCTGATTAATAAATTGTACGGCAAAGTAGCTCTTTCAATGCTAGTGTACGAAAAAAAATATTATTACACACTTTTAAAGACATTGAAAGTTCCTTTTTTATGATTTAAAGAACCCTTAATGATGACAAATGTTACAGCTGCAAAATGTTTGTTTCTGCTTCATTGACTCATTAAACTGTTTTTTTGTATCGTGAGTCAATTTTTGCTCTCATATATCCTTCTCTTACGATTGAACCACAGACATTTTGAGCCGATTCAGTCACCAGTTTCACAGCTCTTTCCACTGCTTGCGTGTGACAAGAAAGCCGGGGAAAGTCGATAAGCGGGTCCACTTTACTATTTGGTTGAGCTTCAGATGTCTGCCGTATAAAGTCTTTGAAAGAGTCACTGGAAACATGTTTTACCAAGGGGGGTTCGGTGCGTCAAAGTTTATCTATGGAACTTTAAACTTCCTGACTCCGCCTCTACTTTCCGTTCTTGCTTTTAAAACACATCGTAAAGCAAGTTCTCGTACATGTTTGCGCTTATCACATAGCATGGACAAAAGGAGATTTTCTGCAGCAACAACGTACCCATTTCTTTGAATAACCGGAACGGATTGGCACCATAAGAAGAAGAAGAACCGGGTCTAGAACGTTCTTGATATTAGAGATATAGCGTGAATATGAGACAAGCTTAAACAGATTTTTGAAACCATAAGTACCTACATGAAGGTTTTAACTTAATGTTAAACCATACAGGTGCATACACTTTAACAATGTACTCAGTCAGAATCTTCAGGTTTTCGGTTGCCACATACAATCTAACTATACAGTTTGCTAATGGAAACCACCTGGAGTGAGCAAGTTTTCCAGGGTTTCTTAAAGATACATCTAGTGAGCAATTTCCCATTGGTACAGCGATACACATATCCAATAAATACTTCTGATCTGTACTTAAAACATTTATGTTCTCCAAAAGAGGAAGGTTATTTTCAGTTGGCAAGAAAGTAACCACCTTCGGTTTACCATCTAAATGACAAAAAAGATGTCGCAAAGGTAGCTCATTTCCATGGAACAAACAAACTAACCATTGTAAAGGTCTTCCTATTTCATTTTCCATCAAAGAAATCACACCATTATTATGTTCAGTATTTACAACAGTTCTATCACACCCAATAGCAGTAAAGTTCAAAAATTGTTCGTTGTGTTCTCTATCTTCACGAAACTCCAGTATACTGTCTGCTATGTCTTGTCCAGTGCCAGATTTAGGTGTTACTTGGCCTAAAAACGTTTGAGTTTGGTTCCTCTATTAGTGAAACGTGCTCTTCTGAAATAACTTTTTTGTACAACTTATATAATCTTGCCCCCCCAACATCCGCCCCGGCCATAACTCATGCTCCCGGATGCCAATGCAATAGTCAAACTGTCTTTATCTTTCTATTCATATTAAAACGCCTATTTGAAACTTTTTACTGCATAATCGAGACACGTAAAAAAAGTTGCAAAAAGTTTGTTTTTATAAAACTTGACCGCTCTTACGGCACCTCAAGACATAATCCAAAAAGTTAAAAAAAATTGTATGTCTTTTTTGATATAAAAACTGCTTTTTTGACAGTATTTGAAATTAAAAAAATATTTAACAACTTCTTAAAAAAACTTAAAAATGTAGCGAAAATTGCAATTTTATGAAACCTTTGTCGTCCTTGGTGCACCCCAAGACGTGCTCAAATCTTTTTCATATTTTGTTGTAAACTTATCTACACTAAAAGGCAACTTTTCCGCGCTATTACAAATTAAAAATCAAAATTTGTTTTTTTTTCGCTCCACCCTAACGTCCAGCTATCATCAAACATGAAAAAATATACCTTCTCATCCACAAGAAAATCACCAAGTGCATAGAGTTTCCAAAGTCCTCATTCACGAAGTCTCTGTTCACGAAGTTCCCATTCACAAAGTCGATGGACAGAAAGAAAAGAAAATTGCGGGCCACGAACAAATCGTTGGAAGTTCTCCAGATGCTTCTAAAGCAAATCCAAGCAGTGGATGCAGCCCAAAAATTGCAGCAAACAAGAAAACCTCCGAGTCCATTAAAAACTTTACACCCCGTGGAGAGTGGCACCAAGACATGTCGGCAGAGGATGCAGGAAGAGAAAAATTCGATACCAAACACTTCTCGCCTAGCGGTAGATAGAGCCTAGAAAAGGCAGCAGAATTGTAGAAAACGAGAAACCCTCCGAGTCCACACTTGAAACCCAGTGGAGGGTGGCTCCAAGAAACGGCAGCCAGGAATTCAGGAAATGAAAAATCCGAGACCAAATATTCCACGCCTAGTGGAAGGTGGATTCAAGAAATAACAGCAAGAAGTTCCGAAAACGATAAACACAATGCTAAGCACCTAGCCCCTAGTCGAGGATGGAATCAAGAAGACGGCTTATTAAAGTCTGCGAGGGAATTTACCGAAAACACGCAATATGGAACACCGATGAGGAACCCTCTAAAACAGCTAACCTCGGCAAGGGTGATGTTAATTATCGTATTCACCCATATAATGTTCGTCTCCAAAGGCAGCAGATGGACGTTGGCGAGATGTTCCAAACCAATTGGTAACATATCCCCAACGACACAATAACACAAAACTCTTTTACAGAAATAGCAGAGGAGCGAGCGTTGCAGCAGTCAAACCACTTCGAGGATTTACAGACTTCTCGACTGGACCTGCAACATCATCTGAAGGAAGTAGCATGGAGAGCCATCCGACATCGCTCCTATTTTTGTCTTGCGTGCCCCATTACTAATAAAAGCGTCATAATATGTTCCTCTAAAAGGTAACAATCTAAACATGAGCGGGGTATTTTAAACTGAATACGGCAAGCAGTTTTTATTTCCTTCTTTACGAAAAATATTTTCTTCATATCTTGTAGTTCCGAAGATGGCATTGCTTTGTCGCTACTAAGATTCTGTGCACATGCGAAATTTACTGATTGGAGAAGCTGTAAATGTTGTTAACTTAGGTAAAGGTTATCCATGTTTTTTGAACTTGAAAAGTAACAGCGCCTTTTGGTATATATTGTCAAAATATTACTATTACTAACTTTGAGGATACATACAAATATTAACGATAGGTTATCTTTACGCATATGTCATGCTGTCATTTTTAATTAAGAGCGAGTTCGTTCTTCCAGTGCGTAGAATATAGTATGATCAAAAATCATTTTCATCTAGTAAGGCTATGGAGTACTTCCTAATTTATGAAAGCAACTATAAGTGGCTTAAAAATCAAATGTTGAATTTGACATTTAAATATAAACGTAGTTGCATTCATAAATTAGAAACTATTCCATAGCCATACTACATGAAAATTATTTTTGATCATACCTTAGTATATATTTCCTGAATCACTTTCCATTTAGTAAACATTTTGGTAATTGTCGTTGAACATTGCATTGAGAAACAATAAGAGGTTTTTGCCATGCGCTCTATGAGACTTCCACTCTTTAAGACAAATTCACTTTTCATAATCTGTAGAACAGAGGCTTCCAATTCCATGAACTTTATCATACTATATTATATATTATATTATGATCCTGCCATATGTGCAGCTACTTCGGCTGAAGCGAATTCGCAAATGTGACGGGAACTAATTATTGCGAAATCTAGATGGAGGTCTAAGATCGAATTAGTGATTTACCATTACCATGAACGGAGAGTACGGATGGAGTAGACAGCGCCGATAAGGTGGCGATTCAGATTCAAAAGTGACAAGGGATAGAAATTTTTCAGCATTTTTGGTACTGATGGGCATAACCGGACAATTTTCATAACCGAATTATTTGCATTCAAATGATATTAATAACCGAATGATTATTTGAATAATCATTCCAATAAATTTTTGCTCTCGATTCGTTTCGATTAAGTCAGCCGGTTTTCCGGTTGGCGGTTCACCGTCATCTGCATCGACATCGGTTCACCGTCATCTGCATCGACATCGGTTCACCGTCATCTGCATCGACATCGGTTCACCGTCATCTGCACCGACATCGTAACTTGCAGATAGCAGAGGAACCAAAACATAATATGTACGGTCGGCGCCTTAGAAATCGGGACACGTAATATGTTCTTCTAGTCTTTGGAGTATTCTTGCTCCGGTTACTTCATTAATGTGAGATGGCATTTCATAATTGACAAACAATAAACAATCTGACGTAACAATTAAAACCATAATAACTGTAAAAACCCAGTTTATACACTTAAAAAATACATGCAAAATATATCATAATAGTGTGTAGTGCCCGATTTCTAAGGCGACGACCGTACATTATCTATTAAGAAGTGTAGAAAGAAAGAAATATGCGGGACTGCTTGCTAATCGCAATAAAACGTTTATCTTTATCGATCGGGCGGGTTAAAGGCGCCGCCTCTTGTTTTTAACCTTTGGAGATGTAAGTAAATAAAAAATTGTTTTATAGCTTGATGCGTTTGCAGTTTTTAGGCGTTCAGGTTTCAGGTCCCCAGAAATTTATATTTTTTATGATGGGAGGTAGGTACGCGATAACCAAATGGTGTTTTCAGTACAACCTGCTTTGTTTATGAGTTATGACGAATTTATATTTACATAATTTTGAGCACTGTGTAGGTCGCTGAGATATGGCACGTAGTACCTTTGAATAGAGGTTTATATTCAAAGCGTAGTACGTATCAGCATGAGGTTATTTTTCATTCGAATACGCCCATCACTAATTTTTGGATAAGGTTTTAAAGAAATTGCCAGAAACGAGATTCGAACTCATGATCTTAAGCTCGGCAATCCGTATTGTAGAGAAGTAGTTTACTTGACCGCTTAATGTCTGTTGCTGGTAGCCTGAATACAAATCGACAAACAGATACAAAAAAGTGACTAGTTTCGATCATAAACTTCTGAGATATTTATTAATATTTCACGCAAACCGTTGAAGAAATTATTCTGATGGGTTATATTGTTCTCGGATTATCACGTTTACATCCATCAGTCGTGACGTATTCGACCTTGTTAATTCTCCGACTTTCGTTTAACTCCAAAGAGGTTGCTGTCTTCGCAAAACTTATGTAGGTTTATGATACCTTTTATATAACTCTGGATTAGTCGCAATTGTTTGAGAGGTTGAAACAAAAATTACTGTAAATTTGTAAAAATCGAAAGTAATACTTTTTTTAAAATGTGTTAATATTGGTTTCGCACAAAATTAACTAAATACTAAATTGAAAATGAGTAAATATACACATGTAAAAGTTGTTAGTATACCGGGTCATAATGAGACCAGGGCCATTTCTTTATATCTTTTACTTATCATTGGATTTGATGAAACTTGTTGCAAGGATATTAAACATAATTTCGGTTTAATAAACGAATTATATCAATTATATTTGTTTCCATTCAAAACTTAAATTACGCAGGCTCTCCCAACGGATAATATGGAAGTAAATAGTAGGATAGCTGCAGCAGTTAATAATTTTCATATATTGGTAAATTTTTCTGTGTAATATTTATTCAAAAATTATAAGTAAAAACAGAAATTAACAAATTGAAGGTATAAGCGACTTTAATAGATAACTTGTATGCACGATTTCCTTTACAACAGCAATTCGGAGATTGTTCAAGAAATTTTCTCAATCCTAAGTATTTCAGTACTCAGAAGTACAGGATAGATTACACCTAGCTAACGCAGGTAAGATACTGCAATAATTTACAGTTAAATAACTACTACACGTAGCTAATTATAATGTGTATCTTCATTAGCCATCTGCCAGTATAAGTGAATGATTGTGCGATAGGCAAGCATTTGCACTGTTCTACACACATAATTTAACTCGTTAAAGTTTGTTGGTGGAGCTTTCTTGTTGATTACTCCATTTGCAGCCTACGTTTTAAGCGCAGTTTCTAGATGCACGTGAATAATAAACTTTGAGAAAGCGCTTCCACTTGATTTTATTATACAGGGTGTCCCGTGACTCTATGGTCATAGCTTAAGAGCGTATTCCTTGGACAATTTTAAGATAAAAAGTTCATATAAACATAGGTCCGCAAAAGCTTCGTTACCGATCTACAGGGTGTTGAAATTTCAAGATTTTTTTTTAGTTTTTTCTTTATAGCTTCTGCAGTTTTTGAGATATTTAGCTCAAATTTGGAATACAGGTTACGCTGTAGGGCTTACATCATTGGCCATATGAAATAGTTGTGAGCATCTACAGGGCGATATTTTTTCAGGGGTTATGACCCCTTTTCTCCCCTTGAACTTTTTTTGCAATGCGCCGGTGGTAGATTCTAAAATACAAAATGAGTTTTTTGTTTATTTAAAATCTTTTTGTTCTCTTGTAGTTTTTTCGTATCAGCGACGGTTATCGAGAAAAAAAAATAAACAATTTTCTGTAATTCGCTAGACGAAATAAAAATTTTTAAAATAGTCATCCCAGCTTTCATTTTTAACAGGTAGTGGCAACTAAACTGTCAAAATTAATGGAAACAAGAGATCATCCAAGTAAAGCCAGGGCATACTAGACCATTTTAAAAAAAATTATTTCGTCTAGCGAATTACAGAAATTTGCTTTTTATTTTTTTTATCGATAACGGTCGCTGATACAAAAAACTACAAGAGAATAAAAAGATTCTAAACAAAACAGAAAACTCATTTTGTATTTTAGAATCTACCACTGGCGCACCGCAAAAAAGTTCAAGGGGAGAAAAGGGGGCATAACCAATGAAAAAATATCGCTCTGTAGATTCTTACAACCATTTCATATGGCCAATGATGTAAGCCCTACAGCGTAACCTGTATTTCAAATTTGAGCTAAATATCTCAAAAACTGCAGGAGCTATAAAGAAAAAACTAAAAACATCTTGAAATTTCAACACCCTGTTGATCGGTAACGAAGCGTTTGCGGACCTATGTTTATATGAACTTTTTATCTTAAAATTGTCCAGGGAATACGCTCTTAGGCTATGACCATCGAATCAGGGGACACCCTGTATGTAGAGCATGTTATTGTTATTTATTATTAGAACTAACTAACAATAATAACTTTAAACATTAACATTTTAAAGGTTTATGTACGGAAATAATGGCAATTTTGATTTATTATGGTTTATCTAAATTTAAGAAACATACTTTGCTAAGCGTTTAACCTGCTATAAATGTAATTGTTTTCATCATATTTTCAGTTGATGTTGCTAAGAAGTTCTCACAAATTTGATTCAATAATATTTTAACTTGTGCTTATATTTTGAGATTATGCGGAATTATTCGCTTAAAACAGTTGTATACTACTGTTAAAAGTAGTAAAATAAAATCCCTATATATAAACGTATGATGTGCCTGCGTCACCACTCCATCGGCAACGAACAGGCTCAGTTCGTTCGAGATCGGCCATGTCGTCACCGCGTCTTTTATAACGCAGCCAGAAGCAAGTACAATAAGTGTGCCGTTTTGATAAGCGGTTAAAGCGTTTGACTAGCAAACGGGTTCCGCCTGGGAGAGCGAGTTCGAATCTCATCAGCTGCATTGTTTCTTTTATTTGTAAATGCACATCATTTACATTGTTAAGTGTTTCAGTATTATTAACAACGTTAAGAAATTTTAACGTATTTTGCACATAATTCTGAACGTCCTTCTTCTTTTGTAATTTTTAGATTGACATTTTAAAAATTCATAAATTATTTTATCTACGAGCACTACTAAAAGTAGGCATTTTAGCGCTAGCTTGTTTCACTAAAAGTGACGTTTTATAGTTTACCATGGTTAAAGAAATCAACTGTTTACTTTTAGCCCATGTGCTAAAAGTGAAGTGAGGTTATAAAACTACAATTTCGAACTGGAAGTGAAGTTGTAAAGTTATTCTAGTTGCTTCTTGCGTTACAGGTAAAGTGTTTTTGAAATAATTAAAGCGTTATGTAATTAATACAGTCAGATGTGGAGTATTAATAATTATCTTTCGTAACTGACCTTGACAGCACTGACTTCGGAAACATTCGCCCGCGCGGCATGGCCTACTCTTGTTAAATCAATATTTATGGATTGATAACAGTAAAATTAAGGTCGTAGATAAAATATTGTATGCAACGCGTGCTAAAAGTCGTTTATGCACGAGACATGTTATGAAACTCAGCCTTCGGCTTCGTTTCATAATTTTCATGTCTCGTGCATTAATGTCGACGTTTAGCACTTGTTGCATAAATAGCTATTAATAGCTATGTGGTGGGATAGATAGTTACTAAGTTACTGACACTTACAGTTACAGTCTTCCACTTATTAATTGTTTGACAGATATTGTGTTTCTCTCATACCGGAAATATACAGTGACCGCCATAAATTTCGATACAGAACTCAAAATGCAATTGTCAAAATGTAAATATCTCTTTTCGTATACGGGGCAGGTTTAACAATATGAAAATAACCCAAGAATAAAGTATTATCGTTATAATGTTATAAAAAATATTTAGAAGGGGGTGGGATATAATAAAATTGTTGAAGTTTCCTTATTTATTATTATTTTCTATGTTTGATGTTTTTGGTTTCTAAGTATTTGTCATAGTATTTCAATTAAAAATTATAATTGTTGATGTTCAAATCGTTTGTTATTAAATTGTTTTTTATTATACCTGCATCAGAATCGCCGTTTAAAGCAAGCCTGAGCGTGCGAAACCAGGCGATTAAAGCACGCCGAGCTTTAAAGGCTGTCAAGGAAACAAGGTATATAGGTAACATCTTTATTTTGCTGACACGACTGAATGCAACAACGGACGTGGACGCGACAAAAACGTAAACAATTCTCGTAACTATAGTAGCAATATTATTATGCCCTCTCGATTTATCACGACAAAAATTATTTTTAGTGCTTAATTTATTTCCAGTATTGAAGGTATAATAAAAAATAGCGTAAAGTATTCGTGGATAACTGGTCTTTAAAACACTTGCTCTATTTCGAGCACTCCGGCTACGCCGTCGTGCTAAAAAAATCGCGCGTGTTTTAAAGATCTTGTTATCCACTCATACTTTAATATACTATAAAGATACGTGTGTTTTGTGACGTGGGACACAAAAATTGGTTTTTAAACTCTAATTTTGACGAAAGCAATTTTATGGTTTAACTCTAAAATATCTCATTTTCAGTAGGGGTAGGGTGGTATGAAAAAAATAGAAAAAACCCGTGTACATTTTTTTTCGTAGTAAGTGGCTATGACTTCGTATTTGACACTTTCTTTTAATTGTAAACAAATTATTTTTTTGTGCATTTTGAAAATAACTCTATTCATTTATTAGGAATTTTCGTATTTTCGAACCTCCCTCGCATGCGGAAGGAGAAGTTAAATTTTAGCAAGTACATTTTAAATTTGTGGAGAATAATATTTGCTTCTTCCTTTTAGTATAGGATAAGAGCATGTTACTACCACACAGAAAGTGTGGTTTTATAAACCACTTTCGCCCGCGGGATGGGCAGGTACTTAGCCTAACCCATTGGTAAGGTAGGTCACGACCACCAAAGGTGTTGGTATGATGGCTGGAGGGCGTAAGACATAACCACTGTCCGGGTGGGAGGTTCGAACTCACTAGGCCGACTGAAAATGCAAAGGCTTACCAGCTGACCACACGCTCCCATACATGAATGGATAATAAAAAATCTGTAAAAGGCTTTACCCAGAACTTTCCTCGTAGACATTGTGACACTAAATAATTTTAAAATTCAAATTAAGTTAGGAGTAAAACTAGCTTCACGTTTCTAATAAATTAAATACATTTTCAAATTTAAAAAAATGTATCCCGCATCTGCAGAGCGATCGTAACCGCACCCCTGCCTAGAGATCGTATCTGCATCGATAAATCCAACTACGCCACCGAGTCTCTTCGAAATAAGTCCGGCGCATGCCTCTCTTGAATATAACGGTGTTATTGTTGAAACGTTTTTACTCTTTTGTGATATTATCCTGTATCGGTTGAGTCTTATTTTCGGCAAATGTAAAGCCTGACCTATGTGAAAGTTATTACTTCCTTCTATTTCAAACTTAACCCAAAAATAAACAACATTTAATTTTTTTAAGGTGGTCACCCTGTATATATTTGTATTAAATTGTACCGGTTTCAAGCAAGATAGATATATAATATATATGAAAAATATCGTCTTCCACCGACGAATAGTTTTTGAGCTAGACAGACAGACAGAGGGAATTAAGAAAACTTCTTTTTCGTCATCTAGGGACGTGAAGGAACGGGAAGATCTGAAGAAATCTCGGAAGGTGATTTTTTCGTGATTACAATACTTCCTTCATCTTTCAGACGAGGAAAGTAAAACGTGTCGCAATTTGTTTTGGATTAATTTTGAAACAAATTATGAAGTATTTTAGGTTGAAAACTAAAACGTGTAAATATGTAGACTGTAAATGTTCGATTTATTAGAATATTGTTAATTTCTATTCCAGATCGGAAACGCCATTCCAAACTCTCCGACATTAATTTAAGCACGCACAAAATGTCGAATAAATAACAAACAGAAGAAACAAAGTTAATAAATAAGTGGGAAAATCACGGAAAGTGTATACGGACGCACGCTTCTGCTCGATGTATTCCCAAGATTATTGAACACGTTGTTGGTCTGTGGTAATAAATTGTAGTTAGAGAATATTCAGAGCAATACTGAGCTGTTGCGAATAATATATTATTTATATAAATAAGCTTTGTAAACGATATTTCTGGCCACAATTTAAGTTCTTCAAATACGCGAAGTGTTTAATATTACAGCACTTATTTATTATTCCAGCAACAGTTACTAACGTGTAGTTAAAGAAATACACTCCCTATTTGATGAGACCTATAAGAAATGTAATTGGCATTGGTACGACGATGAGATCTCCAAGAAAGAAATCCCACGAGAGGTTTTCAACTAATTTTGAAGCTCGATGTTGTATTCCTAGTCTCAGTACACGTAATTTGTATGCAACTTCATTAAATGTGGTAGAATTACAATGTTATTTGTTCGCATCACAGAGATCCGTTACAGCAGCCTTGTTGGATACCGAATGTAATTTAGCAGAATAGGTACATTATGCTAGTTAACTTGATCCAGTTAATTGAATTTCAGTGTTTTTTGTTTTGAAACACGAATGAAATCGTTGATATTAAATCGTCGAGGTTGGTATTTAAATAGTGAAATATAATTAACGCACGTTTCTAACTTTTGAATTAATCAAGCGATACTCAAAATCTAGTAATTTATTATAATGTCATATGTATGGATCGCTACTTGTACTAAAAGTAGAATAATGTAATGGTTGCAAGTTTTGTTTGTAGAACTTATGGAATGAATAATTTCGATATTACAAGCAATTGACGTTTTTAAGTTAGCTGAGTACATATAATGTTTCGTAAGCTAAACATTTATTTTAGTTTGATGATAATACTTTACATGATACAGTAAATAGCTACTTTTATAACAGGTGCATAATGTAGGGTTTTATTGGACAAGTTTATTTTATGGTTGAGTTAGCTTTGCGAGCGAGGTCTCTCTATTAACTATGCACGTCAATAGTGTCGTACAAATTGTTATTAAACTTTATGGTCGAATGGTAAAATCAAGTTTATAGATTTGACGTATATTATTTGACAGAAAAAAATTTACATTAGACTGTCTCGATGAATATAGCTTTGCTCCACTAAAGTAGCTTTCTATAGTACTAGCAAAATAATAGTTATTGATGCAACAAGGATTATAATGCATATAACTATGGTATCACTATGTACTAGTGAAGATTAGAAAATAAGACGACGTGTACCATAATGACTAGTTACTATTCAAATCGCGTACAAAACTTTATCTGCAAAACTTAATAAAGTGGTTGAATATAAAAGTGAATAAAATATTTTAAAACGAAAGCAGCGCATACTTCTGTTAGCCATTTCGTCAGTGACGTTAGAGTACCATATTGATTTTATGATGGCACTGAGGACTATAATGTGTTCATTACAATACTCAGTTCCATAAAGTTTGCTAGTATGGCATTCAAGCTGACGTTCATAATGTTATCATTATGACACGCTAGCAGATAAAGTACCTTTATTGTACTAGTACTATAAGAAGCTACTTCATGGCCTTAAAACTGTCCGAAACAGTACATATAAAGCAGTTTTTATAGCTGGTGAAAATAAATTATAAATTCATTGTTGCATTAACCACATATCTACTGTATATTTTAAAGCTAGAATATTGTGGACTATTATTGCATTATATAATAAAATATTACTCGTATATGCTCCACAAGTCTTTGTTCTTTTGTTTAACATTTTTAAGAATAGATTAATAACTTTGTTATAATTCGTTGCATGTTACACTTTCTACTTTAACAATAATCATCGTTTTAGTTATGTGAGTCACTGTATAGCAACTTCATTTGTCTACTTTAGGAACCGTACGCTATATTTGATGTGATCTATCAATATGTATTCTTTCTTAAACAGCATACCTCTTTAAATTCATAGAAGTGTGGGGTTGCTCACATATCGATGCACAATTACAAATACCTGAATGCTTAAATTGAAACTACTGACAACAAATCGATAGTTTTTCTGAACAGACAGCATTCTTAATCATGACTAAAAAAAAAGTCAGCCCTGTTAACGTTTTTGAAAATGTCCCCGTTTCAGTTGTAGCTTTACATAATGTGAATCACAAGGTTTATGTAAACTATAGGCACTTCTGAGTTAAGTTGTTTAAACTCGATCTGTAACGAATGGTTTTAATGCTTACATACTCTCTAACCGTTGATAAATCTAGAAAGCAAGATGGTGTGTCTGTCAGGATATTTTTGTTTCGGATATCACCGCAAAAGAATGTTAAGTTGCGATATTTTTGAATAGAATTAAACAAGAATTATGCTACGTTGCCATTTATGATATCTTGTAATACAAGTATTTGACATTCTTTAAGTTATTTTAGCAATGTAATGCAGTATACATATAAATTATGCGGTAAAGGGAGCTGCATGGTGACGTATTTCTGCGACTTGTGCACGTCAGTAAATCAATAGTAAGAAATTGTAATTTGCCCAATTCTTAGTACAACAATAACAATTGCACAGAGACGTCTGACAAAAGATACTGTAATAATATAGTTTTTGCAGGTTTCAGCGTTGCTGTAAATCCAATACGACCTTCTGTTGTAGGAATGTAGAGGACGAGTAATCACAAGAATACAAGTCACTTTTAATTTACATATAGAAGCAGGAGGACACTGAAAGATAGTTTTTCGTCATTCATATTTTAAGTAGTTAATGTATTTGCATGTTTATTTATTCTCATCTTATTTTTATGGGTATTTCGCTACACTACAAAATGAAAAATATTAAAACTTAAACATTTCGAAAGACAAATCTACTTCCGTTATCAACATTAACTAATTAAATTAAAAATCAACAGGAACTTAACTTTTTATTGGAGATCTATCAGAACACGACTAACCTCCTCAATAAATAGCGCGACACAGACAGACGACTACTTGAAGTAGTCGCCTTAATTTAATTAGTTATTGTTGATAACAGACGTAGATTTGTCTTCCGAAATGTTCATGTTTTAATATTTTTCATTTTGTAGTGTGGCGATATACTTACCCGTAAAAATACGATGATTATCGAAGCGCCACAAAGAAGTTTCAGAGTTTCTTTATTATGTTTACGTAAGTAACCTCTTTGAGAGGTTAGTCAAAAACTAAATGGCTGCTTTTAAGTTTAGGCTAAAAGCGAAATATCAATGCAGTTAAAGGATCTGTACAGAACATACTTTCACAATATTTTCAAGTCGTTAAAATTATTGACTTTATGATTGAAGAAAGAATAAGACACGCGATTTGCTGTTAGAGAATTAAACACCGTATGATATGGTACTTAAGAGCAGTTAGTAATTGTACAGGTAGGTAATTGTTTATGTACTCGTAAAAATGCTACTTAAAAAATGTTAGCTATAGCACACAAATGGAAAAAATCGTAATAAACAGTAATCTTATCGTACACTTTTAGTTAGTATCTACAAACGATAAGAATCTTACATTATGTAACGGTTATTTTTCAAATGAATACTATGTTTGCAGATATAAGATTGAGTTGCTCCTTGGCAATTTTATGAATTTCACATTACAATTATAAATCAGTGGTGTTAAAGTGAAGTTCTTGGAACCTGGTTAATAATAAGTCTACGAATAGAATCTGTCACAAGTATTTTGGTAATGATTTATGAATAACTACCGTAATTTATAACAGCTATTTGTGCAACAAGTGCTAAAAATGGATGTTTATGCACGAGTTTGCACACAATATTTTTTCTACAACCTTAAATTTACGGTTATTAATCCATAAATGTCGATTTAACCTAAATTTGCATATATGACAGTTATAATTTATGTCATAGTAAAGAGATGGCCTTGACGCGCAAGTTACTGTTTCTGCAGCCGATAGCTGTCAAAGTTAGTTATCAAAGGTAATTATAAATGTACACATTTTACTTTATTCATTACATAATGCTTTAATTATTTAAAAAACACTTTACCTCTAATGAAAGAAGTAACTAGAATAACTTTATAACCTCACTTCCAGTTTAAAATTCTAAATTCAACATCAAACAGCTGATTTCACTTTTAACACGCTGATTTATAATAAAACGTCATTTTTAGTGAAACACGCTAGTGCTAAAAGGCATACTTGTAGTAGTGGTCGTAGAAAAAATAGTTTTTGTGACTGAATAATGTTTTATAAAACTTTAAAATTAACATAATTTCACGTACTATGTCTCAGCGATAAGTAAGGGTAGTATAATATTCCATTAAATAATACAAATTTTTACTTAAATTAGGGCTGGTGTATTCTAACTATTTTAGTGATTCTGCTGATGGCTTAGTAATTTTTTTATTTATCTCGTCTAAAAGACAAAGGAAGTATTGTAAAAGTAAAAAATCAGTTTCCGAGATTTGATTAGATCTCCACGTTTCTTAATTACGTCTGCCTCTCTGTCTGTCCGTCTGTCTGTCTGTTCGTCTGTCTGCTGTACATATGTCTGTCTATCCGTCTGTCTCTACCAGTCTGTCTGTCCGTCTGTTGGCGGTATAGCTCAAAAACTATTTGTCGGAGGAAGTCGATATTTTGCATGCGGATTATATGTCTACCTGGCTCAATAATGAATATGCTTGTGCTTAAATATATACAGAATGAGTACCTTAAAAAACAACAATTGAAGAGTGGAAGTAGCAAAGGGAGTAAGTGTCAATTTATGAGAGATTGAGATTTTTCAATAGAAAGGTTTAAATACCATGCTGTATGTCCTGTCAAAAAGAACAAGTGCCATGTATACCATGGCCAGCTTCATCCATACCCACTGACGCGTTAGCGGAAACTGATGAAGCTGGCTATGTGTATACATATAAGGTCTGGAGTCTTCCTCTGAGATTGCGCCGTAGCAATTTGAAATACAAAGGTAGTATGTGCCGTATTTGACAGTTAGTGTGTTGCCTACCTTTCTGCGTTTATGTTGCGTTTTTAAGCGAAGGATATAGAAGATAATCGTCCCAAAAGATATAAACGTGGCAGTGGTTCACTTGAAAGAAACCAACCACCCAAGCTACCAACCAGGAACTAGATTCCAACCCGATTAAATGATGTGGCACTTACTACTTTCCAAAATGATGGCCTTTTTTTATTTTTCATAAGTTTATTTTTAAAGATGTTTTGAATTATTATACCAATTATGTTTTGCGTTATGCGTTAGACTTACTGAATAAATAAAAAATAGTAATTAAAATGTTTTTTGAGTTTTATACGGTTTTATCTCGAAAGTATGATTTGGGCACTTACTCCCTTTGGCAATTCCACTCTTTAATTGTATATTTTTGCTTTAACTGAGGAATAAAACAAAGTAATACCTTCTACTTAGCTCAGGCGTAACTTCGACGAATATGGGACCCCACAGATACATGGTAAATGTTACGAAAGAGACAAAAATGGCCAACGATAAGCGCGCTGTATAGAATCCAGCCACGTTCGGGTTTGTGAGGCATTCTTTTGTGGTTAAACGGTACTACGAGGCGCGTTGCGCGCGGGCTCTTGCCAAGCATTTAAATCGCATTCGCAGGTGCCGAAATCGCGTTAGAATTCGACCGCCTGGAATGGTTCTTTTACTTGCAAATTGATGTAATCTGTATTACAAAGTGTTTCCCTTTATTCTTTCACTTTATTAGGAATTTTAAGATATTTTTACTCTTAATTTCCCTTGATTTTTCAAGATTTCTAGTGTCGCAAGTTCGAATTGCGATGGAAATTCTGAGTATTCCTTTACAGATTCGTTTGTGTATTGGTATAAACATCGATAAGGTCCAGTGGCTCGGCGGTCATACTGTTATGCAAATATACCATTTTTTCTACTTCCTGTACTTCTGCCAGTATCTGACCTTCTTTTGTTGCCTCGTTTGCTTTCATATACTGTATTCCTTCTATTATTATTTTTTTCTTAATATGCTTGGTTCGAGTTCTTTCTCTTTCTGATCATATTTGTTATCTTGTTTATCTTGGGTTGTATCATCATTATAGGGTTTCTAACGGAATTGTGCCCACCTTTGTAGCACCTTCTCACTCCCCCCTAGTTCCTTTCCGATTATCTTTAAAGTTTATCCATTCCGTTGTACAATATTTATTTATTACTTGAGTTTTCCTAGCGAATATGTCTTTATTGTTTATTTCTGTTTTAAACTGTTTTATAATGCCTTTATTAAGTCTAACTGTTTTCGTGGTCGTTTTGTTTTTAACATTATCAGTTTCATTTTCGCATTCTGCCCCAGGAACGGTTTCTGCATTGTAAATCGACTACTTCCATTGAAATCTATGAATATAACGTCTATTTTCTTTATATATCTGTTTTTTGAAAATTTCAAAGGTCTGAAAGGTGAACGACGTATCGTAATTGCGAAAAATCACCTTCTAATATTTTTGGAGATATTCACGTTTCATGGTTCACAGCTGACCAAAAACTAGTTTTCCCAATTTCGTCTGTCTATCTTTCTGTTCGTCCATCCGCCTTGGCGGTACAGCTCAAAAACTATTTGTTGGAGGGAGACAATATTTTGCATGCGAATTTTTATGTTTGCCTGCCTTCCTGGCACGAAACCGAGAAAATTTCTCACATTCTTTGCACATAGCTCAGGTTTTTACCCTTGTCGAGAACTAAAACGTTTTGTTAATTTTTGCTATAATTAAGAAGTAATAATTTACACATAGCTCCGGATTTGACCTTAACATAAATAGGACTCAACATATACAGGGTGGTAAATATTGTAAAAAAAGTCAAAAAAGGGCAACAAATAAGTGGGTTATATTTAATGCAGCCGCGTTGAAAATGCGATGAGCGGGTTACTACCAAACGTTGAAATCGCATTCGCATTCTAATCCAATCGCCGGTAATGTTTCGTTTATTTGAACATTGATGTGATTTGCATTACCAAGTGTTTTCCGTTATTGTTTTAGTATTATTTGGAACGTTATCATGTTTTTACCTCTAAGTGTCTTTGATTTTAAAAATTGTTTACTGTTACAACGGCCACTTGTTAGAGAAGTTCTGAGTAAAGATCTGTACAGCATTTACACTATATTGCTATTTATTAAAAAACAAAATATATAACTGTAATTGAACTAATACTTGAAGTGTAGTGAAGATAGATGACGAGATATTTACAAGATTACAGTCTGTTCTGTTTAAGGAAATATGTTAATACGTATAATGTTAAAAGAAAGACGTTAGCGCTGTATTAGTGTTTAAAGGTTTATTTAGCTACTAATTTCCAAAGCATTTTGATTCAATAAAAATACACTTAAGCTCACACGTGTCTCTGTTGTGTGATGAGCTTGTTGATGACAGGAGATAAATTTTGTAATGGGGATAATTTGATTTTGATCGCTATATAGCGAAATAATGCAATAAAGTTCGTAAGCGCATTATTTAGTAGAGGGAAGTTGTAGGATAAACAGGTCGTCGAAGGGCAGAGGACACCTGTTCCGGACTAAAATTACATTATAATTCTCAAAATCAATACAAGCAAAATCGAGTTATGCACAGTTGAAACCGTAGTCAACCAGCGCCAATCGTTTGATTTCTGATTACAAATCTTTTATTTTTGTTTACAGTGAATTTTATTCTTATGAAGGATGGCCTGATAATGTTATGCATTCTGTTGCATCACCCTTTTTGAATACTGTATTGTTTTATTCAGTCGTGGCTATCATTACCCTAAGATTATTTAACCTACAATAAATACAGGGTGTCCCAGAAATAAGTACATTAAATTTAACCAGTAACAAAACTCGTCGAGAGCTGCAATATTTCTTAGTAACTTTTTTTTTGAAAGCTCATATTTATTTAGCTTTTTTACCACCCCCATAAAATAACGAGTCGTTTGTGTATTTTCATAATAATTAAATTATATGGTCAAGTGGCAATAGTAAGAAACAATTGTTTATGGGAAATGTCAGTTCACTCAACTATTTCAAATGAATTTTGACAACAACTAATAAATCGTATTTGAAAGTTTGAAAGTTGTTAAAATCTCTCAAAATGCCTCCCTTTACGAATAGCGAATACACAGACATTGTGCTGACTTATGGCGAAGCTCAGCCCTAGCACGGCGAATTTACATGGAGCGTTTTCAAAATCGTCGAATTCCCAATGTTCTCACATTTGTACAGCATCTTCGCGATCATGGATCCTTCAAGCCTGTAGCTCACGATCGTGGTAGAGTACGTCCTGATCGCGTTGCAAATGTTGAAGTTGCTGTTTTGGAGAGTGTCAAGGCTCGGCATGGGTCTAGTACTCGAAGATTAGCATTACAACACAATGTGTCGAAATCAACAATTTGGAGGATATTAAAAGAATAGCTGTTGCATCCGTACCATGTACAAAAAGCTCAGTGTTTGCTACCTGAAGATCTAGCTAGCAGACGTCATTTTTGCGAATGGGTTTTCGCACAGATAAATGAGCTGCAAAAATTTTTATCAATTGTGTTGTCAACTGATGAGGCCGGATTTACCAGATAAGGTGTTTTTAATATGCACAACACATATCTGGGCAGACGAAAATCCTTCTGTTATTAGGGAACACAATTTTCAGCACCGATTTTCGCTTACTGTTTGGGCCCGAATTATAAATGGAAGACTTATTGGACGTTCTGTTTCAATTATTGGAGGATTTTTCGTTAGAAATTTGTGCAAACATGTGGTATCTCCATGATGGTGCGCCTTGTCACAATGCACTTATTGCACGAAATTGGCTAAACAACAATATTCCTGGACGATGTATAGAACGGAACGGCTCTGTCGCGTGGCCTGCCAGATCGTCAGACTTAAATTTGTGCGACTTCTTTTTGTGGGGATACATGAAGGACTCGGCTCCAATTGAGACGATCGAAGTTTTGCGGCAACGGGTGGAAAATGCAGCTACAACGATTCGCAACAACAGACAGATGTTAGAGATAGTGGGGGAATCATTTCGTCGACGTATTCAGCGTTGTATTGACAACAACGGAGGCCACTTCGAACATTTATTGTAATTAATTAGTTTAATAAAAAAAAATTCAAAAAAAGTTACTTAGAAATATTGCAGCTCTCGACGAGTTTTATTACTGGTTAAATGTGAGAATTTTTCATGATGCCAACGTTTAGAAGTAGAAGTTATTTTTAAAACGTTGCAACTGTTAAAACAAAATGCAAATATTTAACACTTATGTTTCTACCATTAGTATTAGTGTAAAATTTAGAATCAATAATTACTTAACATTTGTAAGCAGTGAATCTGTGAATAATTGTTAGAAAATATTATAAAGTCGATTAGGACATATATAGAATATTAACAACCTTAGGCAATAAGTTTGACGTTTACTTCCTTATTACAAAAATTTTAATTGGATACAGTAAGATGTAGTTGAATTATATTTGGAAGAATATTTTAATAAATGCAACAAACACTAACAACAGCAGGAAGAAGATTGTTATCGACGAGAAGGACGACAGTTATTAGGCAGGTTCAGAAGTTGAATTTAAAACGTGTATTGAATTTTAAATATAGAATAACTTATAATCTCATTTTTAGGTATCTTAAAAGCGAAGTTTTAATATCCTCTGGCTAGAAGCCGTATGTACTTCTTGTTTTCATGTTTTAATACTAATATTTATTATTACTTCGAACATTTTACTACGAGCATGGAGTATGGCGTTTGAGTAATTCATGGTCATTGAAGTATGTTTGATCTTGTCGTACTGTTTCTAATCGAATGAGTCTTCCGTCCTAAACAAATGAATTCTTATTAACAATATTTAGGTGTACCGGGTGATTATAAATGCTTTTCCATCAAGTTCCTTTTGAAATATTTAACATAGACTAACAGTGTCACGAACATATTAGTCATTAAACAAATATTTCAAAGGGAACTTGATGGAAAAGCATTTATGATTACCCGGTATAATAACTTGTTCTGATAAAAGGACAAATCTGAGTAATAACAAGTTGGTAGCTATCCCATACCAATATTACACTGTAATAACGTCGTCGTAATTTAATATGTATACTTGAAGTCAAGATTCTAGTCGTGAATCTAGTTCGGGTAGTATACAGAACTACTGGCCTGTTATTACACAACACGATAGTTATTCATAGATACTCTACTATTATTTAAATGTGAAAGAAGTAGTATGTAGATATAACTTAGACATAATATTTAAGGTTTCATCGTCGAACAGGAGGTTGAGAGACATTTTCCTGTTGGGCATATAACAAACCGCTTTTATAAAAATCATGACTCCCAACTAGGTACTTAACATATTATTATACACCCAAATAAATGACTTATCGACTAGATCAATGCAATACCTTTAGAGTTATCGTGGTTTTAAAATGTAAAAACTCTACAAAAACAGTTTTCGACTTCAATGTTAAGTATGTAGTCAGTTAAAAGTAATCTATAAAAATTTTTTAGACGGGAACATATCTCGGTGACGTTTTTCTACCATTTGCGAAACGTTGATAACCCGAAATGCAGGTACTCATCTAATTGAAAATCCAAAACAAGATTTTCGTACAGTTTTAATTGTATAATATCGTATTACAACCAGTGTGAGAAAATTTCTATTTTCTGTATAACATTATTACTGTAGCTTAACCGGCAGCTGAAAATATTCCAAGCTTAATACACCTTCATCATTTAGAAATGTCAATAAAGTATTTACGTTAATTTATGTAGTTTTTTACAGGTCCCCATTTATTCACAATGCTTCTGGCATATGCTGACGCGATAGTAAATCCATCACGATCTGGTTTTGTAAGGCTGCTTTAAGCCAGTAAAGCGTTATGGCACATTGAACAACTCCCTTGGTTTGGCTATAAAAGATGATCCTCGTGTCCGAGGGACATCTATGCGGAGTTCCCTGATAAGCAGAATACTCTCCCTCAGGATGAAAAGGCGCGACGGCTTAATAAATTTGTCCTGTAAATTTTGCGGAGCACACAATCGGTTGAATAATGGGGGTTGCCTAACGGAAAATTTGAAAGTATGAAAAGTGCGATAGCCGTTTAATGTGATTTAACGCGCAAATAAAAGTCACTGTAATTCAATATTTGTAGCTTCCAGGAGGAGAACACAGCTGGGTATTTTTGTATGCTTTTAAATCGAACGTGACGTTATAACTCTATTAATAATAAGGCTTTGGCCTTTTTCAGTCTACCATGCCACTTTTCTCGCACTTCTCTGGAGATATGTCAAATGCATGTCAATCTGAAGGGATTGATACAAAGCTACTGGAGTGAAGGGCGTCTCTATCTCTAAGAGGAAAGGCAAAGCGTCCTTATGGGTTGCGACAGATGAAACTGATTGTGTCATATTCAATGCCTAAGCGTACATTGAGTTTTACCTCAAATAGAATTATGGTGCGTTCTGCCTGTTAAACACTTATTTCCTATTATTCAAACTTAGCTAGTCCTATTATGTAATGGTAACTTCAGAATTTTGTTTCTATTATAAAAGCATTTTGTAACATTCTGCATTTTGTCTCAATAGGTTACTTTTATTTCTTATTAACGTGTTTGAGTTTGGTCGATTTTATTCACAGCTATTACTAATTTCTACTAAAAGAGTAAGATATAGATAACATATCTAAAAATCTAAAAATGTAAATCATTGGGAATATTATAAATCACTCCGAAACTTTACGAGCCAAAGTATAATAAATGAAAAAAAGCCTACTATTTGCACAAAACTAAAAGTCAAAATTCAAAACAAATTTGGCAATCTCTTAAAACTTTAAATATTCAGAATTCCTTAAATTATAAAATACCTGAAAATCTATCTCAACCGGATGAAGTAAATAATTATTTCATTAACAGCGTACAAACACTTCCAGTTGATTCAGAAGTTGATAATTATTATTTA
The DNA here is from genome assembly GCA_940337035.1 of Agriotes lineatus. Lineage (NCBI taxonomy): Eukaryota > Metazoa > Arthropoda > Insecta > Coleoptera > Elateridae > Agriotes > Agriotes lineatus. The sequence goes on along the minus strand of OW679197.1, from coordinate 171,682,126 downwards.
AAAAATAAACACATAAATAAAACTGGCGAATTTAAATTTGAAACTATAACGGAAGAAACAGTTACTAAATTAGTAAAACAAATCAAAACAAATGCAACTGGCTCAGATGGTATAAATTTAAGAATGATTGATTTATGTTATCCCTTAATTAGTAAATATTTAACGCATATTATTAATGCTTGCCTTACAGATATGGTTTTTATAGACTGTTGGAAGATCGCGTTGGTTTCACCTTTGCCAAAGTCTAGTGATCCACAAGATTACTCTGATTTTAGACCTATTAGTGTCCTTCCAACTTTTTCAAAAGTTCTGGAAAAGATTATGAGTGATCAGATGAGATTTTATTTGAACAATTTTAATTTAATTCCTGAAAATCAATCAGGTTTTCGTCCATCTCATAGTTGTACCACCGCTCTTCTCAATATAACAGATGACATATTACAGGCAACCGATAACGGTAAAGTCACTATTCTTACACTTTTAGATTACAGCAAAGCATTTGACTCTATTAACCATGAATTGCTGTATTCTATATTTCACTATCTTGGATTTGCACCTAATGCAATAACGTTACTTCGAAGTTATTTTAATAAACGATATCAATGTGTAAAAATCGATAATAAAATCTCTAAGTCCCAGCAAATACTTCAAGGAGTGCCGCAAGGTTCGATTTTAAGCCCGTTACTATATACCATTTACACTTCAAATTTTCCTAATTATATCAAGTTTAGTAAAATTCATATGTACGCAGACGACACACAAATATATATATATATATATATAGTAAAATGTTATTTCTTGACTGGGATAGGGTTTGGAAAAACTCCAATCTCAGTGCTACGCACAGGTACCAAGCTTTAATGCACATTTAAAATTTGATAAATCAAATTTTAAATGTGCTAGTAATTTTTAATGTGTAACTGACTAGATGTATGACTAAGTGTATTTATATCATGTGCAGCCCAGGTCTGTAATCTTGGTGGCCTACTGCCCCTGTTTATGAATTTGTTCAAATTTGAATATCTTCACATGCTTTTAATAAAACATGTGTTTTGGTCCACAAGGTGTTAGCTTTTGATAATGTTTTGAATAAAAAACGAAACGTCAGGCGAAACATACAAGTGGTTTTAATTCAATCTAACCATTAAAGCTTGGTACCTGTGCGTAGCACTGAGATTGGAGTTTTTCCAAACCCTATCCCAGTCAAGAAATAACATTTTACTGTGTATGTAACCACACAAGCTGTGAGAGGGACTATCTTTATAGTATATATATATATATATATATATATATATATATATATATATATATATCTTTTCATCTTTCTCAACTTAATGCAGCCTTGGAACAATTGTCTGATGATTTAAATCGGTTGGCTGAGATGTCATCGAAACATGCTCTAATCCTTAACCCCAATAAATCTTGTGTTCTTCTATTTGGAAGAGATGCTGATAGGCCTGATATCCAAAGTATGGTACGCGTCGCAATTAATAATACTAATCTACCTCTCAAAAATAGTATGAAAAATTTAGGTTTGATATTAGATAATACCTTTAGATACAGGCACATTATTAATAAATGCATACAAAAAGCTTACATTAGTTTAAAGCTGTTATATCCCCATAAACATTATTTGGATCCATCAATTAAAAAAATGTTGTGCGAATCATTAGTGCTTTCTCAGTTCTCTTATTGTTCAGAAATATTTTTTCGTAGCCTAGATTCTGATACTTCCAATAGAATACAACGTATTCAAAATTCATGCTTAAGATTTATCTACGGTATGCGTAAATATGACCATATATCACACAAATTATCTGAATCTAAGTGGCTTAATATGCTTCGCACAGCATAGTTATACCATAAAATTATCTTTGAAAATAACCCACCTTATTTATATAATAAAATTCAATTTAGAACTAATGTACATCATTTAAACTTGAGATTCAGGGGTCTAATTACTCCTCCATACCATAGAACAGCCTTATTTGAGAGATCCTTTCAATACAATATCAGTAAAGTTTACAATAACCTCACAGAATCATTAAAACTTTTAACGCCATCACTGTTTAACAAAACATACTCAAAATTTTTGTCCAGCCAATGTTCGGAAATTTAACCAAAACAAAGGTTTATGGTTGCTTGTACATTCAGGTTTTCCAGACAATTATATTACTTTGTCGTGTTATACTACCCTAAACAAAATATTTAGGCATTACATTTATAGTGTTAGTTAATTAATCGAGGTCCAGTTGAAAAGCGGTATAATACTGAACTGGTCCTCGTGTCTCCACTGCTCTACGATACCTATTTTTTTAAATATTTTTTTTTGAGTGTTAATTTTTAATTGTAGTTAGATGGTGGAATAAAGGCATTATTATTATTATTATTATTATTATTATTATATGGTATGGAATTTGTGCAGTGTAGTAGTAAAATATTATTCAATTGCGTGCTTTTAAATATTTTCTATTATTTGTTGTATTAAAAACATTTCCAGGTATATAGTAAGTAACGTAAGTAATAGTATGAAATGTTGTTAAATTGACATTTAATTCGACATTAAATTGTATATGGTTACATGTGCAAGATGAATGAATTGAAAAATCTATAAAATGTATGTGCTCTATTCTTTGTATTTTTATTTAAGAGCAATATTTACATCTAGATTGTTTAACGAAAAAATACTATTAATATAATATTTCGGTAAATTTATAGTAAGTGTTGTAAATTGGAAATGTAAAACTCAAATTGTGGAATTAGCTGCAGAAATTGTCTAGGCAATTTATTATCACTTATCAATACGTAAGTTACATTAAGTTCATAAACACTTATATAGGTTTCAGTTGGGGAAATTAAGAAATTAAGAGAGAGAAGCAGCAGAGGAGAGAAAATATTGACGATAAAAAGTTGTTCGAAAAGAGAAACTCCCAGATATGCCTTCGAACTATACAATTAAGGAAGATTTACAAATGAAAATTTGCTTTATTGATTATACAAGACATGAATTAAAATTCAAAGGGGGACCAGCTATATTACATATAATTTTAAGATCAATGTGATATAAATATAAATTGACCTTGTTACTACCAAATATCACATATGTACTAGTAATCAGTGTATAATTATAACTTACAGATGCCTTTGCTTCATAGTTGTTGATTTCTTTTACTATTTTGTAATATAACTTCATTATGAGCAACCATTTCTTTAGTAATGCGAGATTTCTACTAATTCTTAACTTAATAGTATAACACTACTTCATAGTATTTTACTTATTTACATGTATAATTGTTACACAAATTGTTATGTTGTTTTATAGATGACGTGCTTTGGACAACTTATAGAATGTTAATGTCTTATTTTAGCAGTAATAACCTTTGTATCTAAATATTTTGTAAACTGGTAAAATGTTCATATCTAAGGTTTGCTTGCAATCACAAACGAAGTGAATGTGGTATAATACGTATTATAATAACATATTATTACCTCTGGAATAATATTTGTTAGTTTCTCGCTATTTTCTGTATTAGAGATCTTTCAAAATAACAATAACTGATCATTGTTTAAATTAAAAGTCTGTTATATTTATAATTTCGACTTAGGTAGAAAAGAGTCGACAATAGCTGGCAATCTTATTAATTTTGTAGTGTAGTTCATACGTATTTATTTTTGCAGCTATAACAATAACCATCACATTTAGCACGTTTTCGTAAATTTTACTTGTCAACATATTTATTTTACCAATTACAATATAATTTACAGTGTTATAGTATAAGTTATACTATAAAGTTAAAAAACCTCGTAAGATTAGGTGACCAACGGTGGTTTTAGTTTTCCTATCACAGTGCGGTCAAGAATTTAGTGGTGACCCTGTAGAGCTCCACTGATGATGGTATTATAGTTTTGTCTCCCCGTAGGCTGGCAGATAGTATTAAAAAGCAACCCATGGAATGTCGAATAAATATATTTCTCAGGGCGGACCCCGTTCGGAGCGGTGCAGATGGTCGGCCTGAGGGTGATGTGGTTGGTGACGTCCATCGTTCTATTGATGTCACCCAATATTGCGAAGACAGGACAAATACCAGAGAGATGGTGGGGAACAACCTCAAGCAACCTCCAAACAATATAATACTTCGTTGGATAATAATAGTCGAAACATTGGGCTTGTCAAACCAAACTCCGATATTTTAAGCTCTTAAATTTATTTTAATTAAACCTGTAGATAATTTTTCAAAAGTAAATCTATTTATAATTGCTAGAAGTAATCAGAAAGTTGTTGGTAAAGATCGATCTACAAGTAAAACAAAGGGCGGTTTATTAGCAGAAACGGATCATGAAACAAATATGATTTTAAATCTAAAGCAATTCATCAACTTTACTGTTGAAGCTTATCTCCCATGGCAAATCAAATTACTCGAAAGGTGTCACTACATCGTCGGATCTTCTAAATTGTGGAATATATGAAATTAAAGTGGAACTATCTCCATTTAGCGTAATAGAAGTGAAGCAACTGACTACAGGAAAAGACGGAAATATAGTTGGAGCATCATCATTTTTTCTAACGTTTTGCTATACCATATATGCTTCAAAATGTAAAGTTTGCATTCTACAGTCTCCTTGACGTGTATACGTTCTCCAACCACTTAGATGCTTCAGGTGTCAAAGGTTTGGGAACTAATCTATTAACTGGAGACAAGCGCAAATCTGTATATGTAGTAAACTTATCCACGAAAGCCGATTATGCGAACTTCCATTGACATGCGTCAATTGTCAAGGAGAGCACTCGGCACGCTCAACCAATTGCCCCATGTATCAAAGAGAAGTTGAAATATAGCGAATAAGAGCATAGGCGAGAATTAGTTATGCTGAAACAAGTTAGTCTAAGTTGTTGAGAAATGCCTTAGATGTTTTGTGAAGCATACGCTTCGGTAGCAGTTCAGAAATCGGACAATGTAAGTAATGTTGAAGAGATTGTTCACTCAATGCTGCCCGAGTTAAGAAAATTGATAAAAGAAAGTGAGTGGTTTAAAGCAGACTATATGAAATATAACCTAAAGTGATAGAAATGCCCAAAAATATGTCACCTACTTGTGTTAAAAATTTGGACAACGGCCCTTTAGGTACAGTAATAACTTCTTCTCAACCTATATCATCCCTTAAGATTATCGTGAGTAACTAAATGTAATGGATGTTAAGATAACACATGAAAAGCCGATACAAATTGAACTTTCTGGATCTGCTACTGCTTCCCTTACACAACAGGGGCTGCTTACCAGTCTAGAGTCAATTGAGGATCCATCTTGAAGAAATGGTTGCGAAAAAAAAGGGGGCCTAAAGGTAAACCAAGAGGCCTTAGAAAGGAGGAAAGCGACATTTTTACATTTTCCAATCTGTGACATTTTTATACTTTGTATTATCTGATATTTGCGATAACGATGTTCTTAACTAGTTAGATAGTTTAATACTATAGAGTAACCTAACCATATATTTGTCGGTGAAGAAAAACGTATGATTAATTTGATCTTTGTTCGAATTATGTAGAAATGAATTGTCATTGTTTTTAGTCAATCCTGACAAGGTATAAAATTTGGTCAGATGAAGTGTTTGAGTCGATCCTGACTAGAGATGTAACTTGGTCAGATGTGTTATTATGAGTCGATCCCGATTCTGAGTGTAATCGGACGGTGTTGAGCCCGATTCAGAGTTTAAAGGGGAAGGTTTTGAGCCCGATTAGCAGTTTAATCGGAAGACCGGTTTGGTGGTTGAGCCCGATTAGGAGTTAATCGGAAGACCTGTTTGGTAGTTTGTTGAGCCCGATTAAGAGTGTAATCGGAAGACCTGTGTGTAGTAGTTGATCCCGATTAGTTGAATATCGGAAGTTGAGCTTGATAGTAACAGTCGAATAGTGTATTTTATTTGAAAGAGGATTTTGGTAGGCACTACCTAAAGAGATTGATTTGTTTTCTTCAAAATTGTGAAAGTCGATGATTGATTTGTTGTTTATTTGTTGATCAGGATGAACGAGCGGTTAAGTAACTGATTTATTTTCGTACAGTTGAATGACTTTAGTGCCCGTGGACGTGCACTTTTCAGAATGGCCGTGTCGGCGCCGAAGATATTTGGACTAATGTCTCCGCCTATGAGTTGTTTTGTAGTTATGTTATGGTTCGTTTAAACTGTTTTATTTAATGAGTTCATAGAAGGAACGCGATAGGCAATTTCCTATTTAATGAAACGGCGCCTGCAGACCCAAACAATCTGGGAATAAGGAGCGTTGCCGAGATCAAGGCATTCTCGTATAGAAAAGCAAAGGTGTTGGACGAAGTTGCGGGCGCCGGATCATTACCGTTCCTACCCTTATTATTAGTTGTATTCGCTTCAGCATTGCTGGCTATTTATTAATTATTTTAGTGTTCAACCAATAAACTGTGCTAATATGATTTAATGTGTAAACTATAAGTGGTCACGCCCTGAACTACCCCTAAGCTCTGACATATTTTTATTGCAACAATAAATACAAACGACCAGCTGACTCCAGATCGTATTTAAGAAATGGAGATTTGACCAGCAGTGAGACACAACCGCATAATAGAGTGCAATGGAACTGCAATGGATTTTTCAGAAAGCTACCGGAAATCGAGCTTTTAATAAAAAAATAAGTATACGTCGTTTTGTCACTGCTTCCAAGAGACAAAGTTTCCATACTCAAAAAATATAATTCATAGAAATTATCACATCTTTCGAAAAGATGCACCTGATGATATTAGAACCTACGCAGATGTAGTGGTACTTATAAGACAAGATTGCTCGGTCTCGGTACTTTAGCTTACTACCAGCTGCAGCGGCGAGAGTAAAGTTCTCTCGTAAAATAACCATTTGTCCCATTTATCTATCTTACTCGTACTGGAACAGTCGATATTTTCTTCTTTTGATCTCTCATTTGCCAAGCCCATTTTTCTTAGTGGGTGACTTTAACGCCAGTGATCAATTATGGGGTTCTACGGAAACTAATCCGGCAGGACGAGAAGTAGACGAACTCTTAGATAATAATGAAATCTGCATTCTTAATATTGGGGCTTCCACTCATTTTTCGGTAGGTTATGGCACTTATTCTGCTATAGATTTATCTCTTTGTTTATCACGTCTTGTACCCGAAATCAAGTGCTCTGTCGATCCCGACCTTCATAATAGTGACCATTTTCCAATAGCCCTACAATTTAGACCTTGTCAGAATAGATATCCATACTTGACAAAGAAATTGTTGCTACAAAAGGCTAACTGGTTACTTTTCTAAGAATTGGTAGCAGTAACTAGTGCCACCGTAGCTAATACTTTTACGAGCCTGATTCATTAAGCGGCGAATCAAAGCATAGCAAGAAGACTGTCAGGATTTCTGCAAAAACGCCCAGTCCCACGGTGTTGTGACAAAGTTAAGAATGCTATAAGAGAAAAGACGAAAGCCCTCCAAATATTCAAACGACATCCAACTCAAGAAAATCTTATTAACTTTAAGAGGAAACAAGCGATCAGTCGAAGAAGTATAGTAAACGCAAAAGAAAAATCATGGCGTAATTATAATATATCTACCATAAACAAAGATACCCCAATCAAAGAAGTCTTGCATAAAGTAAGATCATTCGAGGTATTTATACTACCAAATGTCCATTAGCGTTAACTGTCAATGAATAACTTGTTATCGGATTCTCGAGATATTGCAAATTTTATGGCTCAGAATTTCGCGTAATCTTGTAATGAATATGTTACAGAAACAAAAACTGAGGATGATGTAATCTTCCAAACATCAGAGGATTTTCCAGATAATGCAAATTTCACTATGGACAAGCTAGAGCACGCTGTCAAGAAGAGCAAGAGTACTTCTCTTGGTCATGATGTAATTCATAATTACGTCAAGAATTCACCAGAGGGAGCAAAAAATATACTCTTAAATACGCTCAATAGAATTTGGCAAGGGAGTGGTGCATTTCCAGATTCCTGGAAATATGCAACTGTTATTCTGCTTCCTGAGATTAGCAACCCCACTGCCCCATCCCATTTTAGATCTGCGTCTCCCACTAGTTGCCTAGGCAAATAGCTTGAACGAATGGTTACTGTTCGGCTCATGTGTATTATGGGGCAGAAGCAGATGTTGGTACACTATCAGTTTGGTTTAAAAATCATTCTACCACTTAACACGACTCGGTCCCGTGGACTCGTTGGAGGGCGGGCGAGGGTTAAGCAAAATGGCTTCCGCGACTGGTGTTTTTGCCCTGGTAACTCAGTCGGCCAATGGTGCTTTCCCCGGTAGGCGGGGCAGACCTCAGAGTGAGAGCAAGACAGAGAGAGAGAGAGAGAGAGAGAGAGAGAGAGAGAGAGACACAAATTTATTTACAAAGTTCTTTTTATGTTCTTTATTCAGTATTTACACCTATATACAAAATAGGGCGATCGGACGCCTGGACGGCTCTCCCGTTAGCGGGGCGGGAGGGGGCGCCGAGGGTGGCGGGGGGCCTGGTGCTGGTGGCGGCACCGAGGACTCGGCGTTCGGGCTCGGGGCCTGCTTGAACCGGACGGCGGCGGGTGGTGACTCCGGGGCGGTGGCGACGGGCGTCGGCGCTGTGGAGGGCGCGGCGCTGGGCGGCGAGGCCGATCCGGGGCTGAGCGCTTCTCGCGACGAGGGGGCGGTGCCGGGGAGTGGCAGCGCGTTTCGGAGCGGCGGCGTCCTTTCGACCGAAGGCGTTGTCCGCGGCGACTGCCGGGGATGAGCCGGGGCTGTTGGCTCAGGGGTGCTAGCGGGCGCCGGAGCGCGCACGCGTGGCGCCTGGGGTCCCGGGGGAGGACCGGAAGTTGCTTCCTGGGTGGCGGCGCGGGGGCAGGTCCACCTCTTGGAGTGCCCAGGGTATGGGGGCGGCGGCGCTTCGGAGGACGGCGTTCCACAGCTGCTCGAACTCGTGTCGCTCGAAGGGCTCGGGGTGGAGGTGTAGTTCCCACTCCGGCACTGGAGAGTGGCGGAGGCCTTCGTCGCCGGGGGCGGGAGTCCGTGGGTGGCTACGGTCGGTCGGAGTCCACCGCCGGGCTGGGGATGGAGGCGCAGCCTGGCGTCCGAGGCCGGTGTCCCTGAGCTGCTCCGTAAGGACTGGCTGCTTCGGTGGTGGCGGGCGACGTGGGCCCAAACAGACGGTCAAACAGGGCCTTCAACCTAAGGAGGGGCAATGAAGGACAAACAAATTAACACAAAAAAAACAAAACAAACCGAGACAACAAAACCAAACACATCAATTAAACACTGGAAGGTGCGCTGTGGCGGCCTGCTTACGTCATCCTCTGTCCATATGGCACTTGCTGGCTAATCGGCTATGTCCCGAGGACACTTAGCCTTTAGTCCGCACAAGGGTGCGTGTTAAAGGAAGTGTTTTGGAACTGGTGATTCGGCAAAGTCCCGCTGACACTTAGCCTTTAGTCCGCACGAGGGTGCGTGTTAAAGGAAAGTGTGTGGAACTCGTGATTCGGCTAAGTCCCGCTGACACTTAGCCTTTAGTCCGCACGAGGGTGCGTGTTAAAGGAAAGCGTGTGGAACTCGTGATTCGGCTAAGTCCCGCTGACACTTAGCCTTTAGTCCGCACGAGGGTGCGTGTTAAAGGAAAGTGTTTTGAACTCGATGTTGATGGCTGGACTGATGGCTGAAACTCTCCTCTTCCTCAAGAAACACCGGGGTTTATAAGGGCCTGGCCGGCTTTGTCTGCCGCACCCTTGCTCTTGATTGGCTGAACGGTAGTGGGGACGCTTGCAGATTTGATATAATTTGCATCCGCGGCTCGGATCTCCGCTGCGCGAAGTGCTACCTTGATGAAAATCTCTGCATCGTTTTCGTCTTGGAAAAACTCGCATTTTGAGCCTTTATTTCATATGTTTTGCTCGTCTAATAATAAAGCTGCGATTTGTAATCTCTTGGATGGGATTATTTACGTCGGGGCCGAGCTCTGAGTTTTTTTCTACGCCGCGGCGCGAAGTTCCCTTGCGTTGAAACCAAGCGTACGGTTTTTGTCTAAAACCAACTTGAATTTTGAGTCCTTACTCGGCCAGTTTTGCTTGCAATTTGGTTCTTATTCTCGATTAAACTTATCCTACACTAACATTCATATGCTTGCTGCGCGAGCTTTTTCTTTTGCAGAAGCGGCGATCGGTGAACTGCTCTGCGTTCGCGTTCGTTGTCTCGCCTTCGCACTAGTTCCGTGATTTGTGTGTTTCTAATTTAATTAGCCCTCGCGATATATATTCCTATTGTCTTCTTGACCGCGGCTTGAACTCGGCTCTTTTCTAGCCTTGCCGGCGCCTCGGTGCTGTAAATGTTTCCGTTGTATCGGCATATTTAACTGTTTGTAAAAGGTCCCGAAAGCATTTTATTGCTTTTGTTATGGCAGTGTTGGATCGTGTACCGATGTGCGTTTATGGGGTTTGTTTCTTCGGTTTGTTTCTTCGGCGGCGCGTACTGGGCTGATGCGTGAATTTCCCCGCATTCAAATCTTGCTCTTCCGCGCTTCCTAACCGAAAAAAAAGCGCCTATCGGTGTATAATCACGATTTCTGCACTTGTCGCGGCAGCTTCCGCGCGGTGGGCCCGTTTACAGCCGGCGTTTTAGCTGTTGTCTAACTGTCGTCTTAGCTTTGATATTTTTATGAGGGTTTTAGCGCTCGAGCCGGCCGTGAGAACTGTTTACGCGGTTTAGGCTCGGCAGCTGTGCATAGCGTTCTTTTGGGCTCGCGATGTATTTATTAATTTTTGTTTTTGTTCTTGATTCTGATTGCGTGGCGAGGGCGTACCATACGTACATATGATGGCGGAGGCCTTTGCGTGCCTCTGGATCATATCACACTGATACTATTGTTTATGTTGAAATTGCAATTAATAATTGCTTTTTGTATACAATGCATGTCTCTGCAATCTTAATATGAAAAACGCATTCAATGCAGTAATACATGCTGATATTCTTCGCCAGCTACATGATTGGGATATTAAAGGGAATTTTCCAAACTACTTAAACGAATTCCTATCTAATCAAATGATGCGGGTTAGAATAGGTGGTACTCTAACAAATAGTCATACTCTTAGAAATGGTACACCACAGGGTTCACCACTTAACGCTAGTACTTTGTTCTTAATAGCGATTAATTCAGTGTTGGCGGAAATTGTTCCATCAATATATTACTGTGCATATACCGATGATATTATGCTAATTAAGATTTGCAGTTCCGCAAATGTTATTTGAGAATCTCTTCAACTTAGTTTTGAAAAATTTGCTTCCGATTTGAAGTCGGTGTCAGTATCTAAGACCAAATCTGTTCACTTCTGCAGAAAGAAGTCAACATTCACTAACCCACTTTTATTTTTGAAATAGAAGGCACGCCAAAGAGAATGTTGAGGTTTCAAAATATCTAGGAATTGTTCTTGACAACAAACCTACCTAATCTTGTAGCATTAAAACCCTTAGTCACACCAAGTAGGGTTCCGATAGGAATATTCTTCCTTTTACATAAGAGATTAGTTCTATCTAGGATTGATTATGGCATATTCTTTTGCGAAACCTAGTCGGATTCCATTAGATACGATGAATAAACATAGAATACGATATGCACTGAAAGCATTTTCTACATGTCGATCTGAAAGTTTGTATGTTGACTCAGGACAAGAGTGGTTAAAATTAAGACGAAAACGTATAATTTCTTCATACTGAATAGGACTATTTGAAAAACCTGACCATATGATATTATCTCTGCTTAAAAGCAACACCTCACTACTCGGTAAGAACAAGAAATTATTAGACACAAATCTTCGGCCTTTAGGTTTAGAAAGAATGATAACAATAACAAAAGAGAATTCAATACCACCATGGTTAGAGTATATGATCTATTTATTAAAAATTAGTAAAAAAGAATTTAATCCTTCTACAATCAAAAGCTTTTATAGAGCAGTAATAGAAAAACATGAGGATTCCCATTTAATATTTACAGACAGTTCCAAATCTAACAGTGGAGCAGGTTATGCAGTGGTATACAAGAATAAAACAGCTAGACATTCTCTGCCTTAGTACGCGAGTATTTTCTCATGTGAAGCTTATGCAATATACTCAGCGCTGGTACTATGCATTGCAGTAGAACATTCCGCCTTTGTGATATGTACTGATTCGTTTATTGTGATACTAGCAATGAAAGATGGTTTTACAAGCGACTCTTTAATCAGAAATATAAGAGGCATATATAACGTAGCATTACCTTCACGAAAAAGAGTTTCCTTCCCAGTCATCTGGTTATTGATGGGAACGAAAGAGCACATGAAGCAGCAAGGGATGCAGGTAATGGAATAAATTGTAATAAAAAATTATGCAGAATGAAAACCCTCCTGCTGTATGTTAAACACAAAATAAAAATTCAATTTAAAACAATGTGGGACAGCTGTAACACTTTTATGAAAAGTTTTGCAAATGCTATCGCTGGCATTACATATCCAAAGAATATATCAAGAGCAGAGCAAGTAGTATTGACAAGGGTCACAACAGGACATACATGTTTAACTAATAAGTATACCGAATGTTTCACTTAAGGTGCAAAATAGTATGGGAAATCGTATAGTTATATGCAGAGAAAAAAAATGCGCTTAATTTGATACTACTTTACTTGAATTTGTTGCTTGTTTAAGATAGAAATAGCTTAAAAACTGTAATAAATATTTTACTTTCTTTTCACAAAAAACAGACCTGTCATGATCAAATTTGTTTATGTCAAAATAAATGTCATTTTATGTCAGTTATCAATTCACGTATTTAACTAATTACTGTGAATAATAATGTTGACTATTCAACACTATAACATATAAGCCAATCATATTGCAGACATTTGCTTTTTTCAACCAATAACAGCAGTATATCACTAAATATTGGTCACCATGCAAAATATTCACAAAACAATGTAGGTACTCAAAAACTAAATAGCCTTGTTGCGAAATATCGCTTAGCAACGATGTTCTGTCCTTAGTGATATCGCTAGGTTACGTAAAACTAAACACCAACAAACTGTGTTAATGAACAAGGTTTGGCTTGCGTAAAAAATTTTAAAATGTTGTGTTTTGGAAGTATTAATTGAGGATGAATATTAATTGTTGGATTATTTTTCAATAAAGTTAATCGTTATGTATTAATATTGTTAAATAGTCGTCCCAAATACCACTCGAAGTAGATATATTTTTTAAAAATATTTTGCCATTTCCATAGAAATTTTTGCAAATTTCACTCAACAAAATCACACTTAATGATATGATTTTGTTTCGTGAAATTTAAACGCAATAATTTACATGTAAACGGCAAAATATTTGTCAAAAATATATCCACTACTTGTGGTATTACCCTTGAATATTCTAATGAAGAGAGGGTATTTATTATCAAAACATTTTACAGTGGCGTCAGTTTAAGCACAGTTCGTGATTTATTCTCGGTTAAATTTAATAATCGACCTATTCAATCTGTATCAACAATTCACAAATTTGAGTGATCTCCCTATGAACATACTATAAATTTATTCATTGATTGAGTGTCAACTCGATCTGAAACATATTTGACCACTGGATACTGTTTTCGTTTAGATTCCTTCGAATTTCATTCTAAATTTTTGTAGTCGGTTCTAGTATAATTCACAAGTTTACTATCCCAGTTTCCTCTAATATAATAACAGAAAAAGACATCATCTCGATCGCCAACCAAAATTTGTAAGCGCATGCTTTGATTGTGAAAAACAATTGTCACCAAAGGTCTCCGAAATGTGTGTCCTAAATAACTAAACCTTCAATAAGTTTTAACTTTATTAGGTTATTAGGCATTCAATCTCGTCTAAGGGGTAATTTTTTAGATGAATGATATCATATCTTTTATAATTGTATCAAGTATATTCGAGATTAACTGCAAGTGAAGAAGATGTGTATTACTAAGCCATTCACTTATGTCATTATTTGACAAATAATCCACCAACTGAACGTTTGCTTTATTTTCGGAATTATAGTAATTTATTATACAAGACGATAAAGTTAAATTTTATCCACGAATGAATCGTTTAACGTCGAGACGAAGTCGAGACGTTAATGATTCAAGAGTGGATAGAAATAACTTTATCGTCGTGTATAATACAATATTTTTTTCTATAGCAAGAACTTTAACGCGTTCAAAAGAAAATAATGACAGTCAATCACATTTCAAAATGTCAGTAGCTAGATTGGGTTGCTACGATAATACGAAGCTGTCATATTTAATTTAAACAAAAGTTAGAAAATTAAATTACTTTATCTATCCTTGATGTTAAAGTGCTACTTTATCTACCCTTGCTGTTAAAGTAAAACTTGACCTTTTGTTTTGAGTTGATAAAAGCACACTTTAACATGTGCTATAGAAAAAATATATTTTTTCGTTGACCGCTTGTTAATTTCAATATTAATGAATTATTTTTCCTAAAAAAGGATGGATTAATAGACGTCATTAATACAGTGTTTTTAATTAATACACTCGTTTTCATTAATTAACTGTTTTTTAAAAAAGAATGGATTAATAGATCTATTAATACACTGTTTTTGATTAATACACTCTATTTCATTAATTAACTGTTTTTGTGATTTTGACGTTTTGATGATATTTTGCATGGAGGTTAGTTATATTAATCAAATTTTTCGCCACAAAAAAAGATTTTGCGGTCAACAAAACAATTTTGTAATCAACTCGTTTGTTAATGGGCGATTAATAATCTCAACTATTAAAGGCACTCACTCGCTATCGCTCGTTCGTGCTTTAAACAGTTTCGATTATTAATCGCCTTCATTAACACAAAATGTCATCAGGAGCTTGAACGAAAAATCTATTAAGCTCTTCCTCCGTAAAAACGAAAGACTTTTTAGCTTCATAGCCTTTATTTACCGCCTTCATAAACGCATGCAGCTTGTGAAAAGATGCCAGATCTACTCCCCTTCTGAGTCTCAACACTGCTTGTAATTTTGAATGTATACACCATAAAGTAGACGATTTATACACTCTAGACTGCCATAAAACATAAAACATGAAAAACAAATAATTAGAATTGTAATCAATGTTACCATTTCCATCATGTAGACAAGCATCAATGATTCATTTACACTTTTCGAATTTTTATTTTCCATCAACATAAGCAGTTTTTCATATTCTTTACAATAGGCATCTCTTGATTTCTCCGGAATCAATCTTAATTCCGCTTCTTCGGTCAGTTTTTGAGTTTGGGGCTATGACACAACGCCCACTGGTCACAAACCCCAACTCAGAATTTGGTCATAACGCCCAACTTCGATTCTGGTCAGAACGCCCAACTTGGTCACAACGCCCAATTTTGATTTTGGTCACAACGCCCAACTTGGTCATAACGCCCAAAAGCGATATTGGTCACAACGCCCAACTTGGTCACAACGCCCACCGACGCCTGTTATAGGAGAGAGCTATCGACGCCACTTAAAGTACCGTTTTGGTCATAACGCCCAACTTCGATTTTGGTCACAACGCCCAACTTGGTCACAAAGCCCAATTTCGATTTTGGTCACAACGCCCAATTTGGTCATAACGCCCAACTTCGATTCTGGTCACAACGACCAACTTGGTCACAACGCCCAATTTAGATTTTGGTCACAACGCCCAACTTGGTCATAACGCCCAAAAGCGATATTGGTCACAACGCCCAACTTGGTCACAACGCCCACCGACGCCTGTTATAGGAGAGAGCTATCGACGCCACTTAAAGTACCGTTTTGGTCATAACGCCCAACTTCGATTTTGGTCACAACGCCCAACTTGGTCACAAAGCCCAATTTCGATTTTGGTCACAACGCCCAACTTGGTCACAAAGCCCAATTTAGATTTTGGTCACAACGCCCAACTTGGTCACAACGCCCAATTTCGATTTTGGTCACAACGCCCAACTTGGTCACAACGCCCAATTTCGATTTTGGTCACAACGCCCAACTTGGTCACAACGCCCAACTTTGATTCTGGTCACAACGCCCACTTTTGATTCTGGTCACAACGCCCAACTTGGTCATAACGTCCAAGTTTGATTTTGGTCACAACGCCCAACTTTGATTTTGGACATATCGGCCAGGCGGCACAGAAAGTAAGAAAAATGTGTATCTAAAATGAATAATAATAAATTAAACTTTTAAGATGAGGTAATAGGTAGGAAAATTTTCAAGTTTCCGTAAGTAGTATTAATATTATTTATTTTTCCTAATTCAGTGGCGTAATGCGTTGTCCAAAAAGTTTCTAAATTCGGATTATAACATATATAAAGTTGTATTTTTTATATAGAACTCATAGTTAGCTGTGGCATTATGAGAAAACGGATTTTCTCCCATTTCAGTGACATATGTCGTATGGGATCGAATTATTAATTTTCACTACTTTATAGCAACAATTCACAATTTTTAATATTTCGTAGTTTTCTAATTGAAAACTTGTGCCATTTAGAATATACGTGATTAAACAAAGTTTTTGCGTTGTTTTAATAACAACGTTTGATTGACAGAATTAATCAAGTATGATTGTTGCTTATAATATTATAGTGTCCTTCATATATCCATTCATCAGAACATTTTATTGTCCATTAAAACCTCTGCAGTTTCCCAAATTAAAAATGCATTTGCAAAAATGTAAATATCCTACTTCCATACAAAGGAGGTTCGAAAATATGAAAATGATTGAAGAAAAAAGTACTCTTATTTTTCAAAATACACAAAAATGTTAATTGGAAGTATTTGTTATAACATATCTATTAATAGTTATTTAACAAACAAGTATGTTAATGAGAACGATTAATAATCGAGACATTTTAATGCGCGAGCGCTAGCGAGCGAGTTAATTGTAGATATTATTAATCGTCGATTAACATACGAGTTAGTTACAATATTTTTCTGTTGATCGTACATTATTAATTTGAAGAAAATCTAATTTTATTCCATGAAAAGAATTTGACACTTTAAGTTTTGACATTAATGGTACCGGGTGACCATAAATGGTTGTGATTTTTTTCTTAGGTTGGCACTGTTTATGTTGGTGACATTGTAAGTCTATGTCAAATATGAGGTTAGCAGGTTAGGTTTTGAGTCAGTTTGTGTCAAAACTGACGCAAAATCTAACCTGCTAACCTCGAATTTGACATAGACTTACAGTGCCACCAACATAAACAGATTTTTAAAATCGTTTATTAATAAAAAATCATTCATTAATAAGTGTCATTAATAGACGATTCTCTATACATTAATGAAACCCATAAATAGACGATCAACGGAAAAAATTATAATTGATTTTTACCTAATTGTTATTTGGTCCGTTTGTTAATAAATTATTTAAAAATTTGACACAAAAATTAAATTTGTTTGCACTGATTCCGAATCACGTCATATCCTGGTTGCTAAGTGAGGGAAAACTCAGGTTTGACAATACTCGTTTATCGTATCCGTTAATTTTTTTTTTTTTTTTTATTAATAACTCCATGTATTATACAATCTGCCCTATATAATTAGACAATAAGTATTTTATACGGATTATGTGTAAAATGCAGTTACACTGCTGTTTACATTTAGGCGTGTGAGGTAGAGTTCCAGCAAACCCTCCTCTTACATTAGCTTAATATTGTATGTGTAATTTTTATGAAATTTATGATAATGATATAGGTACTGTTTATATTGTTTGACAAAGTAATTTAGTTATTGTTGAAACCGTGTTGGTAGCTCCGATGGTTTAAACCTTTTTAGTCTTTTTGGTTCATTGTTATCGTCCATTAATCGATGCATAGTATCATTAGGATGAGCACTTAGCCTGTCTTTATATCGTTTGCTGTAATTTTGGATTTCACTTTTCACTGTGGATACACTCAGGTCACTTGAAATTACTTTGTTGGGGACATACCACGGTGCGTCGACGATCGTTCGAAGTACTTTGTTTTGGAACCTTTCTAAGATTTCCAGGTTTGATGTAGAAGCAGTTCCCCATAAGGAGATCCCGTAAGTCCATATTGGTTTGAGAACTATTTTATAGATAAGAAGTTTATTTTCCAATGATAGTTTTGATTTTCTTCCAATTAACCAATATAGTTTACGAAGTTGTAGTCCAAGTTGTTTACGTTTAGTGAATATGTGTGTTTTCCAAGTTAGTCTTCTATCGAGATGCAGTCCAAGGTATTTGACCGACTCTGTATGGGTGATTTGATGTCCATTTAAAGTTACTGGTGAACAATTATCCCTTTTCATAGTGAATGTAACATGATATGACTTGGATTCGTTCACTCTAATTCGCCATGTCCTAGTCCAGTGTTGAATTTTGTTGAGATAAGCTTGGAGGTATCTCGATGCAGCTTGTGGATTTACATGGGAGGCTAGTATAGCCATATCGTCTGCATAAGTAGCTGAAGTTGTTAGACGAGATGTAGGTAGGTCGGCTGTGTATAATAAATATAGTATGGGACCTAGTGCGCTACCCTGTGGAACGCCTGAGGAGATGGGTTGAATATCCGTGGTTTCATCTTTGTATTTTATTAGGAAATGCCGATTTGATATGTAGGACCTCAGTAGTTCATATACCTGATATGGTAAGTACGTTTTTAGTTTGTAGCATAAACCTTGATGCCATACCCTGTCAAATGCTTGCTGCACGTCCAAAAATACCGCAGAACAGTATCGTTTTCCCTCCAAGTCTCTGTATATTTTGTCCACTATTCTGTGCACCTGTTCGATAGTCCCGTGCTGACTTCGGAAGCCAAATTGAAGTTTAGGGATTAATTCTTGATTATCCAGGATTGGCATTATTCTACGCAATATTAGTTTTTCAAAAACCTTTGACAGGATAGGGAGTAGGCTTATAGGCCTGTACGATGTTATTTCAGCTGGTGGTTTACCTGGCTTCGGAAGCATAACGATTGGTGCCGTTTTCCATTGACTTGGAAAGTGCCGAGTTGTGAGGATTGCATTGTACAGGTGTGTAAGAGCTTGTATAATTTTTGTTGGTAATTGCTTAATGATCGTGCCAGTAATTAGATCGTAACCTGCAGATTTTTTTGTGTTGATCTTACTTATTTCTTCTTCTACCTCTTTGATAGTTAAAGGTTTGAGGGGTAGACTCATTTGAAATGGTGAATCCAGGAATTCGAGGATTTCTGTTTCTTCGTCTGGGGAAAAGGTGTAAAGACTTTGGTGAGATGTTCGGCAAAAGCATTTGCCTTTTCTCTGTTACTACGGATCCAGTTGCCATCTTCCTTTTTGATAGGAGGTATGTGCAATGTTGGTCTTTTCAGTTTCCGTACTGCTTTCCATAGTGAGTAGTCTGTTCGTTCATTTGCTGTAAGGTTTTCAAGGTAGTTCTGAATTCCTTGATTTGTATGTTGGCTAAGAAGTTTTTTTAGTTGTTTGTTAGCTCTGTTTAGGCTCGCTTATCTAATTCCGACCTAGTAAGTTGCCAGCGTTTTCTGAGACGGCGTTTTTCAGCTATTTGATCTTTTATGACGATAGGAATCTCTTTAGTTGGCGTGGTGGTTATCAGTTCGGGAGTAGCTTCCCATGCTACCTGCTGAATGAGTTCTGTGAGTGAGACTACTGCTCGTTCAATGTCATGCTCATTTTTTAGTGAAACATGTATATCTACTAAGTGCTCGAGTCTGTTTTGAAAGTATTTCCAGTCTGTACGTTTGTTATGGAGTGAGGGTTGTGGTTGAATTTGTGTTATATATGAGTATATAGTTATTGTAATGGCTGAATGATCTGCTGCTAGTTCGAAGCAGGATGCTATGGTACACTGACGCACGTTTAAGCCTTTAGTGATACCGAAGTCTAGAAGATCTGGGATTCTTCGACGGTCAGTGGGCCAGTAGGTGGGTTCACCCGTAGACAGACAAGTGAGATTGTTACCTTGAATAGCGGCCAATAATCTTCGGCCGTCAGTTCTTGTTAAACGGGAGCCCCAGTGAACATGCTTTGCATTATAGTCTCCTGCTGCTATAAATCTGTTGCCCAGAGTCTTGAAGAAATGAGTAAAACCTGCTGGAGTGATTATATGTTTAGGTGGGCAGTAAACTGCTGATATTGTAAATGGAACGTTTGAATTTTCTATTGAAACATTTGTGGCTTGTATATGATCTGTTTGATATTTTTCGAGTTCGTGATGTTTGATATTATCTCGAATAATTACAGCTGTTCCGCCGTGAGCCGTGCCATCAAGGTGATTTGTTGTATAAATTGTGTAATTTGGAAATTTTATATAGCTCTTGGTTGTGAAATGAGTCTCAGAAATGAGAAGGACATCTACTTTGTGGGTTTCAAGAAATATTTTTATTTCTTGCGCGTGTTGGCTTAGCCCATTGGCGTTCCAAGCTACAATTTTGATTAGTTGCGCCATTATGTTAGTTTAGTAATTAACGTTGTGAGGAGATTCATCATGGTTCCCATTTGTGTAATTAGATTTTTCATCATAGACTTCATCTCTTCCATGTCGTTGATTTGTTGAGTTTGTTGCATTGGTTGGTATTGTATTGTGTTTCCTGGAGTGTTGAGTGGAGCCGGTAGGGTCTGCTGTTTTGCTTTGTCTGCGTATGATGTCCCTGGTGTTGTTTCAGATTGAAAATATGGCCTTTTATATAATTTTGTATCATCTCTTCTTAGTCGTGGGTATAGTTTTTCTTGTAATTGTTTGTGGACTAGGCAACCACGGTAATTGGCCGGATGGTTGCCATTGCAGTTTACACATTGCACCTTATCATCCTTAGTTGTTCTTGGACACTCTCGTGTGGAATGAAGTTGTGTACATTTGACACACCTGGGATAATGCTGGCAGAAATTCTTCGTGTGTCCGAAACGTTGACATTTTAGGCATTGTGGAATTGTTCGTTTGGCATGTGGAGGTTCTACTACAACACTAGTGTTCAGCAATATTTTTGTTTGGTAGATTTCTTTATTGTTATCTTTTTGCTTTAGCTCCACTATAAACATTGGGAGCGGTTTTTTTGACATTCCCTGTTTAATATTCCAAATATTATCTACGATATGTCCTAGTTCTTCTAATCCTTTTTTGATTTCTGTCGTATTAGTTGAGTGGTGTATATTTTTAATAACTACTCTAAAGTTCCTGTCTTGTTTGGGCTTATATGTGTGGAATGGTGTATTTCTTTCGGCAAGCTGTTTGATAATAATAGAATATATTTCACTCGTTTTGCATTGTATCTTGACTTGTTCATTACCGAGGGCTTTCAGAATATAATTGTCTTTAGCGATCTCGTTTAAAAGTATGACTAATGGTTGTATTTTTTTGACCTCTGCTATGAAAATTGGAGGTGGTTGTGGGACCTTGGTGGTGGATTCATTATGTTTTTGCACTATACCGGCATCTTCTAATTCTTCGCCTAGCGAATCGAATCTATTGTTTGTTTCTAATGTTTCTCCTAGCCAGTATTCCTTCTTTTTGGTTATTTGTTGTAATTTTTCGGGACTTCGATTACGTTTCTTGTTGGGAACAGTTTGCCAGTCATTGTTTTGCAAATTAGGGTATGATTGCTCCATGTAAAGGGGGAGCTGATTTGTCGGTTGAAAGTTTGTTGTAGGTTGAGAATATGAGTAGGTTGGAAATTGCACTGCTTGATTTTGTGTAGAATATAATTGTTGGGTCATGTTGTACGTTGATTGGTATGGTAATTGCTGTGGTTGTGTTTGTCCCATAAAATAATTATTTGGTTGATTAAAAGCCATTATTTCTTATTAAAATTTCGGCCAGAAATGTGTTAAGTTATATTCAATAAAGCAAATGTAAAACTAAAATAATATCACTGACCTGGAGGTCAGAGATAATGATAGCGCTCGTATCACTCTCAGCACTGGATGTATACAACCTTGCACTGTGAAAGTCAAACGCCTGATCCGTTGATAAGTTAACTTTGAAGTATTTCATTTGGTAATACACATCGTGGTAAGAAAAAAAATTGGAGAAACCAGAAAAAAAATGTTTTCGGAGCAAGTAACTGTGACTTTATGTTTGACACCTACTTTTAACCTCTTTAAATAATATTTTTGTCTATTTTTGTTTTTTGACAATATCTCACTTATTTATAATAGTTATTTATTATCAAATCTGAGTTTTCCCTCACTTAGCAACCAGGATATTACGTGATTCGAAATCAGTGCAAACAAATTTCATTTTTGTGTCAAATTTTTAAGTAATTCGTTTCACTCTGACTACGCAGTGTACAGGGATAGCAAATTGCTTAAAACTGAACACGAAGACGTCAATCATAATAAATCCGCCTTTTGTATTGCAATCGGCTTATTTGTTAATACCTTGTTGAAGTAAACCCTTTTTGTCGCTTCTGCGTCAATTTGAAAAGAGCAGTTAATACAGTGAATACGAGAAATACAATTACTATTATCGTATGTGACAATAGAAACATCTTAAACTAACGCATCTTAGTATAAATCTCCATATAAGCATGCAAAAACGAGATTTTTTTTAGTTTTTCTAAAATTACTCGAAAACTATCCTATTTCGTAAATGTTGAACTTGAAATGAAAGAGGATAAAATTTTCTATATCTTATGTACGTGAGGTTTTTTCTCCCATCAATAGTTCAGCCGCGAGAGCGCCGCAAAATTATAGTCCAGTCAAATGGTAGAAAGGTCACTATACGTAAATATCAGGTTTGCCAACATTTCATTTATAAAGATTCATTTCATATACCATTTTTGATTTACGAAAAGTGGATAGTTTTCGAGTGACTTTGAAATAAACTGGGATAATTCCCCTTTTTTGTTTTTAACACCTAACTTCACGGCGCTCTCGCGGCTGAATGATTAATCGGCGAAGAAAACCTCTAGTTCAAAAAATGTAGAAACTTTTATCATCTTTTATTTCACATCGGTTCAACATTTAAATGCGGGTAATGCTCATGATAAATTCTCGTAGGTAATGCATAATTTTACCAGTTTCTCCGAAAGTATAAACAATTTTAATCGTATCTTTTCTTACAAAACTTATTTTGAAAATGTTTGCTCGAAAAGAAATAAACCACCTGCCTCAGACAACTATTTTGACAGTTTAATAATCAACGTAGCTACGATTTTCTCAAATTTAGATTTCCAATGTCAAGATTGTTATTTGCGAAAATAATAGTAATTTACGATACAAGTGCGTAAAGCTAGTCTTTAGGCACGAGTGGGGTAGAGTTAAAACGCGAGGCTTTTCGCATGTGTATCGTACAATATTTTATCTACGATAGAATCTAGAAAACGCGGTAAATATAAAAAAAAATTTAATGTAAATTAGGATTACCAGCAACCGATCGTAATTTTGCGTGTTTTAAAAATTTTAAAACACGTTGCTACTCACAACGTGCCTAATGAATTTTTTTAAACATGTTACTACTGACCACATACACTAACGAAAACAAGTTATTAAACAATCGTTTTACAAACTTAAAACTGCTGTTTTAGCAAATTTATTATTATGATAAATACGTTGTTGTTTGAAAAATGTTAAATATCTGCATTTTATTGTAAATTACAACTATCTGGGGCGGTTGCCCTAACTATTCTAATTCCCTTGTCCTATTTTCCACATTAATCGCAATTTATCCTATCCTGAATAACCCACATTTAATATGGGCAACGATAAAGGTCAACGACCTCGAGGGCAGAAGAAGATAACTGTCCTCAATGGCTGAGAGGGCGGAAGAACCTAAGAAAAATGGGGTAGATCGAATTCCAGAGTCCTGTCAGACAGTCGATCTAAGGGAAGACAATCCTGACATAAAATTATCTGGTCTTCCAGGTTGGGGGTTGAGGCATTGGACTTGTTCTCCAGTACTCTAAAAAAGTTAGTTTGCAAAAAACTTCATCGCCAAGCCTCGGAAGCCGGATGCTCAAAATAGAAGACGAAATAGGCTATGATTTTGGATTTTGAATATTGGTACGTGGAACGTTCATGGTATAGCAAACAAAACAAAAGAAATTGTGGTGGAAATAAAAGAACTAAATATGGATGTCTGCATTACCGAAACCAAAAAGAAGGTTTAAGGCAGTGAAATTATTGATGACTATATACATGTATGGTGGATGGTGGGGCGTTCACAATTCCCAGAGAGCAAGAGCTGGGGTATCTGTCCTACTAAAAAAGAAATACAGTAACAAAATTAAAGATATTGAGTACGTGTCGGAGAGATGTGTAAAAGTTGTAATTGAAATATTGAACAGTGAAGTAGTTGTACAAGCAGTATATGCCCATACGGATGTTGCCAACGATGATGTGAAAGAAGAATTTTATTGGACACTGAGCGATCAGCTTGATAAA